>CM076584.1:1066260874-1066382975 GCA_034641835.2 Pinus albicaulis
GAAGTCCTCAATGTGCTCCCCCACTAAACCCTTTTGTTTGAGATTTATCAATTGGCTAAAAAAGGTGTTGCTCTTTGTATCCTCATAATGTGCTATCATTTCCTCCGTAAAAATTGACCAAGTGACAATTTTTTTACGGGAGCAAAGCCATCGATACCATACAAATGTATTTTTTTTCTAAATGTAAAGTTGCAATGCGTACCTTTTGTGTGTTTTTCACGTTATGGAGATCAAAATATTGCTCCATCTGTAGTATCCATGTTACAGGATCCTTTCCATCAAACTTCCTCATATCCATTTTTTGGAATATGGTGGTTCTTCTCGCTAGCATTAGAGTTTATGAAATCACGATTAACATTTATTTTGTTCTCATCACAAGTTTATTCTACTATCTTTTCACCATTAGGAAACATTTCTTGTATCAACTTTGTCAAACCTTCCATGTCTGCTTTTAGATCATTCTTCATGTTTTCCATGTTGTCTTTCATTTTTTCATCGATCTTAGCTTCCATGTCATCCATCTTAGATTCCACGCTTTTCTTCAAACCATCCATATTTTTCTTCAAACTATCCATATTCGCTTCCACGCCTTTCTTCAAAACTTCCATTTCATTTTTTGTTGCTCTTTGTGAGAGCGACAGTTGGTGCACTTGCTCTTGTAATTTTGATAGATCATGTTGCAATTCTTCATCTTCATGAGTCATAGTAGAGCCTTCTGAAGGCTTAGTGGGTGTTGAATTATTTTTAGGGGGAATTTTTTAGAACCCAATACTGATATCTATTCTACAATATGCCCTTAGAATCAATTCAAATTGATTCTTCAAACAGGACTTATGCAATTCGGAAAAAAATACACACCTTTTTCTTGCTTTTGAGGAGCTCGATATTGAAATTGGATTATCTCTGTGATTGAGAATCTTCAATATCTAAAATTTGGCACTGAGGTAGCCTTCTAAATTATCTTTCGAAGGCCATAGGTCTGACTTGATTTGGATTCTCCAAGGCAAAGTTATGTCCAATCTTCCACAATGACTTAATTATGGACTGGTTCAGTAGAGCGAACTTGTATGAATTTCCACGTGTCACTGTTCCATATTTTAGATCTGAAATTGATAGAAAATAAACTACAGTCTATGTACTTGCCACCACTTTTTACGGCACTCCAATCCGATGCTCAGAGAGAGAGTTATGAAGATTTTCCCATGATCACCTCTTTGAGATGAAATTCAGGAGTCTGAAAAAGCACTAACTTCCACAGATCATATCTCCAAAAATATTGCGATCCAAGCTCTGAAATTTTGCGACGAGTTTCCTCAGGATTTCAGATTCGCGCCCTAAAATTTTTAGATTCTCAACCTTCATAGAAAAAAATTTATAGCTCAAATTCCATGATGACCTGTTTAGATTAAATTGAGGAGCCTGCAAAAAGACCTAACTTCCACAGATCATATCTCTGAAAATATTGCGAACCAAGCTCTGAAATTTTGCGAAGATGTTCCTTAGAATTTCGGCTTCGCACCCTAAAAATTTCAGCTTCTGAAACTTCGTAGAAAAAAAGCTATAGTGAAAATGCCACGATGACCTGTTTGGAGCAGTGAAACCCTAGAATCCAAAGCTCTGATACCAAATGTTTTTAAGCCACAATGTAATCCTAGTGGGCCACAATGTAATCCTAGTGGGGCACAATGTAATCCTAGCCGACTTAACAATAATAATTTAAGGGCACAATAATAACAATATGGGGGTTATAGGAGTACAATAATGACAATAAGGGGGTTACACTAACAACAATAAGGGACTATACTAGTAATATAGGGACCTAACATCCTTATCCTGGAATGGCTTCCAGTGTTTGGAAACCTACGTTTCTCATCCAACCTAGTTCATTTTGGGACCGATTTTTCAATCATCAACCTATGCCATATTCATCTCAAATTCCTATTCATCCATCTATACCTCAATAAGCTTAAATACACGTGAGCCAACCTTTAAAGGTTGTTGTTGCATAACAACCTATTGTTGGTATATGTTACCTTTTAGGCTCCACTTACCCAACCGTTACAAGGTACCTTACAACCTTAACCACATTGGCAAGGCATCCATCAAATTTCGATAGGAAAAAATGTGTATAGTATGCAGTAATCCCAATCGAACCCACCTTATGTCGAGATGATGCAAAATATCGCAGGGCAACAATATAGACCCAATCAGGGCATTCCTCAAGCGCTTTTTCAAGGCAATTAAATCCAAATCCAACCATTCCATCCTTTGCAGGGTTATCCTAGAGTTATTCAACAAGGTTATGTGTATGTTGGTTACTAGAGCCCTCCTTATTATGGTGTTAGGTTCCTTCTTATCCGGGAACGCAAGTACCTATTGCTCAGATGATTCCTTCTTATCCATGCTATCCTTCACCATATTTTAACCAACAGTGACCTTTTGTGGCGACTCTCTAATTTCCAGATTTGACTCGGCTTACCAATGATTCCATTACTCATTCACCTTGGTGGCCTATAATTCCCACCAATTTACCTTCCGGTATCCCAAAATTCAATGAGAATCCTAGAGAAGACCCGTCAAACCATGTCATGATGTATCATATGTGGTGTTATTTCAACTCCCTTAATGATGATTCCATACGATTATGCCTCTTCCAATGTACTCTCACATGCACCGCAACTAAATGGTACATTGAGTTACCGAGAGCTTCGTTTAATGATTTCAATTCCTTAGCTACCACCTACCTCACACATTTCCAGTTACCCATCCGGTATGAAACTGTAATGGAACTTCTGACCAACTTCAAACAATCTAAATCCACAAAAATTATGGATCACATCCATGAGTGACGGTGTTGTCACTAATTGGTTAAGGCCTTTGTTCCAGATCAATTGTTAGAAAAATGGTTCATTGAATCCATGTTGCCTTCTATCACAGAGGATGTAGCCAAAGGCAGAGTTGTGACTGAACAACAAGTAATTTCTAATGCACATTATTTGGACCTCATCTATGCCCAATCTGGCACACTCTATGAAATGATAATAGATGCTTCGAGACCTTCGAACATTGTTCCTTCCACTCTTGGTAAAGAATATCATGTTACTGATGGCATCATTAGTTCTACCAGTTCATAGATAGTGAGAAAACCATCTGGTGTTTCTCTCATTATTTCTTTCCAAAACTCTTCATCCAATCCTGCTACGGCTTCTACTTCCGAGATAAATGTCATTTCATATAATAAAGGTGTTGGCTCCCTGTGATTTGCAAGATTAGAAAGAACAAACACTAGAGGGGCCACATCATAACCACTTTGGAATCCTAGGACCTGGCCTTCCTGGATTCAAAGAGGGATCTCTCTATAAAAGTGTTTTCAAATGATATAGCTTTATGCTCTTGTTTTATGGTATTAGTTTAGTTATGAAGTTCTGAGGACTTGTTTGTTTTGGTTGAATTAATTGATAGGTATGACAAATCTGTGGTGTGACTAATTGAAGGGATGTTTCAGCTGAATAGATAGACCATGAGAAAACATTGATCCATTGGGCTATGGAGTCATAAAAGGATTTAACTGTTCATAAAATCTACAAGGGTTTTCATAGGGCAAACTAACTATATCAAGTGGATCTCTTAGATTATATTGTGATATGAAATAATAATAAGTTGTGAAGGCAAAAAAGTTATAGTTAGTTAAGAATATTCTAGCTCTACTTAAACAAGAAAAGACTTTTAGGTAACAGTTTGAGGCAAACCAAAGGACAAGGCATACCATAGACTTCTTTGGCTAGACTTTAATAAGAAAACATTTAAGACAACAATCCAACAATCCTAAGACTACTTTCAGACAACTAAAAAATTTAAGATAATAGTGAGAGCAGCTAAAGAGCAAGCTAAACCTATCTTCTTTAACTCAACACTTAGAAGACCTTCAAAGCACCATTTTGAGGTAGACTAGAGGACATGGCATACCATAGAATCCCCTGGTTTAGAATTTATTAAGTATACTTCAAAGAAAGGCCTTAAAAACAATATTTCAAGCTACACCAAAGGACAGGGCTCACCATAGACTTCTTTGGCTTGACTCTATTGAATCATTTCTAAGACAACAAGCTAGATGGAACTGGAGAGAAATTAAGAATTCTCCAATCAGACCTTGCAAAAGAAAACATAAAGATAAAGAATGCAGACATAAATAGGGTGCTAAAACAACATATCCTACTCTAAAATTTCTATTCTTTTATCAGAGAAATATGGACAAAATGGAAAACATAATAAAAACAATGACAAATGAGGAAAACTTCACCATTAACATAGCTCAAGAATCATGTGAACGTGCATGTATTACTAATGATCAAACTAGTTACAATACTCCATGTACAATAGCTCTCTGCAACTCAGATCTTTCTCAAATCCAGCCTAGCAATCCTCAACTAGCTCAAAAACAGAAATCAGTCAAATAACCATCAACTAAACAACCACTAAAAATGAAACTAATACGCAATATTTATCTACAAAAATGAGGCGGTGGTGCTAAGCTAGGGTTTGGAATGTCATTTATTACAGAGTTAATGATTTTTTACCTTTGGGACCATGCAAGGCCCAAGGCAAAAATATCTGAAGGTGTTTCTCTGAAATTATAACTCCTAACTTAACTTCTAAGTTAATTTCTATGAGATGTTTGACTTTAAGGCTTTTTAATAACTTTACAATAACTGCTGGTAGATGAAAAATATCTCTGACTGTGTGTAATAACTATTTGATGTTTTATTGAAAGAAAACATGCTGTAGGTGGAAAAATATCCTTTTAAGAAGTAACTGCTGTAGGTTTAGTCATTCGAATGTGTTTATGGACTTAAACTGCCTCTGTTTTATCTTTAAACTCTGTATTTATCCTTTCACTATTTGCTTCACTATCTTTTTCTAATTCTATTTTTATTCCTACTTTAGGACTTAATCCTTTTGATTAATCTTTAATCCTTTATTCTTTTCCTCTGTATGTCTTCACTTTCTTTAGTCTCTGCTTTGTTGGATAATCCTCATGGTTTGTCTCTGATACATGATTATCCCTTTAACCTTTAATCTTTATTTGCTTCCTCACATTCCTTTGACTGTTTGTGTTTTTGGTGCAGGGATGCATTCTTTCGTCGCTGGAGGGTTTTTAGAAGACATCAATGATCATGATTCATCGGGATTTTGCTTGTTCTTGCACCTTTGGTCCCTTTAAATTAAAAACGAACCTCTGGATCATCACCCAGACATTTATTTGGACATTCTCAGACCATTGAAATTCATTTTATGCATTCCACCATTAAACCTGCACATTAAAACAAATAATTGGCTTTAAAATCCGCAGAGAAGGCTTTTCTGTGTTTTACAGGGGTTTCTTGTGCTTTTGGGCATTTATAGGGGCAAGAATGGTGAACTGTGGGAAGTTTGAACAGAGGGCAGTAGTGTTTAAATTTTGGCGTGGAAGGAAAGGTGGTTTTCAAAAACCAAGAGGTGGTTTTCGCATGGCTGAGGAGGAGGTAATGGTATTCGGGGCGGGCATGCGATTCCATTTAGCACGTGCCGCGTGGCGGAGGAATACCGCCTATTTCGTGCGGTCGAAGATTATTTAACACGGGCACAATTATATTTGTGATACGAGCGATCAACCGTTGGATCTCGTGGGATGAGATCAACGGTGGTCGCAAGCGCTGGGAGCGGTGGGCAAGTACAAAGGTGGAGCCAGGGGACATGTGGCGAAGTATGAGTGGGCGTGAGTTTTGATGAAGAGCAGGGCCCAAGGTTTTCATAAATCAAGTGAATGCACCTTTTTATGGGTAAAAGCAAGGTTTATGAAGGGTTTTTGGATAAGGTGCGGAGGGGGCTTAAAAATGTTCAAGTGGGGTTTAAGTAATAAGCCGGGTTTGGGTCATATGAGAGCGGGGCTAATTTTAAAAGGGGTTTAGGTTAAAACATAAAATCAACTTTTATATTAAAAACAGAGCTCTTTAAGATAAAACAAAAGGACCCAAATATGCTAATATTTTGATTTAAACAATGTAAAAGGCATTTTACATTGTTTTGATGAAATAAAGGAAAAGGATTAAGGGAAGGAGGTTTATGAAGGCTTTTGAAAGGGGAAGATGGGTTTTTTAGAGGGAAAAATGAGTGAATGGGAGTTTGGGTAGGGAGGGAGAGTAAAAATGGGAAAAATAGCCCATAATGAGTCTTTTTAAGAGCAGCAAGGTAACTTGAGAAAGCAGAGATGAAATTCAGAGAAAATGGTTTTATAGGGATAATGAAGGCAATGAGATTTCTAAAGATAGCTTATAGGCAAAAAATGCTATCTTTAGTTGCTTGTAGAAGATACATAGTCATCTAGTGAACTTTGTAGAATACAGGAGGATAACAGTGGCTCCAGCTGGGGAGGGCAGCGCCTTTGGGAGGTGTCAAGAACCTCAGAGATCAAATCTCTGGAATAAGTATACCAGTGCCTTGTTTTGCACTTTGAAAAACTCCTTTTCTTCATTTTGCTGTTTTGCTGCTTGTTCTTTTAAAGCAATGATCTGTAAAATCTTGAAAAACATGAATGCTTCAACTCAACTACTACCTACCCATCATACTTTCCTAACATCTTTTCTTCATTGGGTGCATTTAAATTAGCCAACCCTTGATATTATTTTCTTTTGAAAACAAGAAACTATCTACTTTTACACTTATATCAGCCAAAAGCTCAGATTAAACTGATGAGCTTTTTATTTTCTACCTAATCTACTTATCTGTCAAGATTGAACAGTTTGACATATTTTCATTCTCTATTCTATTTAACATGAAATTGAAAACATGATCAAATCAGGTTTAAGCAGTCTGATTAGTCATAAGCTGTGGCATTTTGTACAAATATGCACACAAAATTTATTTTGCAGAAATTTAAAACTAAAAACTTTGAGGGGTGTGGATTTTGGAATTTGTTATTCATCCCTGTCTTTCTTTCTTGGTTCAGATTTGAACATTGGAACCAATATATTTTCCTAATCTAATTTACTGATAAGCCACGTTTAAACATTTTTGCAAATCTTCATTCACTAACCTATCAACAGAAATTTAAAACTTGTTCAATCATGATTAGGTTGTATGACTGAACAAAACTTCCTCTTCCCAAAAGTAGTGGCATTTGGACTTGCACACTTTCAGAAATATTCTTTTTTGGTATGGGGCTTTACCTTTTCTTTTTATCTGCCCTCTTTTCCTATTTTTCTTTGTTTTTGTGTTTATTTTTTTGATCTTTTTCTTCAAGTAGTGTTATATAAAACGAATAAAACTTTAAACTGAGTATTTTTAACAAAAATAGTGCTTGAGCATCTTGCCATTGACAGGACCTCCAAATAGTTCCGTTCCATCCATCTCTTGTAGAAAAAATGCATTGTTACCTCCAACAGCATGGATGATGTATGGGCCTTTCCATAGATTTTCAAACTTCTCATGCTTGCCCTTGTCTTCTCTCATTGAGTCCCACTTCAGCACTTTGTCACCAATATTAAAGTCATTTGCTTTAGTTCTCTTATCAAAAAACTTTTTAATGTTTTCCTGCACTAGCTGTGTTCTGTTATATACTTCCTCTCTGGTTTGCTGCAACTGTACAGTCTAATTTATCATTCTTATCATGTCTTCCTCTTTAGACTATACTTCTTGGATCAACTTCATGACTAGCACTCCTAAACTGGTTGGAAAAATTGCATCTGCTCCATACACTAGCTGACAGGGAGACATTCCAATTGATTTTTTACTTGTTAATCTGCTTGCCCATAGTGCATGCACTAGTTTACTGTGCCATGACCTCTTATTCTCTTCCAACAACTTCTTGATGATGGTCAATAAACTCTTGTTTGAGGATTCTGCCAACCCATTACCTTGAGGGTAATAAACTGTAGAATGAACCAAATTAATCTGATATTTGTGGCAAAAATCCACTATATTCTTAGATCTAAAAGCAACAACATTGTTAGTGATAATCTTTCTAGGACAACCAAATCTAGACAAAATATGGTTTTCAAGGAATTTGATGATTGCTAAGTCTGTGGTTGTTCTAGAAGGGATGGCCTCTATCCATTTTGTGAAGTAATCAGTTGCAGTGAGAATCCATTTGTGTTGGGAAGAGGAGGAAGGATGAATTTTCCCAATGAAGTCTAGGCCCCATTGTTGAAAAGGAGCTTCAACAGAGATAGGATGTGGAGGTAAGGGCAACAATTTTCTTTTGCCTTCGAAGATTTGGCACTTATGGCAGGAAATTACTATTTTATGGATGTCTTGAAAGAGGGTGGGCCAATAGTAACCAACTCTAAGGATTTTGTTGACATTAGTTTTCCAATAGAGGTGGCTTCCACATTCTCCTTCATGGAACTCATGCTTGATATTATCTGCATCATTCTCAGGCAAACATTTAAGCAATATACCACTAGCATTTTTCCAATATAACATTTTTATCTAATATGCAGTAATTTACAGCTTTCAATTTTAAGAATCTTGCCTTTGTC
Source organism: Pinus albicaulis (assembly GCA_034641835.2). Taxonomy (NCBI): domain Eukaryota; kingdom Viridiplantae; phylum Streptophyta; class Pinopsida; order Pinales; family Pinaceae; genus Pinus; species Pinus albicaulis. Next base: position 1,066,269,391 of record CM076584.1, read on the forward strand.
TTAGACAAACTAGGAGGAACATTAAGATTAATAAGCGCATATAAAATATCAGCATACCAAGATGAATTCAGAAATGATTCTTCAATAAGTGGATTTTCCAACTCCTATTCATCTAACGCATCAATCATGTTCATGTCAAGTGCTTGAAAGTTTGTTTCAGCCATGAATTTAGGTAGTCCTTGTCCTTTGATCAGTTTAGTGGGATTGATTTCTAAATCATATTCTAATATAACAACAATCCACTTACCTCTTTTGCCATTAGGATCTTGCGTTAAGATGCCTTTTACCACTGAATTAAGCACAAATGCAATAATGTGTGAGTGTAAAATGTAAACTCTGAAATATTTCAATGCCTTGATCAAGGAAAATGTTTGTTTTTCCATTATGTTTTATTTCAGAGGTGCATCTCTTAATGCCTAATGGGCTGTTCCTGTCCTTTTATGTTTTTCTGTAATAGGACGCCAGCTACTGTATGTTTTGATGCAAAGGAGAAGATGAATAAATCTTTAGTAAAATCAGGGTTGATTAGAATTGGTATTTGGGTGAGTGCTTGTTTTACTAGTTCAAAGGATTGCTTTGCTTCTATGGTCCATTTAACTCCTATTTCTCTTTTCATCATGTTTGTAATGTTTCTTAGGAGTTCAACAAGGTTTGATATGAACCTTCTTAAGAAATTTATCTTTCCAATGAAAGATTGCAGCTCTTTGATATTTCTAGGATGATTAATTTACAATATTTCTTCAATCCTTTTTGGGTCTCTCTTGATCCCTTCTTCATATATGATATGGCCTAAAAGTTTTCCTTCTTGAAGGCCAAACAGAGTTTTCCTGGGATTCAGAGACAAACCATACTTTTGCATTTTTCAAAGACTTCTCTTAAGTGAGCAAGGTGTTCTTCACTTGTTTTAGAATAGATTGTGATGTCATCAAGGTAAATCACAATGAAGTAACCTATTTCTTATGAGAAAGCAATATCCATGGCTCTTTGGAAAGTGGCACCAACATTCATTAACCCAAAAGGCATTTTCACATACATGAAAGTGCCCCAAGGTGTAGTGAAAGTTGTCTTATGTTGATCATCTGGGTGTACCAGCACCTGATTGTATCCCGAAAAGCTATCTAGTAAAGAAATTCTTTTAGAACCCACTACCCTTTGTAAGATGTGATCCATTTTTGGTAAAGTGTAGTTGTCCTTTAAGGAGGCTTTATTTAAATTTATAAACTCTATGCACAACCTAATTTCTCCTGTTTTCTTCCTTACTGATACAAGATTTGAAACCCATTATGAGTATCTCAGAGGGAATATGACTCCAGCATCATACATTTTCTTAATTTCTTTCTCAACAAGGGGTAGTTGTACAGGGTTTATTTTGCGCAATTTCTGTTTAAAAGGCTTCTGGTTTTCTTTGAGGGGTATCTTATGCTGAATTATATCTATATCATAAGAATTTAAATATTCATAACTCTAAGCAAAAACATCAGTAAATTCTTTAAAAAACTCAAGATATTTCTGTTTTATATGAGCAGGCAGTGTCTTGGACAGTTTGATCATTTTGGGTTTTTGTTCACTGCCTATATTGCACTCTTCTATTTCAGTTTCTGTTGGTTCCTTCTTTGGCTTCTTAGAAACATCATTAAAGTCAAATAGCTCTTCTAGAGGCACCAGTCCTTTTGGCAAGTTATTAGTGTTAGATTGTAGCACTTCAAAATATTCTTTTTCTAAATTAGTGCACAACTATGTTTTATGTATTTTCTCTTTTGTTAATAGATTTATATCAGCAATATCAGGAGGTTCTTCTTTGTAATATTGTTCCTCAGTAGGGCAATCTTCTTCATACTCCGAGTCTGAATTTGGCACTTCAAACTCATTTCTGGATTGCAGGAAATCCTCTATGTATTTATCTCCTTCAAAAACTTGCCAGTATTTTATGTTGTCAGAAACTGTTGGTCTATATTTGACTTGGACTGTTTATTATTTGATTTGATAAGGTTTTTGATGTGTACTAGCAGCAAAGGCTAAACCATTGGCAAGAATGTTTTGGTTTCTAGTGACAAAGGTAATCTCATATTCTGTGAATGTTTTCAAGAGGTCAGTAGCATCATCTCTATAAGATTTTAATCTTGGATGCTTGGCTGTATATTCTCCATTTATTTGCCTAATGAATAACTCTAAATCTCCATGGACAGTTATCCTCTTGGCTCCTAATTTCTTCAGTAATTGTAGTCCTAAGAGGAGTGCCTCATATTCAACTATGTTATTTGTGCATTGAAAGTTTAACTTGTATGAGTGACCTTCTGCATGATTGTTTTTTGTGTTATGCACCCATATGCCTGCTCCTGAACCAGTCTTGCTACAAGAACCATAAAAAATCATACTCCAAAGAGGTTCAATTTCAGATTTGTCATTAAAGTCATTATTGTCCTCATTATGCTGTTTATATTGGCTACCACTATGTTGTTCACCATGCTGTTCTTTAGGGTCTGCACTATGTTTATCATTGTTTTGTCTATCATGATCTCTACTATTTTGATTTTCATTTTGTTTTCCATGGTCAGCCCTATGTTGGTGGTTGCTTTGTTTCCTAAGGTTTGCACTATGTTTGTTGTAATGTTCTGTGTTAGCAAACTGTTTTGACTATCCCTCCTCCTTTTCCTCTTTTTCTATGCTTGTTTTCTCATTTTCTGTCACTTCTTCATTAACATTTTCATCATTGTAAAGGATAAATGAATCAAGGTCTGTGTTAATAGAATAAAGATGGAAGTTATTTAGTTTTTCTTGACTACTAACCATGTATTTCATGTGTGTTTCCTTATATAGTCTTCTTGGTTGACTAAAGATAGGGATTGTAGCATAAGTCATGTCCATTTGTAGGTTACCTTGGAGTTTAGCACCCCATGATCTTGAAAGGAGCATGCCATATTTAGGAGGTATATCAACCACTACAATATCCATCACTAGGCTCTTTGCTGGTATTTGTGCTAAGTTGACACATAAATCTTTGATTAGGCCTAGACATTTAACTCTGCTAGAATCAAAAGGGTATAAATATTTGATTAGGCCTAGACATTTAACTTTGCTGGAATCAAAAGAGTATAAATCTTTGTATGGTCTAGTTATCTCAAGGCCTAGTCTTTCCATCACTACTTTTGGCATAAGGTTGTGTGAAGCACAAGAGTCTAACATGGCATTGTGAATTTTTTTATCATGGATGTTTAAATTGACATAAAATGGAGGAACACCTCCCTCTTGAAATTTCCCTTCCACTTCTGGTCCAAACAGAAGCTCAAGTTTGTCATCACTTAAATTAACAGAATCAACATTCTCTCCTATGTTTAAAGCTCTCAAAAGTTGGGATTTATATACATCTTGAGTGACTAATTCAGTAAGAGGAATAGAGATCTTAATCTTGGAAATTTCACTCTCTATACTAAAAGGTGTTTGAGTTTTTGAAATGTTTAAATCAAACTTTTTAGTCACTGTTTTCTTAGCAAATTTAGCTTGCTGGTTTTTATTATGAACAATAGTTGAAACAGTTTTATTAGGAGCATTAGCTGAGTTTCTAGTGCTGCTTTGGTCACCACTGTGTTTGGGATTAGGGTGACTGTTTTTCTTTTGGGAGTGTCTTGGTTTTTCTTGCTTCTGAGGTCATATTGTCTGTGAACTTCCATTATGGCATTTTCAAAGCCTTGTTTGTAGTCTTCAGATTCTAGGCTTTCTTCCTCATAAGGTGTAAATATGTCTTATTCTTCCTCAGCGAGGAAAAAAATATCCTCACTGTTTAATCCCATCAAATTTATGTGGTTTCCTCTGTTTCTTCAATCACTCCCTCATCTTCATCAACATATTTTTCTTGGAAAGGAGGTCTGATTTGTTGATCATGAGCTCTTTGTCTAATTTGAGGGGGGTTTCTTCTAAAGTTTTGGTTTTGGTTCTGATTTTGATTTCTGTTTTGAGGAGCTGTTTGGTTTTCTCTAGGGTAAGCTCTCTCATTCATGTTTATTCTTTCCATCATCCTCTCCATTGTCGTAACTAGGCTATCAATTTTAGCATCAGATGTGGAGGGTCCAGCTTCTTCTTTGTATGTAACCTTTTTGTCTATTGTCAATCTAGCCCTTTTGGCATTTAGGTTAGATTCTACGCTTATTGCTCCTCTTTGCATGTCCTCTAAGGTTAGGGGATCCCTTTCTCTTAATTGACAACACATGTCTGGATCAAATCCTTCCGGAAATTTCACTAGGGCTAAACCTTGTGGGGGTTTCATGTGGGGAGGGAGTGCATTGTAAACACTATTGAATCTAGTGCAATAGTCTTGGACACTCTCTCCAGCATTTCTTTTAAGGTCATTATATTCTGATAGGATTTGAAGAGGATTTTTCTTGACTTCCCATTTGTTTAAGAATAGTTTATGAAAAGCAGGGAGGTCATTTATACTGTTAGGGGTTAAGCCTTTGAACTATTTTCTTGCTTCTCCCCCTAAGCTTTGAGCAAACATTCTAAGTTTAACAATTTCATCATCTATTTCTTGTATGTCAAAGTAGCCATTCATTTTGTCCACATGTTGTTTAGCAGTAGTATAAATACTAACATCATATAAAGGAATCTTGGACTGATAATCCTGTGGTAGAACAACTTAAGGTAAAGGAAGGACTAAGGGAGCATACCATGTTGCCATGATATGAGGTTGTGGAAACAATGGAGGGTTAACAAGTGGAGGGTTTACAACGGGAGGTACAAGGTTAAATGGAGGGAGGTGAATAGTGGGAGATGAAGTTAGTACATGATATGAAAATGGTTTGGATAACTTGTATGTATTTCAAGAACCTACCACTCAGTTTTAATTAAAATGATCTAGCTTGTACTTGACAATTTTGCGGAATTATTTACTTGAAAGTGGTGTATGAATTTTTACTGTTTATGTGTCTTAACTTCATTTTTTCTTGCTGTAATTTAACATGTATGACAACAACATAATTCAGCAAATAATCATTCAAACACAACAACAATTTTAATCTAGGAGTTCACCCGAAATCTCGTGGGCTACGTCTCCTTTGAGCTTGGTCATCATGACTCAGCTCTTTGGGATTATGGTAAGTTTTTTTACAAAGTAAATACTTAATTCCAATGAATAAAACAATGATCAAAATGACTGAAAATACCATAAATATCCCCCAATTGGCTGTCCAAACTCTGAAAAACAACTTTAGGCTCTTGTTGACACGATTCCTTCTGTCGGTGCACTAAGCTACTCTGAGCTTCTAAATGGCACAAAATCCCTCAGAATTATGTTTATATCATTGAAACCACTACTTATATATCTAATATACATCATACATCAAATCTCAACTGATAAATGTCTCAAATTGAGCACTACATTCTCCAAAAAGGCTATCCTCCACGATTTTCCCATGGCTGCCCAGAACTTCACGTCAGATTTTTGGACTCTAGAAGTTCTAAAAATTTTCTGAAACCACTTCCATTGGTTCCAAAATGTCTTAAGTAGCCAATTTAGACTATTCTTTCATCAAAAACGGCCTCCGGCTACTCCGGTTTCACCTCCAAACACTGTCGGCACCCCCTGGCACTAGGGTCAAATAAAACTTCTCTGCTGATTTTTTGACCTCTAAAAGTCTTTAGAAATTCCTAAAACCTCTGTAAATGGATTCAGAATGATGTTTTTAGTCAAGAATGGCCACTGGTTCACTGCAAATGGTCTCAAACAGCTCTTTCAAAGCCTTGCACTGCTGCTGGCAAAAGCTGGCACTAATGACCCCTGAAACTTTACTGAAGATTTTCAGCCTTCAAACGTTCTGTACAGGCTCTGTAAACCATCTCATCAGATTTAAAACATCTGAATTATCCAATTTAGCCTATTGGAACTCTGGAAAAGGACTCTAACTCCCTTGGTTAGGCCTCAAACTAAATTTGTCTCATGGTGGGTCTGATTTCTCCTTCATCTTCCCTGAAGCAAAAGCTACTGAAGATCACCTCCATTCGACCTGAAACCTGTCCAAAAGTTTTTAGGAGGTCAAAGAGACCCAAAATTGACTAAAATTTTGTCCAATTTGATTCAATAATGAGAGAGTTATAACCAAAAAAACTTTGCCCCAATTTCTTCACTAAATGTGGGGCAACTGCCAGTTAACTCCACTAAAAGTGGAAGTCTGCCTAAATTTGGGAGCGCCTCCATAATCTCTGTCATATTAAAATTCAATTAACTGAAGCTTAATTAAATACTAAACCTGAGATTAGGATCCTTAAGCACTCTTAACATTAAGCTCCCACACTGGTCATATGATGAGGTTCCATGGGAGGAGAGTTGGCCCCTCCGTGCTCCGCCGGACCCACTCGGCATTCAAAGTGCAATAACTACTTCATACAGTGTCCGTATTTTTAACCATTTGTGGTGTTGAAATCAGGAAGACGAGACCTATGCAACCATCTTAGTTTCAACTCAATCCCGTAACTTTGAATTTTGAGCTAATCCTTAAGTCCTTTATCCAGTTTTGATCACACCTCCCAAATGAGAAGATTTTGGACCCCAAATGAGAAGATTTTAGACCCCAAAATCTCTCTTGGACTACTGAAACTGATCTATACAGCAAATGAGAGTACTTCACCCTCTTCTCTTCAGCCTCCAAACACTTGCCTTGCATGGCTAGTGACTTTTAACCACAACTAGAAAGCAATTCACACTTCCCTTCCTCGATGTGCTTATCCTCCTGTCAAGAGATATATTTCTTGCACTCACTCAGAAAATTTCTGGCGATAAATTTGTAGAAAGAATCTGAACATCGTTGCCTTGATCAATGATCCAAGGTGGCTCAAGCATAAGTTGTGCAACATGCGACATCAACAACAAGTCGTCATAAAATGTGCTATACAATTGACACAAAATCAATGTAAAAAGTGTGCAACACAATTGACACAAGTCGACAAACATGTGTGACATAATCGAAACAAGTCGATAAACAACATGATACATCTTGACAACCACATGTACATGTATCAATGTACAATGAACCTATTTACAATTCACTATTTACACATACAACTTCCATGCACATGTACACCTTCAACTCTTCCTTTCAAGTACCAACAAGTACATAATCCCAAAAAACATGTGGGTGACTAAAGAGCTGAACTAAAAGATATTGTTGCAATATATGTGAGTATCATACTCATCTTATACACCTCCACGGCGAAATTTTGCAACAACAAGGAAATTCCCTCAACTGAACTGCATTTATATGCAATCTTGCATCAAACTTTTCAACAGAAATACATGCATACAACCGAAATGTGTATATGTACAAAGGAGTATTTCTTACTGTGTTAAGAGTTCCATCCACTTCTTTCCAAACCACCTCCATGGGGACTTTTGCTGTTGCAACTCTTCCTCATGTGAATCTTCCATTTTCACATCAATAATGGAATCCATAGTTCCACTTGTGCCAATATTTTTGTCCTCTTGCTACATGTGCTTTGGACAGCTATTTGGATGAAAAGTCCAACAATGAGAGAAATCATATCCCTTATTTTGGAAAAATGTGCAAATCTTATGCACCTTCTTTGAAATTTGCCTTTGCCTCATCTGCTTCCTGTATGCTTTCTTCCTCATCCAACATCTCGAAACAACATGGTTAAATCCACCACAATATGTACAACAAATCTTTCTTCCATTTAAGCATGCAAAATTATCATGCTTTGCAGAAACACAATCAAATTGATCATGAGAAGATTTATACCTCTTGTGCTGCCTTGAATGTTCATCCTTTTTGTCTTCATGAGAAGATGAACTAGTAAAGGCTACAAATTTCATTTGCAGACTAAAAATCATCGTTCTTGTCTTGAAAACTGTCTAAACTTGCATGCTCACCATAAGCTACATGTTTACCATCTTCTTTCTGTAACAAAGGCTTAAAGCAATGGTAATCATCTTTGAAACAAGTTTGACATATTTGCATCTTAGAAATTGGAATAAAAGTTATCTTTGAATAGCCTCACGCGCCTTCATGGCTTTGGAGTCTTTGCCATTAAAATACACATAACCAAGACCAATATTCTTGGGTCGTTCCTCAACCGAAACAGGTTCAACCATGCCTTGTGCATGCTTACCTAATCCCTTGACTTCATAGCCCATTTTAATCATTAATTTGGACCCTATTCCCCTTGTATGTTTTTCGAAAGAACCAACACATCTTTCTAAAGAGGAAACTGAAGACAAGTTAGAATGGATTACCTCTTCCTCATGCATTTTCTTGGTCAAAGCCTCTTGGGCTTGATGGAGTTGCCTCTCCATATCATGCAATATTTGAAGAATTTATTCCTTCTCTTCCTTCATGGTAAACAATTGTTCACGAAGTTCAGTGCTTTCTTATTTATCCTCAAACAAAATCTACACCATGTCCTTCAATATAATAAAGTCACGCTTCATATCATCATCGAAGAATCTTGTGAAGGAGGAAAATTCACTTGTATAAGTTGTCATTATGATGCCAATGAACAAATTAACTTCAACAAAGCTTTTCAAAATAAATGACAAAGCTTTTTAACCAAATGGATGTAAAGACAAACTCTTATTCAAGCAGCCAAACAATAAACAAACTCCAAGAGCTTCTTAACAAACAAACGTCAAGAGGGTTTGTTCCAAAAGTGACCTTGAGACATTTGGGGTAAGGAATATGCCTTAATGCCTTTTCTTCCTTTTTTTCCTCTCCAGGACTTAGCTATTCAGTAGCTATCCCCAAATCTCAAGCAAACTGAAACAAGAATCAGTTTGCAAATAGTAAAGCAGTCAATATTTTACACACCTTTCAAGATATACAATCAAGCAACCAAGTGCTATGTCAAGCAAGAAACTATCCTCTTGATACCAACCTGATTTGAAAATGGTCTGGATAACTTGTATGTATTTCAAGAACCTACCACTCAGTTTTAATTAAAATGATCTAGCTTGTACTTGACAATTTTGCGGAATTATTTACTTGAAAGTGGTGTATGAATTTTTACTATTTATGTGTCTTAACTTAATTTGTTCTTGTTGTAAGTTAACATGCATGAAAGCGACATAATGCAGCAAATAATCATTCAAACACTTGCTAGGAGTTCACCCGAAATCTCGTGGGCTACGTCTCCTTTGAGCTTGGTCATCATGACTCAGCTCTTTGGGATTATGGTAAGTTTTTTTTAAAAGTAAATACTTAATTCCAATGAATACAAAAATGATCCAAAGGACTGAAAATGCCATAAATATCCCTCAATTGGCTGTCCAAACTCTGAAAAACAGCTTTAGGCTCTTGTTGACACGATTCCTTCTGTCAGTGCACTAAGCTACTCTGAGCTTCTAAATGGCACAAAATCCCTCAAAATTATGTTTCTGTCACTAAAACCACTACCGTTGTATCCAATATACATCATACTTCAAATATCAACTGATAAATTTCTCAAATTGAGCACTGCATTCCCCAAATAGGCTATCCTCCACGGTTTTCCGAGGGCTGCCCAGAACTTCACATCAGCTTTTCAAGCTCTAGAAGTTCTCAAAATGTTCTGAAAACACTTCCATTGGTTCCAAAATGTCTGAAATATCCAATTTATACTATTCGTTCATAAAAAATGGCCTTCGGCTACTCCGGTTTCGCCTCCAAACACTGTCGGCACCCCCTGGCACTTGGGTCAAAGAAAAATTCTCTGCTGAGTTTTAGACCTATAAAATTCTTTAACACTTGCTGAAACCTCTGTAAATAGATTCATAATGATGTTTTCAATCAATAATGACAACTGGTTCACTGCAAATGGTCTCAAACAACTCTTTCAAAGCCCTGCACTGCTACTGGAAAAAGATGGCACTAATGACCCCTGGAACTTTACTGAAGCTTTTCGGCCTTCAAAAATTCTCTACAAGCTCTGAAAACCATTTCATCAGATTCAGAACGTCTAAATTATCCAATTTAGCTTATTGGAACTCTGGAAAAGGACTCTAACTCCCCTGGTTAGGCCTCAAACTAAATTTGTCTCATGGTGGCCTTGATTGCTCCTTCATCTTCCCTGAAGCAAAATATACTGAAGATCACCTCCATTCAACCTGAAATCTATCCAAAAGTGTTTTAGAGGTCGAAGAGACCCAAAATTGACTAAAATTTTGTCCCATTTGGTTCAATAATGAGAGATTTATGACCAAAACAACTTTGCCCCAATTTCCTCCACTAAATGTGGGGCAACTGCCAGTTAACTCCACTAAAAGTGGAGGTCCGCCTAAATTTGGGAGCGCCTCTAGAATCTCCGCCATATTAAACTCCACTTAACTGAAGTTTAATTAAATATTAAACCTGATATTAGGTTCCTTAAGCGCTTTTAACATTAAGCTCCCACACTGGTCATATGATGAGGTTCTATGGGAGGAGGGCTGGTCCCTCTGTGCTCCACTGGACCCACTCGGCATTCAAAGTGCAATAATTTTTTCATACGGTGTCTGTTTTTCGAACCATTTATGGCGTCGAAATCAGGAAGATGAGACCTATGCAACCATATTGGTTTCAACCCAATCTTATAACTTTGAATTTTGAGCTAATCCTTAGGTCCTTGATCCAGTTCTGATCAGTACAACAGAATTCTGTTGTAGGGTAGATGGGTCTAAAACTATCTAGGTTATCCAAATTTGAGATCTAGTCCTAGACAATCTTTGTTCTAGGGTTGAGTCAGAGGTGATATTCTGCAAGTCTTTGAGGTTTTCAGGTAGGGAACTTGCTTTGTGGATTGGTATGCTAACAACTGAATCTTTAGATCTAGGAGACTTCCTAAAAATTATTTCAGGATTGTCAACTATAGCAGGAGGAATTGGGTCAGGATAGGATCTAGTATGAATTCTTCTAGAAGCCAGAACTTTGGACCCAAAAAATCAGAAAGGTTAAGATATATAACAGTCTTAAGACACAAATCAAACTGTGAAAGAAATACTTAATCCAAAAAGTATTCTTGACTGGGTATTGTTGATGTTTTGAGGATAAAATAAGTTTCCTAGTAGAGTCTATGGAAAACCAGTGGAGTCAGCAGGCCTATTGAAAACTAGTTGAGTCACCAGGTGGAGGATTTTTACTTGTTTTATGGCTGATTGTTGTCCACCATCAACAATCAGGAGCCATTCTTGGCTATCACTTGATTCATCTAAGTTAAAAATGGGGTTTTCAGAGTTTTTGAATCTATGTTTTGTATTTTATTACTCAGTAATCCCTAGTATGGTCGCCACTATGTTGGCTCCCTATGATTTGCAAGATTGGCAAGAACAAACAATGCAGGGGCCACATCAGAAGCACTTTGGAATCCTAGGACCTAACCTTCCTGGATTCAAAGAGGGATCTCTCTATATAAGTGTTTTCAAATGATATATATTTATGCTCTTGTTTTATGATATTAGGCTAGTTAAGAAGTTCTAAGGACTTGTTTATTTTGGTTGAATTAAATGATATGTATGAAATATCTGTGGTGTGACTAATTGAAGGGATGTTTCAGCTGAATAGATAGACCATGAGAAAACATTGATCCATTGGGCTATGGAGTCATAAAAGGATTTAATTGTTCATCAACTCTACAAGGGTTTTCATAGGGCAAGCTAACTATTTCAATTGGATCTCTTAGATTAGATTGTGATATGAAACAATAATAAGTTGTGAAGGTAGCAAAGCTATAGTTAGTTAAGAATATTCTAGCTCTACTTAAACAAGAAAATCCTTTTAGGTAATTGTTTGAGGCAAACCAAAGGACAGGGCATACCATAGAATTCTTTGGCTAGACTTTAATAAGCAAACCTTTAAGACAACAATCCAACAATCCTAAGACTACTTTCAGACAAAGAAAACATTTAAGATGACAGTGAGAGCAGCTAAAGAGCAAGCTAAACCTATCTTCTTTAACTCAACACTCAAAAGACCTTCAAAGCACCATTTTGAGGCAGACCAGAGGACATGGCATAACATAGAATTCCTTGGTTTAGACTCTATTAAGTATACTTCAAAGAAAGGCCTTAAAAACAATATTTAAATCTACAGCAAAGGACAGGGCGCACCATAGACTTCTTTGTCTTGACTCTATTGAATAATTTCTAAGACAACAAGCTAGATGGAACTGGAGAGCAATTAAGAATTATCCAATTAGACCTTGCAGAAGAAAACATAAAGATAAAGAATGCAGACAGAAATAGGGTGCTAAAACAACATATCCTACTCTAAAATATCTATTCTTTTATCAGAGAAATATGGACAAAATGGAAAACATAAGAAAACCAATGAAAAATGAGGAAAACTTCACCATTAACATAGCTAAAGAATCCTGTGAACGTGCTTGTATTAATAATGATCAAACCAATTACAATACTCCATGTACAATAGCTCTCTGCAACTCAGAGCTTTCTCAAATCTAGTCTAACAATCCTAAATAGCTCAGCAACAGAAATCAGTCAAATAACCATCAACTAACCAGCCACTAAAAATGAAACTCATATGCAGTATTTATCTGCAAAAATGAGGAGGTGGTGCTAAGCTAGGGTTTGGAATGTCATTTATTACAGAGTTAATGATTTTTGACCTTTGAGACCATGCAAGGCCCAAGGAAAAAATATCTGGAGGTGTTTCTCTGAAATAATAACTCCTAACTTAACTTCTGAGTTAATTTCTGTGAGATGTTTGAATTTAAGGCTTTTTAATAACTTTACAATAACTGCTGGTAGATGAAAAATATCTCTCACTGTGTGTAATAACTATTTGATGTTTTATTAAAATAAAACATGTTGTAGGTGGCAAAATATTCTTTGAAGAAGTAACTACTGTAGGTTTAGTCATTCGAATGTGTTTCTGGACTTAATTTACCTCTTTTTTATTTTTAAACTCTGTATTTATCCTTTCATTGTTTGCTTCACTGTCTTTTTCTAATTCTGCTTTTACTCCTGCTTTAGGACTCAATCCTTTTGATTAACCTTTAATCCTTTATACTTTTCCTCTGTCTGCCTTCACTTTCTTTAGTCTCTGCTTTGTTGGCTAATCCTCATGATTTGTCTCTAATACATGATTAGCCCTTTAACCTTTAATATTTATTTGCTTCCTCACAGTCCTTTGACTGTTTGTGTTTTTGATGCAGGGATGCATTCTTTCGTCGCTAGAGGGTTTTTAGAAGACACCGATGATCATGATTCATCGGGATTTTGCTTGTTCTTGCACCTCTGGTCCCTTTAAATAAAAAACAACCTCTGGATCATCACCCAGACATTTATTTGGATGTTCTCAGACCATTGAAAATAATTTTATCCATTCTGCAATTAAACCTACACATTAAAACAAACAAATTAATTTTAAAACCTACAAAGAAGGCTTTTCTGCGTTTTACAGGGGTTTCTCGGGCTTTTGGGCGTTTACAAGTGCAAGAATGGTGAATTGGGGCTTGGTTTCGTAGGCGGAACCTATGTGAAGTTTGAACAGAGGGTGGTAGTGTTTAAATTTTGGCGCGGAAGGAAAGGTGGTTTTTGCACGGCTGAGGAGGCGGTAATGGTATTCGGGGCAGGCATGTGATTCCATTCAGCACATGCCACATGGCGGAGGAATACTGCCTATTTCGCGCGGTGAGAGTTTATTTAATGCAGGCGCAATTATATTTGCGATACGAGTGATCAATCGTTGTATCTCGTGGGATGAGATCAACGGTGGTCACAAACACTGGGAGCGGTGGGAAAGTGCAAAGGTGGAGCCAGGGGACAGGTGGAAAAGTATGAGTGGGCGTGAGTTTTGATGAAAAGCAGGGCCCAAGGTTTTCATAAATCAAGCGAATGCGCCTTTTTATGGGTAAAAGCAAGGTTTATGAAGGGTTTTTGGATAAGGTGTGGAGGGGGCTTAAAAACGTTCAAGTGGGGTTTAGGTAATAAACCGGGTTTGGGTCATATGAGAGCGGGGATAATTTTAAAAGGGGTTCGGGCTATAACATAAAATCAGGTTTTATATTAAAAACATAGCTCTTTAATATAAAACAAAAGGACTCGAATATGCTAATATTTTGTTTTAAAACAATGTAAAAGGAATTTTTACATTGTTTTGATGAAATAAAGGAAAAGGATGAAGGGAAGGAGGTTTATGAAGGATTTTGAAAGGGGAAGATGGGTTTTTTAGAGGGAAAAATGAGTGAATGAGAGTTTGGGTAGGGAGGGAGAGTAAAAATGGGAAAAATAGCCCAGAATGAGTCTTTTTAAGAGCAACAAGGTGACTTGAGAAAGCAGAGATGAAATTTAGTGAAAATGGTTTTATAGGGATAATGAAGACAATGATATTTATAAAGATAGCTTATAGGAAAAAAATGCTATCTTTAGCTGCTTGTAGAAGATACATAGTCATCTAGTGAACTCTGTAGAATACAGGAGAATAAAAAAAGGAAAATATCAATAGAAACGAGGAAGTAAGAAAAAAGGGAAAGGAAAAAAGAAGAAATATTCTTCACTGCATGATAATCAAACAAATCAGTCCTTTGATTAAAAACAAAAGCCTCGTTACCCATGTTTTATTTGCAATGAGGAGAACTTTACTTGTGACTGTCCTCACCACGTGGAAGTGAATTAGTTTATGAAATCCTCCACTTCTCCCGCCATGTTGACTGACCCATTTCCCAATCCAAAGACCCATATGGTTCTCAGGACCCATCTTCCTCTAACATGGTTTTAATGCTTTCTTACACAAAGCTTAAATATAATATTATGGTGGCTACTTTGAACAAGGAATATGGTAATGTGAATCTCCCGAACGGTCAAGCTACTGACAACTTGCCAGTTCGACATCACCTTCATTCGATCCTCCTCCACCTCTAGTTCCTACGAAGTTAAATATTAAGCCTCTGAAGGGAATTATTCATAAGTCTACTTTCAACCCTCATGATATGAAATGGGTGGCTAACTTGTTATGCTATGAAAGCACCTACCACTCAGTTAAACAAATTATGATCTTGCTTATACTTAAATGTGCATAATTGAATTCTTGATTCAGGTGTATGTGTTTTAAACTGTTTTAATGCTTTAAGTTTGAGGAATTAAATATTTGTTTTTTTTGATAATAAGCATGTAAAACAACCATAAAGTGAAAAAAATAAGCATTAACACATAACAACAAATTTAATAAAGGAGTTCACCCGAATGTCGTGGGCTACGTCTCCTTGAGCCTTTGTCAATTGAATTGGTTCTTTGGGATTACGATGGAAAATTTATTTTACAAGTTTTTAATCAAATCTAATGGTTTTTTATGCTGTACCAATGGGTTTAGAATATGATCATACACCTTGAATGGCTGCTATCTCTCTGGAAATGGATCTAGGCTCCCTTTGACTTGACCTCTACTGTCAGTGCCCTTAAGCTTCTCTGAGATTATCTGTGGGACTAACTCCCTTAGAAGTCCTTTTCTATCCCTGAAACATTTTCTACTACTTGCAACATATATCAATCCTCCAAAATATACTATTCATTTGCTCCAAATGAGCTATGACTCCCCAATCTAGGTCTCCAACCCTTGGTGGCCCTGGGTTGCCTGAAACTTCCCTGTGGCTTCTTCGGCTCTATAGGTCTCCAAATGGCTCTAAAAAAACCTCCATTAGATTAATAATGTCCAAAATAGTCATAATAGACTATTCACTTGCTTAAAAGGCCTCTGGCTGCTCTGGTTATGCCCCCAACACTTGGTGGCACCCTCTGGCTCTAGGCTCACTGAAAACTTCTCTGAAGCATCTCAGTCCTTAGAAGTCTCCAAAAGATTCTGAAAAATCCTTCCATTGGATTCAAAAGGTTCAATATAGTCAAAACAGACTATTGGTTTGCTGAGAATGGTCTCTTGTTGCCCTAGCTATGCCTCATTCTCCTGGTGGCCCTTGGAACTTCTATGGAGCAAAATCACGCTCATAAGTCCACTGATTGCTCTGAAACCCTCACCAAAAGCTCTGGAATGTCAAATAAATTAGAAATTGACTATTCACACTCTCATAATGGTCAAAAAATGAGTCTCCAACTCATTTTCCCAGTAACACCTAGGAAAACTCCACTAATTGTGTAGGACTCCAGTTAACTGGAGTCAAAATAGTACATCCCGCCAGAAATGGCGCGTTGGCCAAACTGTCTGCCTAAAAGACCGCACATTAAAATTTAGTGGTTTGTGTTTGGGCACATGTCATTCCACTCTGTGGTTACCACTTCCGGTTGGCGGAACCCACGGTAATAAACCCCGATAGATAGGTTTCAAACTGGAGTTAAGGCAGAGTTTACGAACCATCGGATTTATGGCATTGACTGTTTCCATGTGAACAGTCTGCGGGATTTCTGGTAGTTACTGTGGAGGTTTCGGTTACAGTTGAAGACTGCCAGTTACAATTGACATTTGTTGTTGTCTTGTGACCAACCTCTGATGGAATCGCTAGCGGGTTGGATTGCTGGCGGTTCCAACCCCAATGCGTATTGCAATACAACATAAATTTAACCTGCGAACATTAAGGTTAAGAACTAAAGCTTAGGGGAGACAATAAATGCGGAGGCATGCTGGCGAGGAGGTCATGGGGTCGACTCCTGCAGACCCAACAAAAATTTTGGCATGCAGTTCAAGGGCCATGTGGCAGCCTCAGGGCTGGCCACATGGCACCTTCTCATTGACCCAATAAACCATTCGACCAGTAATACCCTGCCACTTGTCACCATGCGACTGGACCAGAAGGAATATTTTAGGGAATATTCAAAGGAATATTCTAAGAATATTCTAAGAATATTCCATGGAATATTTTTTTTTGTTGACTGTACAAATGCCCAGTCAACTATCGAAATTTACAGTTTACTGGGCTTTTCAAATCGTGATAACTTCCTCATACGGTGTCGGTTTTTCGAACTGTTTGCGGTGCCGAAATCAGGAAGATGAGATATATCTGGTCGCTTAGGTTCGACACACTTTCTAACACTTTGAAATTTGAGCTATCACTTATGATCCAAATCTGATCATCTCATGTCAGGGCTGCTCAAAATTACAACATAGTTGAGGAGTTGGCTCAGTCCCCATTAGCTATGTCAATCCTCGAGGTGTTGCAAAACTACACTGCCCAGAAAAAGGATTTTCTTTCAACTATCAGATGTGTGGATCCTTCGAATTCCAACCAAGTTGTTTTCAATCATGATAACTATTCCCCTTGGCTTCAAGATCAATTGGCTTTTATGATCCAGGTTATCGTCCGCGGTAAGAACATTCATCGTTTTATTGTGGACGAGGGAACCTAGACCTACATCATGTTTATGTCTTGCTAGAAGGAGATTGGTTCTCCTTAACTAAGTCAATCATACAACACATTGAAATATTTTGATTAAAGGACATATAAGCCTTGTGGTATTCTAAATTCCTTATAAGTGGAATTATGGGGTAATACTATATCTATAGAAGCAAAAGTTATCGACGGACCTCTTGATTATAATCTTCTATTAGGTTGCACGTGGGTTTATACCATGGCCGCATTCATTTTGACTTATTTCCGTATGATCGCCTTTCCTCATACAGGCAAGATTATGGCCGTCAAACAACTCACCTTCTTCACCTCTGATTCTCATGTTATTGGAAGTGTCCCGCCCATAGGGGAATCCCTACACTCTTATTAGCATGTCGGAGTTGGACTATTGAAGGAATCCTCGCTCATGGGGAATTTTTCGCTTCCTCCTCCTCCTCTTCCTGACAAATCATATTTTATTGCTTATATCAAGAGGATATCGTCTTCTACTGTCCAAACTGATTCATGGATAATACCAGACAAAACTGACATAAACAGTTTTGGCGACCGAATGTTGTTGATCCGTATTAAACTTGATTACGAAGCTATATATTCGGCTTGTGCGACTCATACCTTTTCCTCAATCAATTAGATCAGTCGATCATTGGATTATGGCACATGTTCTTATCCATTCTCTCATGTATTTTCTATTGATGAGAGCATCATGGATATCATGATGCCAGGCGATGCGCCATGGGATGATCATCACCATTGTTCCTCCTTACCAGATTTCATTGAGGGTAATCTCAGTGATGTTTATCTACCTAATTTTGTTGGATATTTTACGAGTTCTGTTTCTATCCACGAATTCGATTCCGAGAAGAATCTCACGAATATAGAAGATACGATACCTCTTGACATTTTTGTTAAACCAGGTGTTGTCAAAAATCTACACATTGGTGCGTCTTGCTCTCCATCTGAGATTGAGACATATAAAGTCTATTTTCAAGAATTTCATGATGTCTTTGCTTGGACCTATGAAGAGATTCCAGGTATCGACCCAAATACAGTAGTGCACAAAGTTGAAATGTATCCCGGTGCTAAACCAGTCCGACAACGCCTTCGTGTAGTGCATCCAAAGAAGGTTGCCACGATTAAGAGTGAAGTCGAAAAAATAATTCGTGATGGTTTCATCTACCTTGTTCATCTCACCAATTGGGCGTCTAATGTCGTCCCTGTCATGAAGAAACATGGGACTATCCGAGTATGCATCGATTATCAGGATGTGAATCACGCTTGTCTTAAAGACAACTACCCGATGTAACAACCATGGCGAAAATTCCATGTAATAAAGTTAAAATAATAGCCATTGTTGATGGGACACGTATTCCAAGCTGAATGTTGGGCAAAAAATCCTAGTGTGGGTGTTCACATGGTTATTATGGCTAAGGAAATTGGAAAAGTATATGGCTAAGGCATTAAAGAGGCAAAAAGTATTTTTGGCACATTTATTTATGAAAATAATGGAAATTAGGAGAAAAGGGAGGTAAAATGTCACAAGTTACATGTGAG
The DNA here is from genome assembly GCA_034641835.2 of Pinus albicaulis. Lineage (NCBI taxonomy): Eukaryota > Viridiplantae > Streptophyta > Pinopsida > Pinales > Pinaceae > Pinus > Pinus albicaulis. The sequence continues at coordinate 1,066,288,210 of CM076584.1, forward strand.
GAGGAAAATGAAGGAAAAATAATGGAATATGAAGAAAACAGAGGCCTCATATATAAAAAGGCTTATGAGGATCAGTTGGTACCTTTTGTTAGTGCATTTTTGGATCTCTCTCATTATTCTCTCTCTCTCTCATACTCTTGGGTACTTAGAGTTTTCTTGGAGCACTCTTGGAGAGTGTGGATACTTGGCGATTTAGAGCAAGAAGGATAAAGAAGAGAAGGAAAGCACAAGCGGATATCGGGATCAACAACTACAACGAGATTTTATTGCAGGTACCGAGTTGCACGTATGTTTTCCTCACTAGTTTTGGCATGCATGGTGCATGCATGTGGATTTTCCTAGCCTTTCCATTTCTTGGATAGCGATGGTGTTGTGGGTTAATTCCATTGATTATTTTTTGGTTGGTTCTCAAGATTCCTTTAGATATTGGGTTGAGTTATTAGTTCCTGGAGCCTTGGTAGGACAAATGATTTGGATCCCGATAGAAAACCGTTGGCTTGAGTTACTACTCCTGGAGCCTTGGTTGGACAAGCATTCCGGAGCCCTAGGTGGGTTGAGTTACTAGTCCTGGAGCCTTGGTTGGACAAATGCTCTAGAGCTTAGAAAAAACTGGGGTTGAGTTACTAGTCCTGCAACCTTGGTTGGAACAAACACTCTGGAGCCCTGGAGCAGCTTTGATAGAGACCAATCTGTGATGGTTGTTATGTCCGACTGTGAGGTGGAATAACTGGTTGAGGGTTGAGGTGGTTTAGCCTTTGGAAGCCCTGGATTGGTTTTGATTGATGTGTTTGATGAGATCCCATATTCATTCTTGGAATATGGTAGAGGGGTGATTGGATGAAGAGATATTTGGCTCAGCTAATGTATGGGCAGGTGGAACGTGGAAGTCCCATATCTGGTTGGTTTCTACATTCATTAATGAGCAATTCATTCCCTTGGTATTTGGTATGAAAATGTACTGATTTATATGTGGATTATATTGCTGTTGTATCCATGGTATTTCTGTTGTTATTATGTTGGTTATGAGAATGTATTTCTACAATGATGATGTATGGATATCCCCTTGTTTTTACTTGTAAATGAATACACAATGTATATATGGTCAAATAGATTGTATAGCAGTTAATGATGTAGGGAAAAAATGCTTCTTAGAGATTCTCAAATAAGTATGGGACCCCTATGCTCAGTTATGTTGTCTTTAACTATAGATTTCATGTTTGTGACATGTTTGAAAAAATTCTTGTCATGGATAGGAGGGGTCCATATGAGTTCTTATTGATGTGATTGCTTCTGTATCATTGTCCTGTTGTTATTTATCATCTCTGAACTTTTCATGAAGTTTTGGGCAGAGCACTGGGTTCTAGGCCTGAAAAGGTGGCTCAAATCCTGGGGATGCTGGTACATAACTGAGTATTTGGGGCCCTGGCCACTGGCATGCAGTGTTATGATTGCGACTATAGCTTCCTGGATGCAGGCATTCAAGCCTGTGCCTGCAGCTATGGGTCAAATAGGTCAAAATGTCAGTGTGACCCAGGGGTAAGATGACTAAATGGTTAGGTTACCTCAAGGGGGTGTTGTTGTTGCTATACAAGGTTTGTATGTTGTGTTTATGTTGGTTCCACTTCCTTAAGGTCATCTTGGAGGTTTAATCTCATTATAGTTGCCTCTCATCACATGTCTACCCTGGACTGGATGGGCGGTGTGTTGGCAATGATTTTCTCTTGGTTGCATATGTGTTTATCATACCTAGGGTTTATGTGCTTGTTGCATCCGTGTTGTGTTGGCCATGGAGGAAGTGTTGTCTCCATGGAAGGGTTGATGGTGTTGTTGTCGACATGTTGTCATGTGTGTATGACTAGTTCCTTGTTGTTCATGCTTGTGTATTGTTAGTGCACACTTGCTTACATGTTGCTACATGTTGTATATGCATAGTTTGTTTATGATAGATCACACCTTTTTTATGCTTGTGTGTTGTCCGTGTATGCTTACTTATGTTATGCCATATGTTTATCATGCACTGGTCATTCATGTTTGGTTATACATGTCAGATGGGTACATGTGGTCAAGTTTTCGTTGGTATGGTTGAGGTTGTCATGCATTAGGTCATGGTGTGTATTTGACATGATTATGCATTGATGACTGGACTCCAACTAGAGTGATGTTTATGAGCTAATATACCATGTTTTATGAGTTTATATGATGTTATGATTCTGTATATACATTTATTTTGCTGATTGGTTGATCTTCTAGGATGTATCCTCCCCAAATTACACTAAGGTACATTGGTTTATTTATGATTGGTTTAGCTGAAATATTAATCCTTGTAGGAAGAAATCAAAGATGAATAGAAGAATGGTAGACTACAAAGATTCTCCCTATGAGTCATATGAAAAACATGTTGTTGGGCAGTCATATGATTTTGAAGATACATTGAGAAGTCTAAAGGAAGAAATAAGGAGTTGCAAGGCTGAAAATGATAGGCTCATACAAGCACTGGAAAAGCAAGCAGAGGTGAATGCAACCATCCTTCAAATTTTGTCAGAGTTGCATAAATAGGGGCCACTTAGGATCAATTATGGGCCGGAGGATGGGACCAATGGAGCATATGGCAGTAGGTCTCCCAATGGTGATAGGTCAGATAGGGATGGCACGGTTAGAGATGGCACATTTTTGGACACTCCAGATAAGAGAGGTGACTGAGACAGGTATCATTCTAGTTTTGGTTCTGACAGGCATCATGATCATCATCATTATCACCCTTATAGGAGGAGTGATAGGGGATATTTGTTAGTTGAGTTTAAAAAGGAAAAATCACCTAAATTTGACGAAGAGATGAAGAAACCACATGATGTAGAGGCATGGTTTCTTGGTATGAAGAAGTTTTTCAGATTGCATGATTACTCAGAAAATATGAAAGCTAGGATAACTACATTCAACCTCATAGGTAGAACATATATTTGGTGGGAAGATGTGAAGAACATCAGAGATATTTCTGAGGAGGAGTTGAATTGGAGTGAGTTCAAAAGGCTATTCCGGAATAATTATCTATCAAGAATATACTACGATGATAGGGTAAAGAGTTTTATGAGTTGAAGATGGGTTCCATGACAGATGAGGAGTATACCAGTAGGTTCTTCGAGTTATTGAGATATGTGCCTTATCTCAAGGAGGAGAAGGCTAAGATTCAGAAATTTATTAGTGGGATGCCGATAACATTCAGAGATAGGATTGAGTTTGATGAGCCTAGGTCATTAGAGGGGGCCATCCAGAAACTCAAGCATTGTTATGAGCATTTGAAGCGCAAATCGGAGGCAAATCCAAATTGGAAAGGTAATGATAATAGTAAAGGAAAATGGTACAGGAAGCAATCAAGGCCTCAATATACAGGTAATAAGGAGATTGTTTCCCCACCTAAGAAGTTCAATACATCTGGTAGAGGACAAGGATTTCGGTCGGAGGAGTAGAATAAGAATGAGAATAGGGAGCCTGTGCGATGTTGGACTTGTGGAGGAGATCATCGTAGGAGAGGTTGTTCACAACATGAGGATGGTAGGCCACAAATCTATAATGCACAAGAGGCACAAACAATGGGAGAGTTTGGGCATAGCATTCCTCATAATTATGAAGATGTGGATAACAGGCAGGAAGATCATCAAGCTTCTACCATTTAGATGGATGGTAATATTTGTGATCACTTTGTTTATATTTTGATTGACCCTTGATCTAACTATAGTTATATTAATCCTAACCTGGTCAATAAGTGTGGTTTGAGTAAGGAAATGCATGCAAAATCTTGGTTAGTTTAGTTGGCCACATGTACGAAGAAAGGAGTTCACTATTGGGTAAGAGCTTGTGCATTTGAGTTAAATGGTATGCCTACAACAACATACTTGAACATATTTCCATTGGGTTCATACAATATGCTATTGGCTATGGATTGGTCATATCTTCACAGTACCAAGGTATATTGCGATGACAAATCCATTGAGTGCTTCGATGAAAATGGGGAACCAAGAGTCCTACAGGGAAAGAAGAAAGCCACATAAGTTAGGATGGTGATAACCATGCAGGACAAGCGTAGTCGTAGGAAAGGGTGTGTACTATTTGTAGTTCATATCTCTAGCGACAAAGGTAAGGAATTTTAGGATTCATATGTGTTGAACAAGTATCCAATTTTACAGCAGTTTCAAGATGTGTTTCCAGCATAGATTTCAAAGTTGCCACCACACAGGTAAGTAGAGTTTTCTATTGAGTTGAAGCCAAGGGAAACTCCAACATCAAAGGCACCATACGAGATGAGCACACTTGAGTTGGTAGAATTAAAATTGCAGCTGAAGGAGATGCTTAATAAAGGGTACATTAGTCCAAGTGTATCGCCATGGGGTGCACCAGTGATGTTCGTGAAAAAGAAAGATGGCACTCTTAGATTATGCATTGACTATAGGCAGTTGAACAAAGTGACCATCAAGAACATGTACCCACTATCGAGGATTGATGATTTGTTCGATCAGCTGAAGGGAGAAATAGTGTTCTCTAACATCGACTTGAGATCAGGCTATCATCAAGTATGCATCATAAAGCATGACATCTACAAGACCACATTCATGACAAGTTACGGGCATTATGAGTTTATTGTAGTTCCATTTGGTTTGAGTAATTCCATAGCTACATTCACATGATTGATGAATAATGTGTTGTGTCCTTATTTGGACAAATTTGTTATTATGTTCATTGATGACATATTGGAGTATTCTAAAAATGAGGAAAAACATGTCGAGCATTTGGCAGCCGTATTGAGGTTGTTGAGAGAGCATCAGTTGTATGCTAAAATCAATAAATGCAATTTCTTCCAGACTGAGGTACATTACTTGGGACATATTGTCTCCAAGGAATGAATTGTAGTAGATCTAGAAAAGATAAGGGCCATCGTGGAGTGGGTATCTCCTAGGAATGTAGATGAGGTGAGATCATTCATGGGATTGGTCGGTTATTATAGGAGGTTCATCAATGAATTCTCACAAATTTCTTATCCTATTACATCATTGCAAAGGAAAGGTAAGAATTTTGATTGGAAAGTGGAGCGTGAGGCTAGTTTTGAGCAACTTAAGCAGTTGTTGACACGTGTTCTAGTGTTGAAGATTGCAGATCCGGACAAGGAGTTTGTAGTGTGTACAAATGCTTGCAAGAGAGGACTTCATGGAGTCCTTGTGCAAGACAGACAAGTGATATGCTATGAGTCACAAAAACTAAATGAGCACGAGCAGAAATACCCGGCACATGATCTTGAGCTAGAAACGATCGTTCATGCACAGAAGATGTGGAGGAACTATCTTCTTGGCAGGAGATTTTTACTGATGAGTGATCACATTGGGTTGAGGTGCTTGTTTGACCAGCCAAATATGAACACCAGGCAGGCTAGATGTTTGGCCACGATCAACGAGTTTGACTTTGAGATCAGGTACATCAAGGGAAAGGATAACATGGTCACAAATGTTCTTAGCAGGCAGGTATAAGTAAAGCACATAGCGGCCATGAGCTCCTATGGGACAAACTTATAGGATAGGATCTTGTAGGTAGGTCAACAAGATCATAGGTATATGGATATTATGCAGAGGTTGCAACTGAGTATATGTACAGGTGTTGGCACAGGTACATGTGTTGGTATAGGTACATGTGTCAGTACAGGTACATGTGGTAGTACATGTAGAGGTACAGGTGGAAGTACAGGTGGTAGTATAGGTGCATGTACAAGTACATGTACTGGTATGGGTGCAGGTGTACAGGATTTGGACTACCATCTCACGATAGATGGATTGGTTAGATTTAGAGATAGGATATATGTACCGAACAACAATGAGCTCAAAAAGGTGACCTTGAGGGAGTTTCATGCGAAACCATATTCAAGTCACCCAGGCTACCAGAAGACCTTGAATGCAATAAATAGGTTCGATTATTGGCTAAATCTAAAGAAGGATGTTGCAAAGTTTTTAGCCAGATGTTTGTATTTTCGTATGGTTAAGGCAAAGTGTAGGCATCTAGGTGGACTGTAGTACAACTAATTGAAATTCCAAAGTGGAAATAGGAGGTCATTTACATGGAATTTATCACAGTTTTTCCTAAGATATCTAGACAACACGATTCCATTGTGGTTTTTGTGGATAGGTTGACAAAGGTTGCACATTTCATTCCAGTGAAGACTACATACTTAGCTAGCGATGTAGCACAGGTGTTCATAAGAGACATAGTCAGATTGCATGGTGTTTCGAAGAAGATTGTGTCAGACAGGGATGCAAATTTCACTTCCAAGTTTTGGAAGGAGTTGTTTGCAGGTTTGGGCACCGAGTTGGCCTTCGACACAACTTATCGTCCATAGACAAATGGACAGACTGAGAGGGTCAACAGGATATTGGAGGATATGTTGATGATGTATGTGATGCATCAAAAATGCAAGTGGGAAGAGTATCTTCCACTGGTAGAGTTCACTTACAACAACGGGTATCAGGAGTCATTAAGGATGAGTCCATTTGAGGCATTGTATGGGCGGATTTTCAAAAATCCCATTAGTTGGAGTGATCCGGTTAATAGGGTATTGATTGGACCAGATATGTTGGTAGAAATGGAACAAGAAATGCAGGTGATCAAGAAGAACTTGAAAGCAGCACAAGATAGGCAGAAGAGTTATGCAGGTAGGAACAATTTGTTCAAGGAGTTTCAGGTTGGGGAACAAGTGTACTTGCGCATCAAGCCCAAGAAGATCTCCTTGCAGATTGGATCATGTTCCAAGCTAGCAACACATTTTTGTGGACACTTCAGGATCATTGAGAGGATTAGACCAGTGGCCTATCGACTTGCACTTCCTTCCACAATGAAATTCCATGATGTTTTTCATATATCATTGCTTAAAAAATATGTTAAAGATGTTGATCATGTGGTTGAATTGTTTGTATTGCAGGTGGGTCTAGAAGAAGAGTTCTAGCTAGAATTGTAGTGCATTTTTTCAGAAAAAGACACTCATGCTATGGAATCGAGCAATCGAGAAATTTAAAGTGTAATGGAAGAAATTTGGGCCCGATGAAGCTACATGGGAGATGGTAGATCAGATGCAAGCTATCTATCCTTCCTTGTTTGCCAGTTGAGGTAAAGCAGTTTTGGTGTGATGTTGGTATATGTTTTGGTGATGTTTTGATGTGATGTTCAGATATATGTACATATGTATATGGATGTAAATACCACCATTATATATGTTATAAGCTCCAATAAGCGATATGGGTGTCATGTTATTATAATTCTCATGTTGTGGTGATGTCTTCTTGGTTTTCCTTTCAATAGGGTGATCATTGTAGATACTGCATCGAGCTATGTTATAAAGCTCCATGGGAAGTATGGTTTCTTTTTAGTGGTGTTGCTGAGGTATATATGTGATTGAACACTGAGGACAGTGTCCCCCATGGGGGAGGGTTCTGTAACAACCCCGGTGAAAATTCCTTGTAATAAAGTTAAAATAATAACCACGGTTGATGGGACACATTTTCCAAGTTGAATGTTGGGCAAAACATCCTAGTGCGGGTGTTCACATCGTTTATTATGGCTAAGGAAATTGGAAAAGGTTATGTATAAGGCATTAAAGTGGAAAAAAGTATTTTTGGAACATTTATTTATAAAAATAATGGAAATTAGGAGAAAATGGAGGTAAAAGGTCACAAGTTGCATGTGGGGAGGAAAACAAAGGATAAATTAATGGAAAATGAAGAAAATAGAGGCCTCATCTATAAAAAGGCTTCTGAGGATCAGTTGGTACCTTTTGTTAATTCATTTTTGGAGCTCTCTCATTATTCTCTCTCTCTTTCATACTCTTGGATACTTGGAGTTTTCTTGGAGCCCTCTTGGAGAGTGTGGATACTTGGTGATTTGGAGCAAGGAGGCAAAAGAAGAGCAGGAAAGCACAAATGTACATCGGGATCAACAATTACAATGAGATTTGGTTGCAGGTATTGAGTTGCATGTATGTTTTCCTCACTAGTTTTTGCATGCATAATGTATGCATGTGGATTTTCCTATCTTTGCCATTTCCTCGATAGCCATGGTGTTATGGGTTTATTTCTATTGATTGTTTTTGGTTGGTTCTCATGATTAATTTAGCTGTTTGGTTGAGTTATTAGATCCTGGAGCCTTGGTTGGACAAATTCTTTGGAGCCCGACGAACAATTGTTGGGTTGAGTTACTAGTCTTGGATCCTTGGTTGGACAAACACTTTGGAGCTTGGAAACAACTGGGGTTTAGTTACTAGTCCTGGAGCTTTGGTTGGAACAAACAATCTGGAGCACTAGAGCAGCTTGGATAGAGACCAATCCATGATGGTTGTGATGTTTGACCATGATGTGGAATCATTGGTTGAGGGTTGAGTTGGTTTAGCCTCTAGATGCCTTGGATTGGTTTTGATTGATGTGTTTGATGAGATCCCACATTCATGCTTGGAATATGGCATAGGGGTGATTGGCTAAAGAGAGATTTGGCTCAGCCAATCTATTGTCAGGTGGAACATGGAAGTCCCATCTTCGATTGGTTTATACATTCATTAATGAGAAATTCATTCCCTTGGTATTTGGTATGCAAATGTACTGATTTATATGTGGATTTTATTGTTGTTGTATCCATAGTATTTCTGTTGTTATTATGTTGGTTATAAGCATGTATTTCTACAGTGATGATGTATGGATCTCCCCATGTTTTTACTTGTAAATGAATACACAATGTATTTATGGTCAAATAGATTGTATTTCAGTTAATGATGCATGGGAGCAATCCTTCTTAGCAATTCTCAAATAAGTATGGGACCCCTATGCTCTGTTATGCTGTTTATACCTGTAGCTTTCATGTTTGTGACATGTTTGAAAAATTCCTGTCATGGCTAAGAGAGGTGCAGTTGATTTCTTATTGATGTGATTGCTTCCGTATCATTGTCCTCTTGTTATTTATCATCTTTGAACTTTTCATGAAGTTCTGGGCAGAGCACTGGGTTATGGGCTTGAAAAGGTGGCTCAAATCCCAGGGACGCTGGTCCAGGGGTAAGAGCCCTGAATGGTTGGGTTACCTCCTGGTGTTGTTTTTGTTGTTGTACAAGGTATGTATGTTGTGTTTCCATCGGTTCCACTTCCTTAAGGTCACCAAGGAGGTTGAATCTCATTATAATAGCCTCTCGTCACATGTTTACCTCGGTTGGCCGGTTACTTAGGTAGATGTGGGAAGAGGGTGTTACACCCAACCCCATTCATCGACCAGATTGTTGATGAATGCATCGGTTGTGAACTATATTTGTTCATGGATGGTTTCTCTGGATATAATCAAATCAACATTCTCCCAGCAGATCAACCTAAGACTGCATTTATTTGTCCCTGGGGTACATTTTCCTACCATAAATTTCCATTTGTTCTGAAGAATGCTGGGGCCACGTTTCAATGGGCCATGGATTACATTTTTCATGATATTAAACACATCATACAACCCTATTTGGACAATCTCCCTGCTCATTATAAGCATCAGGATGATCATCCAATGCATCTTAGGCCCATTTTATTATGGTGTAGATACTATAATAATCGATTGAATCCACACAATTGTGTGTTCTGAGTTAGTTCTGGATGAACTCTAGGGTTTGTTGTTTCAAAACAAGCAAGTTGTACTGATCCTATGAAAGTATAGGAAATCATTGATCTACCTGCACCTTCTTCACTAGTTCATATTCAACGACTTCAAGGGAAAGCTAACTTCCCGCAACGGTTCGTCCCTAATTATGCCGAGTTGAATAAAGGTTTCACTCGCCTGCTTAAGAAAGGGGTTCCCTTCCATTGAGAAAATGCAACTTGAAAAGTGTTTGATGCCCTAAAATATGTACTGGTTCGGGCATCTGTATTGTATCCCCCTAATTATAAACGCAACTATTTCCTCTATCTCGTTGTTTCCATTTCTACTATAGCAATGGTATTGGTCCAAGAAGACCATGTAGGGACAAAAAATCCCATATATTACTTGAGTGAAAATATCATTGATACCAATATTAGGTATACTCATGTAGAAAATTTGGCTTTGGAAGCCGTTCAAGCCGTCAAAAGGTTTTGCCATTACATCTTTCTCTCGAAAACTACGATTGTTTTAGATTGCAACCCTATGACATAGATTTTGTCACATTAATTTATGGGGGGGAAATACTCTAAATGGATCATCATCCTGCAAGATTTTGACCTGGAATTCATCAAATCCAATTCAAAAAAATAATTGGTTTTCGCTAAGATTATGTGTGACCTTCCTTCCCCTGATTATGAATCGGCATCTGATGATTCTATCCCCAAAGATTCATTGTTTCTGATTTTTTCGACTGACTCATGGTATGGAGACATTCTTATTTATCTCTATACCCAGAATTTCAGGTATGATACCTCTCATTATATGAAACAACGTATTCGATACCAAGCCAAAGATTACATGATCATTGGCGACACTCTTTATCGACGCGGTATCGATGTGATCCTACAAAGGTGCCTCACACATGAGGAGGCCGAGAAATTCCTTAACGAATGCCACTAAAGGGCATATGGCGGTCATTTATCTAGCTATGCCACCACACATAAGATATTACGTGTTGGTTACTTTTGACCCACTATTTTTTGAGATTGTATTATTGTTGTCCATAAGTGTCATGCTTTCCACATTTATGATCGTAATACCTATGCTCTGCTTGGTCCACTGCATCCCGTTATCGCTGTTGGATCATTTGCGAAATGGGGTATCGAATTTATGACATGTAACCCTCACTCAGTTGGGGGGCATGGTTATATAATTGTCGCGGTAGATTATTTTACCAAGTGGGTCAAGGCGATGCCTACATATAACAACACTGGCGAAATGACTACATATTTATTTTTCAATCACGTTATCGCATGGTTTGGTGTTCTGCAAGCCATAGTTACAGATCAAAGTAAGCATTTCTGGAATCATATGATGACCGAACTAACTTCCAAGTTGGGAATTTCCCATGAAAGTTCCACTCCCTACTATCCTTAGGATAATGGAAAGGTTGAAGCTATAAACAAAGTTCTTAAGACTATGCTTCAACATATGATAGGGGTCCGCCAATCAGACTGGAATTTGCTTCTTTACGCTGCCTTGTGGGCATACCAAACATTAGTGAGGACTGCTACTGAATTTACACCCTTTCATTTGGTTTATGGTCTGTAAGCGATCCTCCCACTCGAATGCGAGATTCCATCACTCAAACTAGATATCAAACTTCTTCCTACCACTTATGTAGAAGAGGAATGCCTTTAGGTATGTCTCACTTGGATGAGACTCGATGCAATTTTGCTATAGCTAATGAATCTCATGAAATACATCTCAAGGCACAATACGACAAAAGTTTCAAGCCTCGTATCTTCTAAGAAGGAGACCTTGTTCTTTTGTATGACCAACAAGATGATAATTTAGGTTAAGGAAAGTTCCAACGAATGTGGTTAGGCCCATATGTTTTCAAGTGAGTCCTTGCAAAATGAGCCTACAAGTCATTTTACTTTGATGAATTCCCTTTAGCACAACCTAGGAATGGGTTGTATCTCAAAAAATACTATGCTTTATCTCATGTGTAGTACATATTGTTTATAGGCGTGCTTAGTGTGTTTGTAGTGTGTCTCTTCAGAGTTTCCTATAGTTTCTGTTGATTCTTTTACTTTTGGTTTGTAGATGTCAACATCCCTTGAACCATACATTGGTTATGCTGATGGTGCTAGTCGTAGTACTCAGAATCTATCCTCCAGAGTGTGGGCTATATTTGCTCTAAATGGCTAGTTAATGAGTCTACAAGGTATTTTTATTGGTCATTCTACCAACAACATCGTTGAGTATAGTGCAGTGGTCGAGTGACTGTCTGATGCTATCACATATGGTATCTACCATTTAGTCATAAAAATTGACTCAGATTTTGTGGTACTACAATTGGCCAATGCCTATTCAGTCAGAAGTCCCACCATCTTACGCATGTTTCTAATGGTTCACCTTCTAGAAAGACATTTCAACTTAATCCGATACGAGCACATTTCTAGAAATCTAAATACACTGGCAGATGCGCTAGCTAATCATGTTTTATATAGAAATTTGCAACGAATATAAATAATTTTCAATACATATCACATAATTTGAAAATAACGGTAGGAACATAGAAAAAATGGATATATATATATATATATATATATATATATATATATATATATATATATATATATATATATATATATATATATATATATATATATAGAGTTTTATTTTTACAAAAATTGTGTCCGAGACTCCCAAAAATGGTCATAGATGAATGACTTACTTAACGCAGTGAATCCCAAAAATGATATCTAATCTTTTAATATTTCGGGAGTTTGAAAAGAGTTTTGTTTTTACAAAAATTGTGTCCGAGACACAGGTGGCCACACAACCTACATCAAAAAATATATGCAAATATGACTATGAACTTCAATAGACTAATAGTGCTATCGTTGGAGTCACACAGGGATCTGATCAACCGTGGTGTCATCAATCTCATGTATTAACCCCTCCTTCAACTCTTTTCAGACTCCCGAAATATTAAAAGATTAGATATCATTTTTAGGATTCAACTGTGTTAAGTAAGTCATTCATCTATGACCATTTCCATGAGATGTAGTCGTAACTGACTAATTTATCATGATTTTTGAATAGTCCACTTAGCAATCATTGCATCGGGTGATGCTCACAGGGGTGAAGAAGTGGGATTGAAACTAGTGAAATGAATCACATAGTGTCAATCATCACTTATGGGGCTTGCACACGGTAACCAGGACTTCCCAGGAGGTCGCCCATCCCAGAACTCCTTTGGCTAAAGCGCGCTTAACTGTGGAGTTTTTCCCAACAATCAAGCCCACTTAGCTTGCTACCCCATTTGCTAAGTGGGATTGATTGTGGGGAAAAACTCCATAGTTAAGCACGCTTGAGGCAGAGGATTTCTGGGATGGGTGACCTCCCGGGAAGTACTAGTTACCAGGTGCAAGCCCCAGAAGTGATGATTGACACTATGTGATTCATTTAACTAGTTTCAATCCCACTTCTTCACCCCTGTGAGCATCACCCGATGCAATGAGTGCTAAGTGGACTATTAAAAAATCATGAGAAATTAGTCAGTTACGACTTCCTCTCCAGGAAATGGTCATAGATGAATGACTTACTTAACGCAGTTGAATCCCAAAAATGATATCTAATATAATGCACTGCGGAAAACCCTCATACTTAAATATTAAAAGGTTGTCGAGCAATTGTATTTTTGAACTCGTTAAAGCAAATTAAAAGACATCTACTCAATATAAGTTTAACCTTTTTCCAGACTGAGATATAATATTTATGAAAAAGGAATACATTAGTTGAACATGGCTAAGAGGTTCTCTTGAGTATTGTTTTCTTCCTTTTCGGACTCAAGGGACTATCTACGAAAAGGAACATTTGGAATTTTCTTTTTCACCTCTTTTTCAAACTCTCTAAACATGAAAAAGATGTCTAGTTTTACCTTCGTTGGACTCGTTAATACATGAAAAAATGATGTACTTGTCAAACATGACAAGACCGAACCACTCCTTCTCAGAGTTCGTTAAACATCCTCGGAAGGATTAATCCAAAGGATGAAATTATAGATCAAGCATATGCTATCCTCTTAAAGCTTGTTAAAAAAAAAGAGGTACTCAGCAATATGGTTGGGGAAATTGGGAAAGCAGAGTACTCCATTTTCTAATGGTAGCGAGTCGATATTGAACATGACACTCTTCCACTTCATCTTCGTGGTTGTTGGGTTTGGTAATCTGCTTGTCTTTTGGTTTATCACACCATTTTCAAAGCCTTCATCTTCGGTTTTGGGTCGATGCTACCAAATCCATTAAGTGTCGTCGTTGTGTTGAAGAGAATTCATTCAGTCAAGATCTGCTATAATGATCTTAATCCTTCATTCCATGTCTATCGTTCCTGATCCAGTTCCACATCATCATCATTCTGTCTCAAAACATGATTCTCGTTTTGTGTCGTTGATGGGGGATACATCAAGGCCCTCCTGCGATGGTTCACTTCATGTCGAAATCAACTCATTACCCAGGAATTTGACTTAGAAACAACCCTTCAGTACTTTGGTGCTTGCATATATCAATTACAAGTTTCCTTGCTCTCGGCGACATGTTTACATCATTGGTCTTCGATCGAAAGATTCTGTGTGGTGTTTGACTTCAACTCATTTACTCACACCATATGGATTGTACTACAGTACCTTGAGAGCCATTAGCATCATCTATGGTTTCTCTCACATATGTTAATGACTTACATCATTGGTCGGTAATCAGATGGTGTCTATCATGTTCAACTCCATCTCATTGATTCACATGGTTAGGCTCATACGTTGGAAGGTCGTGTGAATGAGATAGAAAGATCTATTTTCATCCATCTGGGCTACAATTTCAGGACAAATACAAGATCACAAACTATGATGGCTATGGTCATATAGACAACCATCCAATCATGGGTCCATTATTTGTTATCACTAGATATATATTTTGATCATTGTACATGTAATGCTAGCTTATGTGCTGAGCATGTTTATGCTTCCCTCAACAAAGATATCACATCAAGGCCCTCCTGCGATGGTTCACTTCATGTCGACATCAACTCATTACCCAGGAAGTTGACTTAGAAAAAACCCTTTATTACCTTGGTGCTTGCATACATCAATTACAAGTTTCCCTGCTCTCGGCAACAGGTTTACATTGTTGGTCTTTGATCGAAATATTCTATGTGGTGTTCGACTTCAACTCATTTACTCACACCATACGAATTGTACTGCAATACCTTGAGAGGCATTAGCATCATATGTGGTTTCTCTCACATATGTTAATGACTTACATCATTGGTCAGTAATCAGATGGTTTCTACCATGTTCAAATCCAGCTCATTGATTCACATGGTTAGGATCACACGGTGGAAGGTTGTGTGAATGAGATAGTATGATCTAGTTTCGTCCATTCGGGCTACGATTTCAGGATAAATACAAGATCACAATGCATGATGGCTATGGTCATATAGACAACCATCCAGTCGTGGGTCCATTATTTGTTATCACTGGATATATATTTTTATCATTGTACATGTAATGCTAGCTTATGTGATTAGCGTGGTTATGCTTCCCTCAACAAATATATCATGATGTAAATGTATTGTAACAAAATATGATCTCACTGGTTGTTCTTGATCCTGACTTGTCACAAGGTAAACGACTTTAGTCATCAGTCACCATTCCTCACTTTTCGCTTTAGCGGGCAATCTATTATAGGCCATTTTTTCACATCTGGTCAGTCGACCTACAAACTGGTTCAATCAATATCCTTTTACCCCTTGACATCATCATGACACAAATCCCTGTGCATGACACTCTCATATCCCAGAGTTTCTGCCTGAAAACACCTTGTTTCAGTCATTTTAAGGACCAACGCTCCCTGGCCTCCTACTGGACAACGTTCACCTACAGGTTGCTCCACTGTAGCCTGCATTGATCACCTACAGGTTTCTCCACTAAGCACTTGTGTCGGTTCGAGAAATTTGGGAAAAAGAGAGAAATTCCAGAAGCCTCTTTTTCCATTAGCTTCCATAATTTGTTACAATAATTTACCTCAGATAAAACATTCAGATCCTATCCTATCCTACCTTGGAGCTTCCATTCCTTATCCTTTAAGACCATCCTCTCATCACGAGTGGATCTTCAACCCTAGATTGGTAATTGGTTAAGAATTGGAAACTTACTCCCCTATTATATATATATTTGTGGGCATCCACAAGCTAGGGGTTTTATTTTGGAGATATAATCCTACCCTCATGATGTTGCTATAAAGATTTAACATTCCATGCATTAGGGTGATTAGAGGTGCATTTTGTGACAAAGAAAGAACAAGTCAACTTGGAGGATCTCTTCTACAAGATCAACTCCTATTTCTGGATGTAACTCCTTCCATTTATATTAATGAAAAGGGTTCTTTATTTTCCTATATGCAATGTTATGATTTCATACATTTCGATGCCATGTTAATCCATTGAATAAATTATTTAGATGATGCTGCATAGATTCCGTAAATCGTTGGCTTGTGTTGTCAAATTGTGCAGGTTTTAATTTTGGCGATGAGAGCTAGGATTGGAGAATTTAAGCCAAGAAAGGAGTTAAGCATACATCCAATTATAGGTAGGCTTCATGCTATTATCTATTTGCTTTAAGGAAAACGATAGCTATTTTTTCCTTCTTGTTAGGGTCCTATATGTTATAGGATAAATTGATAAATATCTGTTGATTTGTACATATATGTTGCAAATAATATTTCATCCTCCAAATTATTTCCAAGAAAAGAAAAAAAGAAAAAAATAGAAAAAATAAAAAGGGGATATAAAAATATATATTTGTAAAAAAAAAGGAAAGAAAAGAAAAGAAGAAATGAAAAAATACTAAATGATAAAAACCCCAAATAAGTGAGCTAGTCTAAATGCCACTCAAACAAAAGATGAAAAATATGTATAGACTTAGAAAAAAATAGAAATATGCTTTCTAGTCCAAGTGCAACATTAGATGTAAATTTAATAAGTTTGATTAGAATAATCACACCTTTTAAGCGCGATTAATTTGTGTAATAAAGTGAGTTTTATTAGTGTTTTATTAAGTATGGTTTAATTAGTTTAATCACATCATTAAGTGCGAATAATTGGTTTGTAATAAATTTTTGTGGGACACGACGTTTTGTTGTTTTGCAATAATTTTTTTGTAAGTTTCAACAACGGAGATCAGACTCGCCTGATCCAACCTTGGGCCATCGAGTTCGGGACTCCCCAGCCCTTTCGACGGTTAACCACGGGGGTGGGGGGGGGGGGTTTGAAAAGATGGTTTACCCTTCCCCGCTTTCCCATACGTGGCGCCCTCTCGCCATATTCGCACCCCCCCGGCCCGCCCCGCCCACCTAAAACTGTTTACCACCCCACCCGCCCACCTAAAACTTTTTACTACCCACCCCCCCCACCTAAATCTGCTCATTCTTCTCTCACCAAAAGACTTGACCGTTGAACACTTCCCCTTGCTCCATTCCTTTCCCGTTTCCCATCACATATTCTCTCACTGCCACTCCCATGCTGCCATGTGTATCTCCTGCTCGACTGCTCTCCCTCCACCGTTACACTCCCCATCCGATCAACTCCTACCACGTGGCCTATCCGTTATCTTAACCAACGGATCCGCTTCGATAATGTCTAAACCCAAACCTTAAGCCATTTCCTCTATAAAACAAATATTGTCCTGTTCTGGAGACCCTTCCCACACATTATTCTGAACTATTAAGAAAGCTAAATATTCATAGTGAAACAGTCATCCATTGAACCTGCCACCACGACCTTGATCAACAAAACCAAATCCTATACAATGTCCAAATCATCAAGTTTACTTGTCACTAGTTGCAAATTATCAAGGCACTAACCTCTGGCCAACCAAATTTCCGGGTAATTGCAACAATCCTGATATTTTTCTTTTCATCATGGCCCTAAAAGGAAAATCCAAGAAAACTGATGCGAACCCCTTGCTACCTCATGTTATTGACCTATACCACTTGCCCCTGGTAAATAAGGAATACAAGGTACTTGAAACTAGTTGTGAATTTGATATGTATGAAATTCACAACTGGTTAAAACAAAATTTCATTGACTAGAGTGATGAATTGGGTTTGTGGGACTCATTCCTACCCCAGTTCATCTTTCCCCAAACCCACCACTTTCTTGAATTTGTGGCATGGTTCCATTCCATATATACCCTAGCCAAAGAGCCATTGTAGCCCATAATGGTGACATTATTTTAACGATAACCGCTTAGTCAATTAATCAAATGCTACAAGTTCCTGAGAGAGTTAATATAATGTTGCAAAATCCAAATATTGACTCCCTAAAACCATTCTTTGAATATTCCCTCATGGATCTCTACAAGAACCTTACCTTTCATAACAAAGCTAAAATATTTAAGATTTTCTTACTCGAGGATGCCCAATTACCTAAGAAAATCCCTCCTTATCCCTCCTCCATGTTCCCTGAAATGACAAAGCATATCCTCTCCATAGTTTCATGTCTACTAGGTGATCAAACTGATGAGTGGATTTATGAAGCCATCATGGGATTTCTGTCGATTTTCTCGAAGGATGAAAAACCATCAATCATTTTCAACTACAATGAATTCATGTTTATGATTTAGTGTACTTATTTTTATTCCATCAAGCATATCGTTTTAAGTTTACATTACATAAATTGAATGAGAAAGGAGAGGCCCAATCTGTAATTCGTTGGACTTCCATTGTAAGGGATCATACTAATGAGTTTACCTACAATGATTATGTTGACCAATTTTTATAAATAGCTTCCTGCCTATTGAACATCGATTTTGAACCAAGAATAGGCCCAGAGATAAATAGATTTCTACATCTTAGGGAGCAAACTAAAACATGTGACTTGTACTTGTACCAAAACTACACTGAAATCATAATGTATGGATGTGAATTACCTTCGTATAGGTTACCCAAGTATGTCCCTATGAGAATATTTTAATTAGAATATATCAGATAGATGATCAATATGGATGATCTACATTTTTTGTAGCAAAGAAGAAGTCCCAATTTAAAATCAAGACACAAGTTGGACCTTTTATTTGTAATACAAGGGAAACATGCAAGGAAGCTGATTTTCTCTTAAAGCAAATGAATTTCAAACTCAACTTCACTTGGTCATATGACGCCTTTGGAATAATCTCAAAACTCAGAGTAGAGCAGAGGAATACTCCCTATACTCACACTCCAAGGCCTGAGATAGACAAAATTATGAATCGAGATCAGTGGGAGGAGAATACTTTAGTGGAGGTAGAAGAGCAGGTTATATCTACAACAATAACATAGACTCAAAAACCAAAAGAGGGACAGGATAAAAGTCCAAGGCAAGATGTTTATCCTTCATTCACAGAGATTGGAGAAAAATATTTCCTAATCTACAAGAAGAAGAAAAAGACCGATCCAACGTCATATTTCCTGCATGAAGATGATACACAGTCTACTATAGTTTTGACAGGTTCTTGTGCTTCTATTTTTCCAAGAGCTGAAGACATTTTTGAAGAATATCCATCCTACTCGGTCGACTCTAGACACATCTCAAACAATAGAGTTGGTTCACGACCAGGTCGAACCAAACATATTTTCCAAGTACAAAGAAATTAAAAAGAAAAATGAGATGCTTAGAGGCTACCACCTATTCTCAATTCTGGAAGTAGACAACAACTTCAAAGAATAGGCTTCTCTCTTTGTTTGACATAGAGAAAGGAGATGTGCAGATTTCTTTCCCCCAAGCAGCAGTTCCTTTTCCCAAAACTACAGATGACTACAAGAAGTCCATATTTTCCTTTGATGCTGACCAGATTCATCCCATTGATCAAATGGACATGCACAAACAAATAGGTGAAATGTTGTATTTAACTTCGACTAACAAAGCAATGCCAACTTCAAAATTGCAAGCTTCAGTAAACAACATCCAATCTCACTTAAAACTCGAAAATATATACTCTTTGGCTAAAGAAACAAAAATTAAATCATTGGAGGGTCTAGTAATAAAACTGGGATATGATCCTAAAGATTTAAAGGCTACCAAAGAAATTGTTAAAAGAAAGAATGCAGACATTGCAACATTAAGGAAGCAACTCAAGCTTCCATCCACTAAAGATCCTCAAGCAAAAGAATTTTTACACTTAGAAGAAATATAAAGAAGATATGTTCAAGTTCATCATTGAAAACAATGTACAAATTAAACAAATGGAGATCGAGATGGAGAAATTATTAAAGGAAAAGGAACAATCCTCTCAGCTAGCAATTATTCCACTCACAACAGTTGTTATTGCAGGCGCAATTCCCATTGTAGGTACATCAACATCAGAAGCATACACTTCATCAACCATCACTTCAGCAGGGGTACAGTCTAAAGATGCATTAGGAGAATTGAACAAGGCCATGGAAGAAATGTCCATCAAAGGGGAAGAAATTGAAAAACTGAAATCAAAGCTTAAAAACCTTCAGGAACACAAGCTAAAAATTGACAATAAATATGTAGCAGAGCTTCAAAAGAGTCATTGACAAACCCAAAGAATTGAAAAACTGGAAAATGAGTATGTTATGGCTCAAACAATTGCATAGGATAAGGATAAAATATGGGTTGAAATAAATGAAGCCATCACTAAAATTTGGCCCTCTATTGAGATAATTTCTGAGTAGGAGGAACTAGTACAAAGATCAAATGAGATCGTTGCATAGGTAAAGGACAGTTTGGGACAAATGCCAGGTGAAGCCAATACATGGATAAAGGTCTTAACTTCAAAAACTAAGGATGAATTAGAAGAATTTGAAATCACAGACAAGACAAAAACCATCCTTGAAGTTAAAATAGTCCTTACTAAAAATAATATGATGTTTCAATTAGAAAATAAATTCCATAACTTGGAGGCCAACATTCAGAAATTTCAAAGAAAATCTAATGTGCTGAATCAAAAAGGGCTGCCAGGGCTAAAAGGAATTGGAGGTAAGTTAGTTAAATTAGAGGATTATCAACACAAATTGTTCAAGATAGCCAAAGACAAGTCAAAATTTTCCACTATCAAAGGAACCGTCACAGGAAAAGCCTTCATGGAGGGTTTGGAATTTGACCTGCTCATTAAACAAGAAATAAAACATTTGTTCCTAGTCAAACCAACTTTCTAGAAATATACCAAGGTAGATGAAACTTACAGGAAGTTAGCTAAAGTCTCCATCCCAAATGAGAATAGATGGGATAAGTTGTGTATAATTTTGGATTAAAAGGAAGTTTTACATTTTCAGCAATAGAGCATCAGTTTTTCAGGCTGAGTCATCACCAACAAGCCTCGAAAATAGTGCTAACAGCTTCAACAGTTTTCATTGTGCTATATTCTTGTACTATTTTTGTAAACATTTTTTTAGATATTTTGTAATAAATCTTGATATTTTAAATTTTACTATTTTTTTAATAATTGTATAAATACTTCATAATTCTAAGTATTATGGGTTGGGACTTGTATGAAGAAAGAATTTTTTTTGATGTAAAGTTTTTCACTGAGCTAAAGGTGATCATTTTCAGTAATACATAAATTTGTTCCAGGATTCATGTGTCAGGCTTATCGATGATGTTTCTTCTCTTGTAAAATTGTCATTTTACCTGTTTTTCCATATGTTTTCCTATCTTTATTGTTTACAAAAGATTAAGCACCGAACTTGTTTAAATACACTCTGCTTTGGCTCATAAACAATATCTATGTTTTCAAACTGAGATTAAATACAGAATTCATTCTAAAATTCTCTATGTTTAATTGAATCCAAATCTTTTCCTCCAATCCACCCCATAAAGCTCCAAAGATCCAATAGTCTGCCTACCTTGCCTTGCTACACTTCATCTATTATTTCTGCACTTGATTTACTTAAGGTTTATGACTCCATTTCCAAATGGATTATTATTGAAGTTTCAACCAAATCTTTCAAAAATCAACCTCTGAACTTAATAACTAGCCTAATACCTTCAATCAACAAATATAAATCATAAAGAGAGATCCCTCTCTGAAGTTGGAAGGGCTAGATCCCAGCTTCCAAAGTGGTATTTTGGTTACCTTTGGGTTTCTCTCACAACCTTGGGAAATTACAGAGTGAGAACATAGTGGTGACCATATTGTTGACTTCGATCAAATTATATTTATAATCAACTTTGCCCTCGTAACATTTAATTTTATGCTTAAAGCTATTTCAACGTGTGCCACTAAGAAATAGATCTTATTAAGGTTGTTTTCCACTTAAAATTTATGCATACTTTATATTTGTAGATATACTATTGTAGATTTGGCTCCCAAAAGGATACATACCAGATCTAATCCAGATCCTAACCCTCCTAAAACTGTTGAATATCCTGAAAATTTGGTAAGGAAAAATAATCCCACATAAAGTCAAGCTAGTAGTAGCTCCTTATCAGGAACAAATTCTTTGCCAAAAATTCTTGTAACAATTGAAGATATTGACTTTGAATTGTATTTTGAGAATAATATTTTTAGATCTAAATAAGAGAGTTTCACACCTGAAACTATTTTGGATGAAGTTCAATTGAAACCTTTTCGTAAAATCCAAAAGTCACATGCTTCACAATATGATAAAGATATTATAGAGCAGTTTGAAAAACTTGAAGATCTAGTTAGAATATTAAATAGGACCATTGAAGGTGGCTACCAACACTCTTATGTTATTATGTCTTCTTCATTTCCAATTCATACATTTATTCCACCTTCATCTACCACTCCATTTTCATTTACCCCCTTTTCAGCTTCAACTCTTATTCCTAACGTACTAATTGTACATACTACAACATTCTCGTCTTCTTTTACAACCCCTCCACCTCCTTCATCAACCCCTCATATTATAGTCATGTTAGGACGATATGCTCCTTTGGCATTGCAAGCACCACTACATGACCTACCACAAAACTACGCACATAGAGTACCACAATATGATGGTACAGGTCCTATAACAACACAACAGAACATTGATAGAATGAATGACTTCTTTGATCTAGAAGAAGTAGATTTTGATGATGTAAAAATGACGCTATTTGCACAAAGTTCAATGGGAGAAGTAAAGACATGGTATAGAGCATTATCAACTGGAAGTATTGCAGATTTGCAACAACTCCATCAAAGTTTTCTTGCTAGAGGGTAAGTTAAGAAAAACCCTCTCCAAATTATTTCATAATATGAATTTTTAAATAGGGCCCGAAATGAAACCGTCCATGGTTACTGCACTAGGTTTAACAATGCTTATAACTCTATCCCAACAATAATAAAACCCCCACCTGGATTGGCCCTAATCCGTTTTCCAGAAGGATTTGATGTTGATATGGCTTATCAGTTGAGAGAAAGAAACCCAACCACACTTGAAGAGATGCAAAGTAATGTTGTTAGTGTAGAGGCTAATTTATTAGCCAAAAGAGCTAAGATAAGAACCGAAATAGGGGTCACTGTAGAAATTATACAAGATGCATGTATATTACCAGATTCCCCTGACCTAAAAATTAAATCCACTGTTAAATAAAAAATCCTTCTACTCAATTCTTTGCGGAAATTAAATTTCCAATTGCAAACATATGAAGAAAAATCAATCGCACATAACACCATGTTTTAATGGGAAAGATTAAAGCTAAAAACCCCAAATATCATATATTATGTATATCATGGAATCATGAAACAATCTCATACAAAGCTCAACTCATAGAGCTCTCAATTCAATATACAATCGTCTCACACTGTCATACAAAAATTGGTTCACACATGCACCAATTTACTGTCTCCTGACAGCCTGCCTCCACTTCACAATCCTTGCTGAAGAAGATCCCTGAATGAATTCGATCTTGCCTTGATTTGACTGCGCAATCCTCATTGACAACTCCAATGTGTGTGTAGATGAATTGAATGCATCACTATAGTCACAACTGATAGTCAAACACACCCTTTCACCTATCTCTCCACTGTATCTGACATGCAAGTAGTTAACTGCTGTATTTCTTCAGTTGCAAGTAAGACACTACTTGTGAATTAATTAAATAATTAATTCACTCATCTTTCACTAGTGTATCTTCAGCTACAACTAGCACAACTAAGTTTAACTCACTTAACTGAGTTAAACTAAATAACAACTCCCATAACTACTCTTCCAACTTTGTTACAACGGTGTCACACTCAGTTAAAATGGAGTCCATCATGCATGAGTCACCAACCAACCTTGGAATGCGTAATTCCTTTAGATAACTAGTTTGCCACATCAGTTAACTGAAATAAAGTGCTCCAAGAGAATAAGTTATAATTTATTGTCTAATTATCATTAAGGGCTAATAATAATCGACATGCATTCTATTTTTAGATTTGCGATCTATAAATAGACTTCGCCCATGTTATAACAATAGAAACTCATCTAAAGATAGAATTTTCTCAACCATCTAGAATCATCGGCCTGCTAATTTTAGAATATGATCACCATTATAAAAATAGACATACACCTAAAAATAGTCCGCAGGCCCCACCTAGTGAAGGTGCTTAATTTTCACTAGGATAATCATCTTGTTGAATCTCAACAATCACTATCAAAGAAGAACCTTATTCTTCATTATACTTAAAACTAGACAATCTAGTTAAAACTATGGAAAATATGATGGAGAGAATGTCCGTGGAAGATAGAACACCTCCTAGAGAACCTCAAAGGGGACCTAAAATTCAAAATCCAAATTTTAGAAGACCACAACCTCAGATCAAACAGAGAGAACAAATAGGTCAAGATAATTAGCAACATATCAGACCCCCTTTTTAAGAAAATTTTGCTGAAGAAGAATACAAAAATATGCAAGAACTAGAAGAAGATCAAATAAATCTTTTTGGAGAAGGTGAATCAGACCTTACTTTTCTAACAAAAGAAGAACAAGACCTGTTTCAATCTTCATTACCAGAGGATATGCTTGCAAAGTCACCAAATTATCAACAAGGACATCAAAATTCTATTATGGAAGTACATAAGCAATACAACCTAAGAAGCAAAAAGATAACAACAAACCCTCCCAAAAAGTCACCCAGTGATACACATTCTACTAGTCAAACAAAGGAAGGCAATCAGAAAGAAACACCTCATAAAGAAACCCCTCAGAGACAAACTCCTAAAAAAGCAAGAGGTACCTATTAAGGAAGTGGAAAAGTCTCAAACCTCTTTCAATATTGAAAATGAGCTTTCAAAGGTCAAAATCCTAGTTCCATTGCTTGAATTAGTAAGAAAGGATGTCTATAGAAGTCAAGTTGTAAGGGAATTTCAAATTGAGGAAGGAACTGGCAGTGTTATTGTAATTGATGATCAACCCAAGTTACTATTCAGACCTGAAGTGAATGGTATTCCTCAAGATGGCAGTGTTCCTCCATTTTATGTTAGTCTTAACATCCATGATTTTATTCTACATAATGCCATGTTAGATTCAGGTACCTCACACAATCTTATTCCAAAAGCAATTATGGAAGAATTGGGTTTAGATATAATAAGACCTTATAAAGACCTTTACTCCTTTGATTCGAATAGAGTAAAATTCTTGGGGTTAATCAAATATTTGTGTGTTACTCTCACTCAAATCCCAACCAAACGTTTAGAGATGGATATTATTGTTGCTCATATTCCTCCTAAGTATGGCATGTTCTTGTCAAGATCATGGGGAGAAAAATTATAGGGTACATTACAATTGAATATGACATATGCAACAATTCTTATTTTTGGCCAACAAAGAATATTGTATAGGGAGACCTTAATGAAATATATGGCAAGTAGCGAGGAAAAACCTAATAATTATCCTATCTGTTACACCATTTTTTGGTCAACTAACCTATTATCATTAGATGGACCCCAGTACACCATGTAAGACCAATTTTACCCTAAGTAAAATTGCTTTCACTATAAACTTATGAAACACATTATATCTAAACAGAAATCTGTGCTGAACAAATCTATATTTGTTTGTTTTATCATGGAATACTCAATTTCAAACAATAATTTAATTATTATTCTCAATATTTAACCCAAAACAAAGGAAATAATTAGATAAATCCTTATTTAATCTGAAGATTTTCTAGGAATATTTAAATCTTATTTTAACACATTCTTTGCCAAATATGACTAAATCATTTATAATTAAATAAACTGATTGTTTATCACCCAAACTCACTTTAAATGATAAATAAATCATTTATTTATTTATTATTTACAAATAATGGATTTGGACTCCAGTAAAATTTTCTCTCCAACAAATATAATAAAATCATTCCATAGCAGGGATCTAGATTTGGCACATTATTTAATATGCACTAAGATTCTGAATGACCCACACTATAAATATGGGTTTTTCATACTATTCATTTTTTTTGTTCTTTCGACACTCGATTCAGGAATGAATTCACCTGGAGCTACACACTGTCACATTTCTTGCTGTTTTTTTAGAGCACTCCTTTCTGTTTTTGCAAATTTAAATCAGGGTTTTCCACACCAACAAGAGAGAGAAATTCTAGATCTGAAATGCTGAGGACTTCCAAGAACCCATCCCATTGAGGAGAATTGGAAACACCTTTCTTGTTTTCCTCCCAGGTGCCCTTAATATAAGATTCTTTAAAACATATTATTCTTGTCTTGTCTATTGGATGCATGGAGCAAAACCTTATTTTTACTGCTTAATGTCTTTTTATGCATAGATCTGGATTTTTGCAGCATTTGTCTTAATCAACTAACTACAGATATGAAGATATTGGCAACCATCTTTGATGTTAGGGCTATAAGTTATGCGTAGTTAACAGAAGCTTCAGACAAACCCAGAAATCTGGCAGAAAAACTGCAGAAAAAAGTGCAGGTTGCAGGTTCTGACCTGTTTTCTGTCCAGGTCGCAGTTTTGAGGCTGAAAAGTGCGTCCTGCAGTCTAGGTCGCAGGTTCTGGGCCGAAAAATGCGACTTGTAGTTCTGGGTCTCTCGGCGGCAGATTTCAGTAAAAGTTGACGTCTCAGTTGCGGTTGATGTCTGTTACCTGCGCAATAGGGCCAGAAACACACGGAAGTTAGAAATTTTAATGTTTTAGGGTTTTATGGGTGAAAAACAACATAAAAATAGGAAAAACAGAAAGCTGAAGAGAAACCCTAGGGTTTGAAGCAGCTGGATATGCAGGAATATGAAAAACGACAACGGTTGTAATTGAAAACCCGTGTGGAGTCGCCAGTTGTTAGTATGAATCTTTATTCGAAGTGTACGAAAAAAGACCACTTTAGCTACGCATAACTTATAGCCCTAACATCAAAGATGGCTGCCGATAACTTCAGATTTGCAGTTAGTTGATTAAGACAAATGCTGCAAAAATCTAGATCTATGCATAAAAAGACATTAAGCAGTAAAAATAAGGTTTTGCTCCATGCATCCAATAGACAAGACAAGAATAATATGTTTTAAAGAATTTTATATTAAGGGCACCTGGGAGGAAAACAAGAAAGGTGTTTCCAATTCTCCTAAATGGGATGGGTTCTTGGAAGTCCTCAGCACTTCAGATCTAGAATTTCTCTCTCTTGTTGGTGTAGAAAACCCAGACAAACATAGAACTCAAAGGGAGCTCACAAAGCAAATAATAGAAAATATGACAATGATAATGGCTCAAAGTCAGACCAAGCGTGTAGATCCAGAGTGATCCAAGAGGCAACAAAAGGTGATGAATGGTAGGAAAAACCCTTCTATTTATAACAAAATAGTAGGTCATTCTAGATCTTGGTGCATGATTAAAATAATATTAACCAAATCTAGATCCACCTTTTATGAAATATTTTATTATATTTGTTGGAGGGGTAAGGAATTTGACTTGGGTCAAATCCCTTTATTTGTAAATAATAAATAAACAAATGATTTTTTTGTCATTTTAAGGAAGTGATTGAATGATAATTAAATAAATAATGATTTATTTAATTATTTATAAATGATTTAGTCATATTTAACAAGGAATATTATTTAAATAAGATTTAAATAATTATTCCTATAAAATAATAAGATAAATAAGGATTTATCTAATTAATTTCCTTGTTTTGGGTTAAATATGACCAGGAATAATAATTAAATTACTGTTTAATTAATTATTCCATGAGGAAAACCAAAAAAATATAGATTTGTTTAATATTTTCCTTTGGGTTTCCTGTTTAGACCATAAACAACTTAATAAATGTGTTTTACTAAGTTATTTTACATAGTGAAAGCAATTTTACTTAGGATAAAATTGGTCTTACATGGTGTACTGGGGTCGATCTAATGATAATAGGTTAGATGACCAAAAAATGGTGTAACACTGTCTACTATGTGCATTTAGATATGGATTATTTTATCTTGCACAATGATATTTGTTTGGAAACAAAAGATCAGGTTGTAGACATCAAATTAGAAGAGAAGGATATTAAAAAGGAACAAATGGAAACTCAAGAATAAGTAAAATAAGATGGCTTATGGAACATAGATTTTGATGGGGCAGTAAGTAAAGAAGGAGCTTGGATTGGAGTATGGATTTCTAATACATAGTCAGGGACAACAAAGAAACATTCTTACAAACTAAAATTTTAGTGTACAAATAATGTAGCTAAGAATGAATATTTGCTATTAGGACTGCAAAAATTAAAAAAAATGGGAGCAAAGAAGATTTCAATTCATGGGGATTCTGAATTAATCATAAAGCAAATCAAGGGTGAATATTAAGCTCAACATCCTAGAATGAGAGCATATAGGAATGCTATTTTAGATTTTTGCAGTGTTTTCCAGAATACCAGCTATAATTAATTCCTATAGATCAAAATGTTTTTGCTGATGCATTAGCTACTTCTGCAAGTACTTAAAAAATGACTTTTAGAGCAAGCAAAACACTAGAAATTGATGTCAAACATAGAACTAGTATTCTTGATAATATTAGATACTAGCAAGTTTTTGATAATGACAAACAAATCGATAATTTCTTGCAACTAAAAGAGGACTTTGAAAATATGAACATTGACATAGGATAAGTTAGTGGGGAAAATGAAGAGGGAAACATTTTCAATCAAAATGATTTTTTTTTAAGGAATCTGAAATATTGCAATTAAAGAATAATACAATTCCAAGGGGTCTTGTACCGCTTGAAGAATTGTTTGATTTTAATGATGTAGCAAAAAATTCTTCAATTCAGCCAACTAGATTCGAAGTAGAGGATTGCAATATAGTTACAAAAGAAAATCTTAAAATTGTTAAGCTCTCCAAATCATTATCTCCCGAAGAAAAACAAAAATACATAGATTTGTTTAAACAATATACAAATGTCTTTGCATGGGGATATCAAGATTTAAAAGGTTATGACAAAGCCATAATTCAACATACCATGCCCATCAAAGAGGACCAAAAACCTTTTAAACAAAACTTGAGGAGAGTTAATCCTATTTTACTTCCTTTGATAGAGAAAGAGGTTAAAAAACTGTTTGGTGTAAACATTATAGTACCACTCAGATTCTCTAATTGGGTGTCAAATCTGGTACTAGTAAGGAAAAAGTCTAGTGAAATAAGGTTGTGTGTGGATTTTAGAAACCTAAATAAATTCTCTCTCAAAGATAACTACCCCTTACCAAAGATGGATCATATACTTCAAAGGGTAGTTGGATCAAGCAAGATTTCTTTGCTGGATGGTTTTTCTGGTTACAACCAAATTTTAGTACATCCTGATGATCAAGATAAGACAGCTTTTACAACACCTTGGGGAAATTTTATGTATGTCAAAATGCCTTTTGGATTGATGAATGCAGGGGATATTTTCCAAAGAGAAATGGATATATCTTTTGCAGATGAAAGAGATCGATTCATTGTGATATATTTAGATGACATAACTATTTTCCCCAAATTTGATGAGGATAATTTACATCATTTGAAATTTTTTATTGAAATATGTAGGAAATATGGCATAGCTTTGAATCCAAAGAAATCTCTATTTGGTTTAGAAGAAGGAAAATTGTTAGGCCATATAATTTCAAAATATGGTATTAAAATTGATCCTAGTAGAATTGAAGCAATTATGAAAATTGATCCTCCAAGAAACAAAAAGGAAGTGCAATATTTCATTGGTAGGATAAATTTCCTAAGGAGATTCATACCCAATTTATCTGAGCTTTTAAGGGCTATAACTAATATGCTGAGAAAAGACATTGAAGTAAAATGGAACCTAGAAGTAAAACAATCATTTGATGAAGTGAAACAAGAATTGACACAAGCTCTTGTGTTTACAATTAGCCCTTACAAGGATTTCATAATTTTTTCTTTTGCATCTGAACACACCATTACAATAATTTTGTTGCAGAAAAACAACAAAGGATATGAACAACCCATTTCTTTCTTCAACAAATATTTGAGGGATGCTTCATTAAAGTACAATATCATGGAGAAACAAGCCGTTGCTTTAGTCATAGCAATAAAATATTTTAGAGTTTACATTCTACGTTCCCATATCATTGCATTTGTCCTAAACACTGTGGTAACAGATATCCTTACAAAAACTGATCTACATGGGAAAAGAGACAAATGGATTTCAATTATTCTAGAATATGACATTGAGATAAAACCCACTAAGCTTGTCAAACGTCAAGGATTGGAAAAAATAATGTTTGAGTCCAATTTTCATGCACTAGACATAAACTTCATAACTGCACTTGATGAACGGGAAGAGCAAGGGACTCCACATGTATCAGAAGCTTTTTCTACCTCTCCTTGGTATATAGATATTATTTTTGTCTTACAAAATCTAAAAGCTCCTCCTGGTTTAACTAAGACAAAAGCTAGATTTCTTAAGTCAAAAGCTATGAAATTTTGCATCTTAGATCATAATGTATATTGGAAAGATGCTGGAGTTATTTTGCTAAATTGTTTATTGTAGGATGAAGCAAACAAATTTGTGCAAGAATTCCATCAAGGAGACTGTGGAGGAAATTTATACTGGAAAACCACAACTAACAAAATCATAAGGGCTAGTTTTTACTGGCCTACGCTGTTTGCAGATGTTCATAAGAAATTTACCACATGCCACCAAAGCCAAATTTTTGAAGGCAAGAGAAATTTTTTTCCCTTGCCATTGAAACCAATTTCAGTTGAGATTACTTTCCAACAATGGGGTTTGGATTTTATTTGAGAAATCCATCCAAGCTCTTCAGCTCAACATAAATGGATTTTAACAACCACTGAATACTTTACCAAGTATATTGAGGCTATTCCAACCAAACAAGCTACAAACACAGTAATAATTCAATTTTAGAAGGTAATATTCATTCCAGATTTGGCTGTCCAAATAATATCACTACTGAAAATAATGCTGCTTTCAAATCAAAGAGAACGATTGATTTTTGTCACAAAGATAACATAAAGTTAGGACAATCTACTACTTATTACCCACAAGGGAATGGGTTAGCTGAGTCTTCTAATAAGAGTTTAGTCAACATCATAAAGAAACTATTGCAGGAAAATAAAAAGTCCTGGCACAAGGAGTTGATTAATTCCTTATGGGCTAACAAAATTAGCACTAAGAAATTTATTGGAATGTCTCCTTTCCAATTGGTATATGGAGGGGATACAATTTTTCCTAAATCCTTGGGAATCCCTGTGCTAAAATTGTTGCAAGAATCACAAGTAGAGGAAAATGACTTACAAAGAAGGATGAATCAAACCATATAGTTGCAACGATCTAGGGAGGAGGTCTACAACAAAACTCAAGTAATTCAGGAAAAAATCAAGAATACCTATGACAAAAGAACCAAAGTATATGATTTTAAATTGAATGATCTAGTTTTGAGGTGGGACACTAGGAATGAAAACAAAGGCAAACACGGTAAATTTGACAGTATGTTAAAAGGACCCTTTCAAATTGAAGCCTACCGAGGAAATAATGCATTCTTTTTAAAGGATTTGACTAGAGAAGAACTGCCAAGTGGACCTGTCAATGGCAAACTTCTAAAACACTATTTTTCTCAAGAATAGATAAGGTTTCATTCATATCATTGTGAATATCAATTTATTTTTTCTATTGCAAGTGTGGGTGGCTAATATCACAAATTGAAGCTCGAAGAGAAGGCCCTAAGTTTATGATGAGTTGCTGCCATATTTATAATAACAACATTGAATCAATTCAACTGCAGAATAGGGACAATATGCCCAATGGATTATGATACTAGTCTACGGTGTTCTTGACACCTCACAAGGAGGATGCCTTCCCCATTGGAGCCACTGTTAGGGTCCAATATTTTATAGGATAAATTGATGAATATCTGTTGATTTTTATAAAGATGTTGTAAATAATATTTCACCCTGCAAATTATTTCCAAGAAAAGAAAAAATAGAAAAACAGAAAAAGAAAAAATAGAAAAAAGAAAAGGGGGATATTAAAATATATATTTGTAAAAAAAAATGAAAGAAAAGAAATAAAAGAAATTAAAAAATAATAAATGAGAAAAACCCTGAATAAGTGAGCCGGGCTAAATGCCACTCAAACAAAAAATGAAAAATATGCATAAACTTATAAAGAATTAGAAATATGCTTGCTAGTCCAAGTGCAGCATTAGAGATAAATTAAACAAGTTTGATTAGAATAATCACACCTTTTAAGTGCGATTAATTTGTGTAATAAGTGAGTTTTATTAGTTTTTGATTAAGTATGGTTTAATTAGTTTAATCGCATCATTAAGCGTGATTAATTGGTTTGTAATAAATTTTTGTGGGGCACGACGTTTTTTCATTTTGCAATAAAGTTTTTGTGAGTTTCAGCGATGGAGATCAAACCCGACCAATCCAACAACGAGCCATCGAGTTCGAGACCCCCCAACCCTTTCACTGGTTAACCACAGAATGGGGGGGGGGGGGTGTTGCATCCGAAAATATGGTTTACCCTCTCCCACTTTCCCATGCGTGGCGCCCTCTTTCGATATTTTCTTACCTGAGGATGCCCAATTACCTAAGAAAATCCCTCCTTATCCATCCTCCATGTTCCTTGAAATGGAAAAGCAAATCATATCCATAGTTTCATGTCTACTAGGCTATAAATTCGATTAGTGGGTTGATGAAGCCATCATGGTATTTCTGTCAATTTTCTCAAAGGATGAAAATCCCTCAATCAATTTCAACTACACTGAATTCTTAGCAAATTCCATTCACGAACAATTCTTAAAGTTTTAAACAGAAGGGAGTTTCAAGCATGTTTATGTTTTAATGTACTTATTTTTATTCCATCAGGCAGACCGTTTTCAGTTTACATTGCAGAAATTGAGTGAACAAGGAGAGGCCCAATCTGTAATTCATTGGAATTCCTTGGTAAGGGAGCATACGAATGAGTTTACCTACGGTGAATATGTTGACCAGTTTTTATATATAGCTTCCTGCCTATTGAACAATGATGTTGAACCAAGAATAGGTCCAGAGATAAAGATATTTTTGCATCTCAGTGAGCAGAATAAAACACGTGACTGGTACTTGTACCAAAAATACATTGAAATTAGAGTGTATCGATGTAAATTACCTTTGTACAGGTTACACAAGTATGTCCCTATGAGAATATTTTCATTGGAATATATCATTCTGATGATCAATATCGATGATCTGCATTTTGTTGCAATGAAGAAGAAGTCTCAATTTAAAATCAAGACACAGGTTGGACCTTTTATTTGTAACACAAGGGAAACATCCAAAGAAGCTGATTTGCTCTTAAAGCAAATGAATTTCAAATTCAGCTTCACTTGGTCATATGAACCCTTTGGCATCATCTCAAGACTAAGAGTAGAGCAGAGGACTACTCCCTATACCCACACTCCAAGGTTTGAGATAGAAAAAATTATGAATCAATAGAAGTGGGAGGAGAATACTTTACAGGAAGAAAAAAAACAGGTTATATCTACAACAATAACATAGACTCCAAAACCAAAAGAGAGACAAGGTAAAAGGCCAAGGCAAGATGTTTCTCCTTCAGTCATAGAGATTGGAGCAAAATATTTCCTAATATACAAGAAGAAGCAGAAGACCAATTCAACATCATATTTCCTGCATGAATTTGATACAAAATCTATTATAGTTTTGATAAGTTCTCATGCTTATATTTTTCCAAGAGCTGAAGGCATTTTTAAAGAATCTCCATCCTCTTCGGTCTCTCAAGAGCCTCTAAACACATCTCAAACAATAGAGTTGGTTCATGATAAGGTTGAACTAAACATATTTTCCAAGTACAAAGAAATTAAGAAGAAAAATGAGATGCTTAAGGTTACCACCTATTATCAATTATGGAAGCAGGCAACAACTTCACAAAATATGCTTCTCTCTTCCTTTGACAGAGAGGAAGGACAGATGCAGATTTCTTTCCTCCAAGCAGCAGTTCCTTTTCCCAAAAATGCATATGACTATAAGAATTCCATCTTTTCCTTCGATACTGATCAAATTCATTCCATTGATCAAATGGACATGCACAAATAAACATGTGAGATGTTGTATTCAACCTTGAATAACAAAGTAATGAAAAATTCAAAATTACAAGATTCAGTAAACAATATCCAATGTCAGTTAAAAATTGGAAAGATATCCTCTTTGGCTAAAGACACAAAAATTAAATCACTGGAGGATCTAGTAATAAAACTCGGATATGATCCTAAAGATGTAAAGGCTGCCAAAGAAATTGTTAAAATAAAGAATGCAGAAATTACAACATTAAGGAAGCAATCAAGCTACCATCCACTGAAGATCCTCAAGCACAAGAATTTGGACACTTAGAGAATGATAAAGAAGACATGTTCAAGATCATCATTGAACAAAATGTACAAATTAAACAAATGGAGCTTGAGATGGAGAAATTGTTAAAGGAAAAGGAACAATCCTATCAACTAGCAATTATTCCATTCACAAGAGTTCCTATTGTAGGCACAATTCCCATTGTAGGTACATCAATAGAAGAAGCATCCACTTCAACAACCATCACTTTAGCAGGGGTACAGTCTAAAGATTAATCAGGAGAATTGATGAAGGCCATGGAAGAAATGTCCATAAAAGGGAAGGAAATTGAAAATCTAAAAGCTTAGCTTAAAAACCTTTAGGAACAAAAGTTAAAAATTGATAATAAATATGTAGTAGAGCTTCAAAAGAGTCACAGACAAACCCAAAGAACTGAACAACTAGAAAATGAGTCTGCTATGACTCAAACAATTGCACAGGCTAAGGAGAACATATGGGTCGAAATAAATGAAGCCATTACAGAAATTTGGACCTCTATTGAGATAATTTTTGAGCAGGAGGAACTAGTACAAAGATCAAATGAGATCGTTG
Organism: Pinus albicaulis; assembly: GCA_034641835.2. Lineage (NCBI taxonomy): Eukaryota > Viridiplantae > Streptophyta > Pinopsida > Pinales > Pinaceae > Pinus > Pinus albicaulis. The sequence goes on from CM076584.1 coordinate 1,066,323,234, forward strand.
CAAAGGTAAAGGACATTTTGGGACAAATTCCAGGTGAAGACAATACATTGATAAAGGTCCTAAATTCAAAAACTAAGGATGAATTAGAATAATTTGAAATCACAGACAAGACATAAACCATCCTTGAAGTCAAAAGATTCCTTACTAAAAATAATCTGATGCTTCAATTAGAAAACAAATGCCATAACTTGAAGGCCAACATTTAGAAATTTCAAAGAAAATTTAATGTGCTGAATAAAAAAGAGCCGCCAGGGCTAAAAGGAATTGGATATAAGCTAGTTAAATTAGATGATTATAAAAAAAAATTGTACTCCATAGCCAACGACAAGCCAAAATTTTCCACTATCAAAGGAACCATCATAGGAAAATCCTTCATGGAGGGTTTGGAATCCGACCTGCTCATTAAACATGAAATAAAACATTTGTTCCTAGTCAAACCAAATTTCCAGAAATATACCGAGGTAGATGAAACTTAGAGGAAGTTAGCTAAAGTCTCCGTCCTAGATGAGAATAGATGGGATAAGTTGTGTAGAATTTTGGAGTAAAAGGCAGTTTTACATTTTCAGCAATAGAGCAACAATTTTTCAGGTTGAGTCATCACCAGCAAGCCTCAAAACTAGTGCCAGCAGCTTCAACAGTTACCATTGTCATATATTCTTGTACTATTTTTGTAAATAGTTTTTGAGATATTTTGTAATAAATCTTGATATTTTGTTAAGAATTGTATAAATACTTCATAATTCAAAGTCTTATGGGTTGGGACTTGTATAAAGAAATAATTTTTTTTGATGTAAAGTTGTTCACTGAGCTAAAGGTGATCATTTTCAGTAATAAAAAAATTTGTTCCTGGATTCATGTGTCAGGCTTATTGGTGATGTTTTTTCTCTTGTAAAATTGTCATTGTCCCTGTTTTTCCATATGTTTTCCTATCTTTATTGTTTACAAAAGACTAAGGGCCGAACTTGTTTAAATACACTCAGCTATGGCTGAAAAACAATATTTGTGTCTTAAAACTGAAATTAAATATAGAATTCATTTTGAAATGCTCTATGTTTAATTGAATCTAAATATTTTCCTCCAATTCACCCCACAAAGCTCCAAAGATCCAATAGTATGCCTACCTTTCCCTGCTACACTCCATCTGTTATTTCTACACTTGATTTACTTAAGGTTTTTGGATCCATTTTCCAAATGGCTTATTATTGAAGTTTCAACCAAATCTTTCAAAAATCAACCTCTGAACTCAATAACTAGCCTAATACCTTTAATCAAAAAATATAAATCATAAAGAGAGATCCCTCTCTAAAGATGGAAGTGCTAGATCCAAATTTCCAAAGTGGTTTTTTGGTTACCTCTAGGTTTCTCTCACAGCCTTGGGAAATTTCAGAGTGATAACACTTTTTTTGTTCTAGACTAAGCCACCCAATCTAGGGAAGCCACTTCCATCCACAATTTTAGATTTCGTATAGCATGGGTTTATTCATAGTTTTTCAACAGGTACAAGGTTGACCTCAATTTTAAATGTTCTAAGAATAATACAAAGAAGAATACAACAACATACACAATGCTAGGGATACCATCACTACAAAGGTAACCTCACATCAAATATCCAAGTGTCATGACACTCATACAAAGAATCCAACTCAGGTATTCCACTATCATACACTCATACAAGGATCCAAGACACTAATAAAGCCTAAGGTGTTATCTAGACATCTTACACTATATGTACCACTAGGCTTCAACCCTAACACCAACCGACAGGGATCTAGGTATCATATGCAGGGTCAAAGCTCCACAAGACCAATGATACCTCCCCCACCAGGATACATACTGTAGAAATTTGAATAACTGATATGTTATCCACTGATATTCTCCTGATCACACACTATTTTAACTTCATACACAATACATAATCTATTCTACCATTGATCATTAATTTCGAAAATAAAAACAATCGCATGCGCACATTAAAACCATAAACAATCACACATATGAACACATTATTTTATGGGAAAGCTTAAAGCTGAAAACCCCCAACTATCTGTATATTATATGTCATAGAGATCATGTAACAATCATCATACAAAGCTCCTCACAAGCTCTCAGTACAATCTCCAATTGCTATACACTAATCAAGCTAGATCTAGAAAATCACATGCTCCAATCTCTGCCACCTGATAGCCTGCCTCTACTGTGCAATCACTGCTGAAGAATGGATCTTAATTAACTTCGAACCACCTGGCTTGTACTGCGCAATCCTCATTGGCATCTCCAATCACTGGTTGTTGCAAATCATGCAACAGTATAGTCACAACTGATAGTCACACTGCTCTTTCACCTACCTCTTCACTGGTCTCCACTGAAACTGTCCATGCACTGAAGTTAACTAATGTATTCTTTAGTGGATTAATGAGTTTATAATTAGTTAATTAATTAATAATTAATTCACACCACTCTCACCAGTGTATCAATCAGTTAGACTAGATACAACTAGCTCAACTATGTTTAGCTCAGTTAAACTGAACACAACTCCATTAACTTCCTCAATCAACTGCACCAAACTCTCTCACATGAGTTATAACTAAAGTATCCATGAAATAGCTCCACTTAACCCTTATGAATAGCGTAATTCCTTCTTTCAGCTCCTGTGCCACATCTGTGCACTTAACTGAAGTGCTCCAAGAGAATAAGATAATGTTTATAGTCCAAATATTATTAAGAGCTAATAATATTCGACATATCTATTTTTAGGCTGGAAATCTAAAAATAGATTCCGCCCAATATGTCTAAAAATAGAAGTCCATCTATTTTTCCTAACTTGACCAACCATCCACAAATAGCATCCTACAACTCATAGAACATGATCCATATGTCTAAAAATAGACATAGTCTAAAAATAGACTTTGCGCCAAAAATAGCATGCGGGCCCACTTAGTGAAGGCGACTTCTTTCCACTAAGCTCATCATCTTGTTGCAATCTCAACACTCCCTCTCAACAAGATAAGGATTATCTTCCACCCCTATCCTGCCTCTGTGGTATTCGAATTTGCTCCTGGTGAGCGCCTTCATCAAGATATCAGCATCCTGATCCTCCGTGGGAATGTATGAAAGTAACATGATCTTCTGCTGCACACAATCTTTGATATGATGATACCGGATGTAAATGTGTTTAGATCTATCATGAAATACTGGATTAACTTAAATAGTTTTATGAAATACGATTATCACAATATATCACGAGTAGGATCTAAGTGTGAGCAGAACAAGGCTTAGGCAGGGATCTTCCTCATCCTTATAGCCTTGCATGTAGCCAAACTCAGCATACATATACTCGGCCTGGCCGGAAGGCGGGTGCCACGGATCTGCTTCTCTTTGTACGAAAGCTATTTGTCGACCTTTGAATGCCCAGAAAATCCCTCCAGTTGTGATCTTTCTGTCCGTTGGGCTCCCTGCCCAATCTGCATCCGTGAAGCCACATAACTTCACCTCATCTGACTGTCTGTACCATAATCCATATCCCGATGTGCCTCTGAGATATCTCAATACATGCTTTCCTGCCTTCCAAAAGAGCTTGGTAGGCTTAACCATAGCTTGTGAAAGTTGGTTAACAACGTAGCATATGTCGGGTCGTGTATTGACCAGATACATAAGCGACCCCACCAACTGTCGATAAACAGTGGCATCCACTACCTTTGCCAAAGTAGCATCCTCCTTCCTCCATCCACCAGGAAGAGGAGTATCAACAGGCTTGCAGCCATGCATTCGAACTTCTCCAGCATTCCCGGGCATACTGGCCTGGAGAAACAAACAAATTCTATCATCACACACAAATTTCCAATCCTGTGAAATAACATAGCAGGCCCAAGTCCTTCATCTCAAACTCTTTTGCAAGATCCTCCTTGCATGAGAGTATCAACAGCTCATCACCTGTCAAAATCAAATCATCTAAATAAAGTACAATGATCAGCAACTTACCCTCCACCACAATCTGGTATAGGTTAGGATCCGCCTCACTCTTGGAGAATCCAAGTCCGGTGAAATAACTGTCTATTCGTGTGTACCAAGCACGAGGTGCTTGTTTCAACCCATACAACGCTCTCTTGAGCCTGCACACATGCGACTCGCTGCTGAAGATCTCAAAACCTTCGGGCTGCTCTATGTACACCTCCTCCTCAATGACTCCGTTGAGGAACGTAGTCTTCACATCCATCTGATGAATGTGCCACCCCATCTGCGCTGAGAGAGCAAGAATCATCCGTATGGAAGAATACCTTGCGAAAGGTGCAAAGGTCTCCTCATAATCGATCCCCTCTATCTGTGAAAAGCCTCGGGCAACAAATCTTGCCTTGTACTTCTCCACACTCCCGTCAGCTGCCTGCTTCACTTTGTAGATCCATCTCGAACCCACCACTGATTTCCCTTCCGGCCTTGGGACAATCTCCCATGCACTGTTTCTGACAATCGAATCATACTCTTCCACCATGGCATCTACCCATGCGGGATCCTCCACAGCTTCCTCGAAAGAGGATGGCTCCATCACGATACGCTTGCTCATTAGAGCCATGTATCTAGTATACCGGTCAGGTGACTGTCTCTGTCTGCACTGTGATGTAGGTGCTCCTAAAGTCTTCTCTGCATCCTGAATTTATTGCTCAGCTTCTGTAGTGCGCTTCCGCCCTCTGATGGTTGGCGATGCATGAGTGGTCTCTTCCACTCCATGAACCTCCTCCTCTTGTGGCTGATCCACATCTAGAGACTCATCCTTAGGAACTAATAGCTCCTCATCTGCATGAAAGTGTGGCTCCCTCTCAAGTGAACACTTCATGGCTTTCTCCTCATGAAATTTGATATCTCGTCGCACACGTCTTGCGATCGTTCAGTGTAACACACACGATAGTTGTGGGGCGTATCAGTGTACCCCACAAATATCCCAACCTTCGCAGTCGGCTCCAGCTTCTTCCTGGCATCCTTCGTCACATGAATGTAAACAGGTGAACCAAAAATCCTCAAATGGGAAATATCAGGCCTCTTACCAGAAAACGCCTCCTCGGGTGTACTCATGCCAAGCATCCTGTGAGGACAACAAGCAAATATAAATCCGTATTTCATGCCTACCACAGCATATGGGCGTCCATCATAAACATCGCCACAACACCCAAATTGCTTTTCGTCCAGAATCCTACTACTGTGGGTTATGAGGTGCGTATGAGCTCTCTCGAATTCCTTCTGTCAGTAAGTCCCTGAACTCTGCCAAGAGACACCCACCACCATTGTCGCTCCAAGAGCCTTCTAGCCTCCTTACTCTTTCTCAACCAATGCCTTGAACTCACAGAACTTTGAGTATGTATCTCTCTTCTTCTGCATGAAGAAGAGCCAACACTTATGAGAAAACTCATCAATAAATATCACATAATACCTGTGATTTTTTGTCGAAGCTACTGAGAAAGGTCCACACACATCTGTGTGAATTCTCTCAAGGATCGTCGTGGCACGACTATCCTTCTCAGTGTGGCTTTCACAAATTTTCCCAGTTATTATCCCTGAATCATCCTCATCACAAGGTACCAAGTCTTAGAAATCGCTCGCAAAAATTTTCATCATGGTGAAGGTGGCCCAATATCCTAGTGCCACAGCCTCTCGCCATCATCCGGCTCACCACTCCTTCGCCTTGCCTACCGTATGTCGAAGATGTACCATCTACCTACAATTGATGGGGTGTTCTTAACCTCGAACCCCATCTGTCAATGGCTGTTTATCCGTGCAGAAATCCTTTCCTCGCTAAAGACAAATATCACCTCTTTGTCTTTCCATGAATGCAGAGATAAGATTCTTCTTCAATCCCTGGAACATGCATCACCTCTTCAATACGAAGGCCACTGGATTCCCCCTGAAGAAAGGAAATTGGGATACCAGTCGCACTGTATCTACCATCATCGCCCATCTCGATGTGCACTCCAAGATCTTTCTCATCCAGATCAGTAAACAAATATTTGTCTCCGGTCATATGAAAATACGCACCACTGTCAAGAAACCACACTGAACCCATCATACTTGAGACCGAGCATGCGATCAGTGAAAAATCCAGCTCAAACTGCGAGGCTAAGGCCTCTCCAGCTTCAGATCCAACAGCCTGCTTATTTTTCTTCTTCTGTGGACAATTAGTGGCGTTATGTCCGTGTTGGTGATAGTGAAAGCACTTCACCTTGGACATGTCCTGCTTCTTGCCTTTCGCACCGGATTGAGAAGCATTCTTCTTGCTCTTCCCCTTCCTTGCTTTGGCAGCCAAAGAGAAATTTTCTTCATCTGAGTTCTTTGATGAAGATTCGTCCCTGGTACTTCGCCTTATCTCCTCTTGCACAAGATCCGACCAAAGTCACTCCCATCCTGGCAATTTCTCCCGACCATTGACAGAGTCTTGATAGGAATGCCAAATCTTCAGAAGCCCAAGGAGAGCTAAGCTCACCAAGTCCTCGTCATCAACAGTAACCCCCACACTTCCTAGCTCATCCCTACATTAGATGAACTTCGTGAGGTACTTGGGCATACTGTCACCTTTCTCCATTTTTATGTTCCCGAGTTTATCCTTGAGCGCCAACTTCCTCTGGTCGCTCTTGCTTTCAAATAAATATGTCAAATATTTCCACATCAAGAATGGAGAAGCTTTACCATGAAGGCTGGACACTATGTGATCCTTCACACCTTCCAACAGAATCCTTCGACACTTTGTTGTCTTCTTTTGCCATGCATCAAGTACGACAACATCGCTAGAATTAGGTTTTGGAATTTTTGCATCTATGAACTCCTTCAACCCATTTTCATCTAGCATCGCCTCCATCCTGTCCTTCCATGCAATATAATTCGAGATTCCCTCAAGGGCATACTCCAATCGCAATCCGTTGAAAGACATCTCAACTTCGACACCAAGAAAACACTACTGCAAATTCGAATTCCACCAGCTCAAAACTCAACCGCTTCAATGTTTTGCAATCACTCCATTGATCAATATCGCTCTGATACCATGTAGAAATTTGAATAAATTATATGTTATCCACCGATATTCTCCTGATAACACACTATTTTAACTTCATGCACAATACATAATCTCTTCTACCATTGATCATTAATTGCGGAAATAAAAACAATCGCATGCACACATTAAAACCATAAACAATCACACATATGAACAAAGTATTTTATGGGAAAGCTTAAAGCTGAAAACCCCCAACTATCTGTATATTATATGTCATAGAGATAATGTAACAATCATCATACAAAGCTCCTCACAAGCTCTCAGTACAATCTCCAATTGCTACACACTAATCAAGCTAGATCTAGCAAATCACATGCTCCAATCTCTGCCACCTGATACCGCCTATTAAAAATCACTTGGTAATTTGCTCTTAAATAAATTCGAACCACCTGCCTTAAATCACAGAATCCTCATTGTCATCTCCAATCACCGGGTTGTTGCAAATCATGTAAACAATATAGGCCGACAACCGATAGTCGGATCTACTTTTTCAACTACCTCTCACTCGTCTCCACCAAAACTATCCATGCACCTGTTACCTCCATGTATTATTTAGTTGATTAATGAGTTTATAATTAGTGAATTAATTAATTAATTAATTCACACCACTCACTAGTGTATCAATCATAGATTTATACAACTAGCTCAATTATGCTTTATCTCGTTAAACCGAACACAACTCCATTAACTTCTCAATCAACTCCACCAAACTTTCACATGAGTTCTAACTCAAGTATCCATGCAATAGCTCCACTTAACCCTTAGGAATAGCGTAATTCCTTCCACAAATTTCGTGTTAATTCCAGGCAATTCCTTTTAACTGAAGTGCTATAAGAGAATAAGATAATGTTTATAGTCCAAATATTATTAAGAGCTAATAATATTCGACATATCTATTTTTAGATTGGAAATCTAAAAATAGATTCCACCCAATATGTTTAAAAATGGAATTCCATCTATTTTTCAAACTTGACCAACCATCCACAAATAGCATCCTGCAACTCATAGAATATGATCCACATGTCTAAAAATAGACTTTGCGCCAAAAATAGCCTGCGGGCCCACTTAGTGAAGGCGACTTCTTTTCACTAAGCTCATCATCTTGTTGCAATCTCAACACATACATCATCAACAGGTCGGAAAATATGTCCTCCAAAGTACCATCATTGGTAGTTCATGGAACTTCATCTCTCCTCAAATAATCAAGCATGATTATCAAATATTCAAAAAATTAATAGAGAAATATCCATGCATGTTCAACTAACTGCTTCACAACCAGAATTATATACAAAAATATGGGGTCTTCAACCATTCTGATGTTGATTCTTTAGATAATCCAAATACATATTGACATAAGCTTCCTTCTTCAATTTCTCGAGCAACACCAAACTCGGTTTCAACACTTTCCAAAAACATTAAAGTCAACTTTAATAATTATGAATAACCATAAATAGTGCTTTCAGTTATTCTCTGATCTCAAACATCCTTATTTCCTTTTCATAACGCCATCAACTATGGATCATATTCACTTCTCTTAAATCTCCCTCTCAAATAGGGAGATATATACTTTCATTTATCCAAGTTCCTTCTAAATTAGGAGATAAGTCAATTAACTATCTTATTCTTCGAGTCATACATGATCTTTCTTTTGAATCATTATTTTGTCGGAGAATTTTGGCCTTTCAAAAATTCATTTCTTTAAGAACACCATTCTTTCTAACTTCACATGACAACAAGGTCATCTATTAATTTTAATGCCAACAAGATACGTACAACTTCCTCTTTACATCATGCTCATCAAGTCATTATGAGGTAGGCAGACATCTTCAACATCTTAAATACTATATACTTGAAAATATTCAACAACAAGTTTAACCAAGCACAAACATATAGGGGCATGAAATCCATTTTATCAATGTTAGCATATCATCACAATGTGAGCATATAACATTATAAAAACTAAGAAATCAAACTTTAGACATCCAAAACATAAACCTAGTTAAGTTTACAAACAACATGGGGTACATCTTTCATACCCTAGACTTATCATAACAACTTTGCTAGGGTTTTTGTCACAAACCCTATATTCCATCAAGATAACAACCAAATCCAATTAGTATTCTAATCACAATGAATTTTTTTTTTTACATTTAGAGTTTCATTATCATACCCTAGAATTTTATAACAATATTTACGAGGGTTTTAGTGTAAACCCAAGATAAAATATCAAAACTTTAAAGATATGGTTTCAATTATACGAAACCATGTACACCTTGGGTTTCATTCCTAGGATCTTTCATTAACTATTATGACAAAACCATAATTTATTAAACCCAAAAAATATAGGGTTACATCATGTAACCCAGACATCAACAAAAAACCCTAAAACATAGGGTTTCATAACAAACCTTAAACATCAAGAGATTAGGATTTCATTATATATTCTAGACTTTGTCAATAAACCCTAAGTAGTCTAGGGTTTCATCAAAACTCCACCAAACCTTAAACATGAAAAGGCTAGGGTTTTCACAGTGAGCCCTAAATATTAGGGTTTTACTAAAGTGAATAAAGGATAGATAATATTGCATGGATTTCTCAATCACTCTAACAATTAAGAAAGATTTTATAGCATTATTATAGAATTGAGAGAATTAGCGATGTAAGGCAAAATGATCGTACCTTCTTGATGCACACCTAGAGTTTCTATTACAAATCTTGCAGGGTTATCTATTGCAGGACTCCCTCTGAAACTTCTTACAAATATTCTTTTGAATAATCCCTCTAAATCCAATCATTACGCTTTAGAATATACCTACAATTTTTCCTTCAAAGTAAGAATATAAGAACAATAATAATAGTAATAAAGCTAAAGAAATCAAAATTGAATGCTTATCTTTTATGAGCATATATTTCTTCAGCATTGCTTTATGTACCTACAAAAATTTTCTTGAAAAACACCATCAAAAGTATGCAAGTACAAGACCATGATATAGGGTTTTGTAGGCTCCTCTAATTTTAGGTACAAAACCTAGATATTATTCCATTTCATTATTGCCATGAATTGACATATATCTTGAACTACTTATAAAACCTAGACACTATGAGATAGTGTTTCTAGGGGAGAAAAATAAAATGAGGTTTTCATATGTACTATTCACATTCCTTATATATAATCTTGCAGATCCTAGGATCATACAAACAATCAAACCCTAAAACATTAAGCTTTTAACAAATTAACAAGATATACATACCTCTGTATTCCATTGAATTTATTGTTCTCCTTGCAAACTAAAGACATATTTTACGTTTGAGAAATATAAAACAATACTTACTTGAATTTTGACAATATCCTCAAATATTCTTCCACAAGTTGGTGAAAGATGAACACGTTCTTCATTTTTGTAGTCTTTTTCCTTCCTTGAGACTGAGATTTTAAGATTGCTATTTCTTCAATGAAAGGCTATGTGTTGAATACAATTTTTACAGTTCATTCTCAATTTATGATTAAGGTAAGTCCTCAAATCCTTCTTTGTCTTTAAAAAGAGGTATGGACCTTTTAAGGCTTTTAATACAATTTCAAAAATATGCAAACTTGATCCTTTTTATAGTTGCTTCAGACCTTGTTAAATACTGATATGTCTAAGTATGACCATTTGATTAGGATTTATTGGTTCCTTTAATCTGAGGTAATTGTGGCTTTTTAGCATACCTACAATTCCTTTAAGTAGTTCTATCTTGATCCTTTTTCTTTATAGGTGATAAGAACTCACGAAAGGTTCCTTTGGATTATAATTTGGTCAACCTATGAAAATTTGATGCACAAAAATTTGATTGAGATTATTTTAGAACTTAAATTGTATGTATGGTATTCACTCTATTTTTAAAGGGTCTTGGTCTTGACTAGGCTTGTAGCCTAGATTCTCCGATTCATTAGAAGACAATTGTTGTTTTTCTTTAACTTCTTCATTCCATTATCCCAGGTCTTCAACCCTCATTGTAGAGGTATATACTTATATTCATGCCCAAAATTTTGACACTTCTTCTAGATAGCTCAAATTTTGAACTAATTGCAAATAGCGCCTCTTTCTTCATACACCTGTGATGTTCAAGCTGCCATCATGCTTCTAACCTTAGCTCTGATACCATGTTGATAAATTCACTAGGGAAATACTAGGATGACTTATTATTGATTTCTCTTGACATTTACTTGTGATATTATGTGTTTCTTTTTTTGATTATGTTATTATTATCATCATCAAACAAATGGAAAAAACATGAATATCATACAAAATTAACACCAAATGTAGGCACTCAGCCAGGGAAAAACTCCTCTTTTAGGGGAAAACCCAAAAAGTCTTCTTCTCTTCATTAGAATCAAATCAAATGAGACAACCTGGAACTTTTGACCAAAACCTAGATTTCCTCAAATCCATCAAGTCAACCTCCCATTTATTCAAATCAAATTATTCACATGTAAATACAAATGTTTCTTCAAAATCTTCGTCAAACAATGCTTCGACCCTCTCTCTAGTATCCGAGGTTTCATCCTGCAATAAAACTAACTTATAAAAACCCTAGATCACACATGTGGCATGTTTTTGGCTCTCAATGGTCTCTTCCTTCTTCGCTATGATAAAGTCTCCTTATTAGACCTCTTCGTACCTTCTTTTCTTGACCTTTCAAATTCTAAACGAATCATGTTTGCCATGTCTTCAAACTAGGTCTAATGCTTGGGTATATATAGTGGTTTGGAGCTACTATTTTATGCCGACATGAATAGTGGGCAAGCTGACTTGATGGAGGAGGATGATCTTACAATTTTGACTCTTTTACAAATTTATTTCTCAATATACAGTGCCCAAGAAGGGTCTATAACATGATGCCATGGAAAATGACTTATAACTCAATCCTAGAAGCCTTCAATGCAGTCTCTTAACCTAGAAATAAATAAACAAAGCATGAAACCCATGCTTAGATACATTTTATTTTACAATAAATTTCCCTTTTATTTCTTTTGACAAATACATTATATTATGACTAAAGTACAATTATGAACACTAATACTCGTTACATTCTTCAACACTCCCTCTTAACTAGGGACGTATTCATAATTGTTCAATCAGTACAAGGTTGACCTCAATTTGAAATGTTCTTTGAAAAATACAAAGAATAATACAATAAAATACACAATGCTAGGGATACCATCACTACCAAGGTATATTCACATCAAATATCCAAGTGTCATGACACTAATACAAAGAATCCAACTCAGGGATTCCACTGACGTACACTCATCCAAGGATCTAAGACACTAATCGAAACTAAGGTGTTATCCATGCATCTACCACTATAGGTACCGTCATGCTTCAGCCCTAACACCAACCCATTGGGAACTAGGTATCATATCCAAGTTTGGAGGTCTGCAAGACCAATGATACCCTCCCTCATCGAGATCCAAACATCATCAAATGACATACCAAGATGTCCTCCCAAGTACCATCACTGATAGTTCATGGTACTTCATCTCTCCTCAAATAATAAAGCATGATTATCAATTTTCAAAAAATTATTAGGGAGAGTTGCATACATGTTCAACCAATAGCTTCAAAACCCCAATTATATACAAAACTCTGGGGTATTCAACTATTATGATGTTATTTCTTCACATAATCCAAATACATCTTGACCAAAGCTTCCTTATTCAATTTCTCCAGCAACACCAAACTCAGCCTCAACACCTTCCAAAAATATTCAAGTCAACTTTATCAATCACGAATAACCACCAATAGTGCTTCCAACTATTCTCTGATCTCAAACATCCTTATTGCCTTTTCATCATGTCATAAACTATAGAAAAGATTCATTTATCTTCAATCTCCCTCTCAAATAGGGAGATATATAATTTCCTTTATCCAAGTTCCTTCTTAACTAGGAGACAAATCCATTAACTATCTTATTCTTCTAGTCATGCATGCTTTTTCTTTTGCATCATTTTTTCATCAGATGATTTTGACCTTTCAAAACCTCATTTCTTTAGGAACATCATTATTTCCAAATTCACATGAAAACAAGGTCATTTATCAAGTTTAATGCTAATAATATAGTTACAATTGTCTCTTTCCATCATGCTCATGAAGTCTTTATGAGATAGGTAGACATCTTCAACATCTTGAAGAATATGTACCTACAAATCTTCAACAACAAGTTCAAGCAAGCACAAACATATATGAGCATGAGATCAATTTTATCAATGTTATCATATCATCACAATGGGAGCATCTAGGATTATCAAAACTAAGAAATCAAACTTTAGACATCCAAAATCTAAACCTAGTTAGGTTTACAAACAAGAAGGGTTAAATATTTCATACCTTAAACTTCTCATAACAACTTTTCTAGGGTTTTTTTTCACAAACCCTAGAGTCCATCAAGATAAAAACTAAATCGAGTTAGTATTCTAATCATAACAAAGACATTTTTACATCTAGGGTTTCATTATAATAACCTAGAATCTTATAACAATTTTTACTAGGGTTTTATTGTAAACCCTAGATACAAATATCAAAACTTCAAAGCTAGGGTTTTAATAATATGAAAGCATGTACACCTAGGGTTTCATTCCTAAGATCTTTCATTAACTATTACAAGGGTTTTGTCATAAACCCTAATTCATCAAAACCTAAAAATATAAGGTTTCATCATATAACCTAGACATCAACAACAAACCTTAAAAAACTAGGGTTTGATAAGAAGCCTTAAACATCAAGAGATTAGGATTTCATTATATTTTCTAGACTTTAGAAACAAACCCTAATTAGGCTAGGGTTTCATAAAAACATCATCAAACCTTAAACATAAAAAGGATAGTGTTTTCATAGTGAACCCTAAATATTAGGGTTTACTAAAGTGAACAAAGTATAGATAACGCAAATTGGATTGATCAATCACTCTAACAAATAAGAATGATTTTATATCACAATTCTAGACTTGAGAGAGTTAGTGATATAAGACAAAATGATCGTACCTTCTTGATGCATACCTAGAGTTTCTCTTACAAACCTTGTAGGGTTATCTATTGAAGGAATCCCTCTGAAAATTCTTACAAGTCTTCTTCTTAATACTCCCTCTGAATCCAATTGTTACTCTTTAGAATATACCTGCAAGTTTTCCTTCAAAGGAAGAATACAAGAACAAGAATAATTGTAATAAAGCTAAAGAAATAAAAATTGAATACTTGTAATTTATGAGGAGAGCTTTCTTCAACATTTCTTTATGTACCTACAACATTTTTCTTGACAAATACCATCCAAAGTATGCAAGTACAAGACTATGATCTAATATTTTTTAGGTTCCTATAATTTTAAGTACAAAACCTAGATATTATTCCATTTCATTCTTTCCATGAATTGACATATATATTGAACTACTTATAAACCCTAGAAACTATGAGATAGGGTTTTAAAGGGAGAACAAATGAGTGAGGTTTTCATATGTACTATTCACATTCCCTATCTATAATCTTGCATATCATAGGATCATACAAACAACTAAACCCTAAGACGTTGACCTTTTAAAAAATGAACATGATATACATACCTTTGTTTTCCTTTGAATTTATTTTTCTGCTTGCAAACTAAAGATATATTTGATGATTCAGAAATAAAAAACAATACTTACTTGAATTTTGATAATATCCTCAAGTATTCTTCCACACGTTGGTGCAAGATAAACACATTCTTCATTGTTGTAGACTTCTTCCTTCCTTGAGACCGGGATGCTAATATTTCTCTTTCTTCAATGATAAGATATGTACTGAATGCAATTTTTAGGGTTCCTTCTCAATTTCTAATTAAGGTAAGTCCTTAGATCCTTCTTTGTCTTTAACAAGAGGGTTGGATCCTTTAAGGCTTATAATACTGCTTCAAAAAGATGCAAATTTGATCCCTTTTACAGTTTCTTCAGACCTTATCAAATAATGATATGTCTAAGTATGACCATTTCATTAAGTTTTCTTGGTTCCTTTAATTTTAGGTGATTGTTGCTTTGTGGAAGACATATAATTCCTTTAAACAATTCAGTCTTGACCCTTTTTCAACCTCATAAAATTTTATGCGCAAAATTTTGATTGAGATGATTTTAGACCCTACATTTTATGTATGGATATTTACTCTTCTTTTCAAGGGTATTGTTCTTGACTAGGCTGTAGTTTTATATTTCGTGGGATCAATCAACCCTCCATCCAATGGAAATAAGTACATCTTGGTATGTATATATTATGTAACTATGTGCGTGGAGGCAAAGGCAGTAGCACGGGAAACATAAGATATTGTTGTGTCTTTTTTGTTTGAAGAGATATTTGTAAGGTATGGAGTTCTGAGACAGATAGTAACTAACTAAGGCACACAATTTACATCAAAGCTTGTTTGAGATCTTACGGAGAAATACAAGACCAAACACAGAAAATCAATTCCATATCATCCTCAAGTAAACAAATAAGTGGAATCAACAAACAAAGTGTTAGAGAACATCATGACAATGACTGTACAAATGAACAAAAAGGACTGGTCAGAGAAATTGAGAGATGCAGTATGGGCATATAGGATAACATGGAAAAACACAACTGGGTTCAGTCCATATTAGTTGGCGTATGGAAAAGAAGTCCTATTACCTGTAGAATTTCAAATACATACATTCAAGCTAGCATCAAAATTGGGGATGTAATTATCTGAGGCACAACAACAAATAATTATGGAATTAAATCAACTGGATGAGATACAACAGAAAGAAGTAGAGCACACATCTCTTGTGCAAGAACAAAGAATCAAATGGCATGATCAATTCATAAAGAATAAAGTGTTTCAGAAGGGAGATTGGGCACTCTTGTTCGACTCCAAGTTTAAAGATTTCAAAGCAAAGTTTACGACTCATTGGCTTGGCCCATATGATATTGAAGAAATCTTTGACAATGGAGCTGTCAAAATAAAAAATATTGACGAAGCATCTATTTCAGTTGTCGTTAATGAACATAGGCTTCAAGTTTACAATAAGCCTATAAATAAAGAGGATTTTATGAAAAAAATTTCGACAGATACTGATTTGGAACTAATGGGGAAACATAGCAATATGCCTACCAAAATTCCAGAAGAAGAATATAAAAAAATTAAAAAAAATAAAAATAAAAAATAATAAAAGAGTTTGGTTGTGAAATCCAAGAAACTGGCACAATACAAACTCGAATTCATATCGGAAAACCAACTTGTTTGGCCAATATGAATTCTCTTTTTGTTTTTGATTTCACTTCAGTATGATTTTCACATATTTACCCTCCGAGACATATCAGACTTGAGGACAAGTCTTAACATCAGCTTGGGGGAAGGCGTGTAATAAAACTATGTAAATAGTTTCAGCAGCTGAATTGAAGAAGGAATATGAACTACAAGTACAAAGGGACCTGATACATCATTCAACATATACAGAAGGGACCTGAATTATGATTGAGAAAATTATCTAGAAGGGACCTGTATCATTACGACAGAAGAAATTTTCAAACATTATTGCAAATTACGCCAGAAGGGACCTGAAAATACAAAATGTCAGAAGGGACCTGAAATGTCAAAATTTAACCTGCAGAAGGGGCCTGAACAACATCATTCCAAATAAAATCAGATGCTAAGTATAAATAAGTCTCTACATAGTCTGGAAGAGCCATAATTATAAAAAACACAATTTCGACCATCATGAACATCAAATGGTTTAAGGGAATACAAGTACAGTAAGTAAAAAATTGCTCTTAAAATTTCAAATTTTTGTGAAAATATTCTAGAATTGTTAAAGCTAATTTAAGTACTAATTATGCATTTTTATCACCTACATTTTCATCACCTACAGTTCATCACCTATGTTCTTAGCCCTATTTTATCCATATCCACCCCACTATCCTAATCATTCAATAAGCATTCCATCATCTATTTCCTATCCATACCATACCATACCATAGTAACCCTACTTTTCTAAACAAAAGGTTCATAAATAAAAGGCTTAACATCAAACCTTTGTTGGACCTACAATAAACAAACAAGAGGTTAGCTTCATTGTAAATATTTTATTTTAAAATATGACCATTTCATTGGTCAGTTTTAAAATTAAATAAAATACAAAACCTGAAGTCTAAATCATATGATAGCGCACTATTTGAATTTCAAAAACAAAAAAAAGATGCAAAAGTGAAATTATAAAATATGATTATGCGCTAAGGTAATGGAACAGAAGTGCAATCATAATGCAAACAAGGGAATGCATATGAAACAAACTAACCTAAGTATTAAAATGATGATATGAGAAAACAATGTATGGAAATGATGTATATATGGGATGGACGTGAATATGATGAGGAAGTGATACATATACAGTGGTGGAACGAAAATATGATGGTGCATATTTGATAAAGCAGTGATACATATACAGTGATGAAACGAAAGTATGATGGCACATATTTGATGAGGCATGATGCATTTCAATGGAGAATGGAATGCGGACATAGTGATCAACACAAGCCATGAGAACGAAATATGAAAAAGGACTGTGTAATAAGTGAAGCTGAGGATGAGATGTACACCATGGAGTTAGCATGCCAAATCAATTAGGAAAGGTAAGCCACAGATGCAGCAGTCAAGAGGTTGATGAACAATCAAAACAAATTCAAAATGCAATATTACAAACATTGTGTAAACTGTTGAGAGAAGAACCTTCGCCATTTCTACGACCTCAAGCGACTGAAACACTGTGTGTTTTCCACCATCATTGCTTTTCCCAGGCTCAACGAGAGAAGGAATGATGTGTAATCAAAATGTGCATCCATTTCGAAAATCTGTGAGAAACGAATAAACAAGAGAAGACAAGGGAAAGCTGTGAGGAGAATAGAGGAATTTTAATGCAACAAAGAGAGTAGGAGATATAATAGTGAAAAGAACGGAGGGAGAAGGAGAGTTGACTGAGGTTTCAAGCCAACATATCCGGTAGATGTGTCAAGCAAGCACGTTGTCAGGAGGCAAAAATCCTGTAAAGAACGAGGTAAGAAGCAAACTCAGATTTTATTGTTTAAAACAACGATTATTCGTATGAGTGAATCTCGGGGTTCTTGAAAAAAATATGAGTTATAAATGGAGTTCTTCTACCACTGTTTTAAAACTTTTCATTGCCTTACGTTATGTCACTTCCATCATTCATAAACGCTCTGCCACCAGTCAACACTAAATCCTTTGTTGATTGAATGAGTAAATGATGAAGATATTGAGTGAGATTTTGATAAGTTGGTGTTGATTGAAACACAGGGACTCCAGTCAAACTAAAAGAAAAATCACGAGGATCATTGCAGAACAGGTAAACTTGGAAAATTTCTCCATGCACAGTCTTCAATTTCAATTTGAAAGCAAACAGAAAGTGGAGAGTTTGATTTGAAATGCATAGTGGGTTCGTTTTAAATGAGTTGTGTAGTAAATTCATTTCATTTGCACACTCAGTAAGATAATTCGAACTAGGATTTATGGTGAATATTTGGTTTAAAAAGCACAGTCAACATGTTTTTGCATTTTCTCATAATAGAGAGCAGAGTTTGGTGAATTTTGAAGAATACAATGAACTCATTTTATGAGATTTTTGATGAAATAGTGAGCCATTTTTCCAAATTCTCTTGCATAAATAGTGAGCTTAGAATAGATATATAATGATTTGGCTTAGAAAAATAATTTTGCATGGAATTTAAGGATTAGAAGACACTGTTGTATAAAAAAATTTTCATTTTTTTTACACTGTCAAACAAGAGAAAAAATATACAAACATAGGTAGAGGATTTTTATTTTTTAAGAGACAGAGGATCAAATAAAGAGAGTACGATAATAGAAACATGATTTTTGTTTTAATGTTTTTATAAGCTTCTCCATATCAAATATTTTGTCTGTTGAAGCAGTACGCTCACTTCTTCCAAAGAAAATAGAGGATTGGTTTCAATTACTTGGCAAAGGCATCAAACAAAGGTAAGCCTCACTACTATGATGAGATCTAGTACTTGATTTTTTTTTTATTTTTTTTTTCAAAAATGAAGTTAATGACAGTGGAGGGTTACATAAAATGGTTTTCAGCCAATATGACATTAAGAACATTGCCTAAATATTTTCAGATTGAACATTGGGGTAGAGACAGAGTTGAGAATCTTTATCAATCATGCTTGATAGGTTTCCTTCAGAAATTCAAAGGGCACAATGAAGATATCACAAGGGAGTTTATAAAAAATTTCAAACAAGATCAAACTATGGTGGGTAGTTTACACATTCCTTTAACTCCAGAATCTATTTCTGAAGCCCTAGATTTACCATTATCAGGTGAACTTTACCACAAAGGATTGCATTTTAAGGACAAGGGTTGGAACTTCTTCCTGGATAAGAAAAGAAAGGGTTCCTTTGAAAGGACAAAGGGGATTCCCAGGGAATGGTTCAATGAACCTTGGGCTAAATTAGTTTTGATAATCCAAAAGTTCTTAACTTGTGATAGTAGACATAGCATAGTACACCTATACCACATTAGGCTTCTACAACATATCAAGGGAGATATAAGGATGAACTTGCCATACTTCTTTTATAGAAACTTGATGAGGATGATTGAAAGTGTAACATCTGAAACCAAACCCAAGGAAGCCCAAATTCATCACCAGGGACTGATAAAAATCATTGTTGATTACCAACTGAAAACTAAGGGTATGATTTGGAAAGATTTCCTGATTCAAAATAAGTTTGTAGAGCAAGCCACATAAGACAAACTTAAACCAGTATAGGAAACAAGTAATATAGTGAATTCACCTCTCTATCCAAGAACCAGATCAAAGAAACAACAGGAAACAATAATGGTAGAGAGGGAAACATCATTCTTGACCATTTCTAGGAGACATAAAAAGAGGAATTCAATAGATAGAAGCAGCAAAGAAAAAGAACCAGAAGTGAAAACCATAGATACATCTCCTTTAACCAAACAAGCTAATGAAATCCTTGAGAGGTTGCAGCAAGAAGTTTATGAAAATCCTGTAGAAAGAGATTCTTATTTTGAAAATGATGAGGTTGAGGCTACTTAAGTTGCAAAAATACCAAGGAGGAAGACCCCTTAGTAGGATGAGAGAGTTAATTGATAATCTGGAGGTAAGCAGGATAATGGAAAGGCACCTAAAAAGAGAAAATGAAACATATAAGACAAATAATGAAAAATTGATTAAAGAAAATGAGAATATAAGTGAAGAAATGGGAAAATTGAAAGCCAAAAACAATCTTCTTTACATACAAGCATTCAGGTGGCTTAAGGAGAAAAATTCTTGGAAGGCCAAATATGAGAAACATAAGGTCAAAGCCTCAATCTACAAGGAAGAACAATGCAAAGGTATAGATTCTATTTTACATGTAGCACAACACGAAGCTTCAGAGTCGGGAACAGGATTAGCATCAGAACTCAGGAGGTCCAAAAGGAAAAAGCAAGCATGAGGACATGCTTGAACATCATCTTGGGGGAGATGTTGGCCCTCGTTTTTGATCTCTTTTTGTTTATGAAATACATCTTATTTTCCATACTATCCATCTATACACCATAATATTCACCTTATTTTGACCAATAAATTCATATACAAGTATTTAAATTAAGTTTTTCAATTCTTAGAAGTTTTTATAAAAGTTAAATTTTAAGTGCATTTTTGGATTGCATCAAAAATTCCCATAATGACCTCATGGTGTGCATATTTGCAAGACACTTGGGCTCAAGTTGGATATATTTCTAGAAAGCTTGGGAACTAAGATTAAGTGTACATTTATTGGTTCAGTCAAACTGAGATTTAAAAGGCCCGGTCAAAGGCGGTCAAACATGAGCTGTTTTTATGGAGGATTCCTAGGAACTAGGTCAATTTTCTTATTTTATGGGATTTTCCATATTTTGATGGATCTGATGGATGAATTCGACCTTATTGGATAAGATAAAAATAGCCATGGCTATAGGAGACATTTTATATGAATTTGTTGTTGAGATTAAACAAGGTGATGATCCTAGTGAAAATTAAGCACCTTCACCAAGTGGGGCCTGCAGGCTATTTTTAGAATGGTGAGCATATTCTGAAATTAGTAGGATGCTGATTCTAGATGGTTGAGAAAATTCTGTCTTTAGATGAGTTTCTATTTTTAGAAGATGGGTGAAGTCTATTTATAGATCACAAATCTAAAAATAGAATGCATGTTGATTATTATTAGCCCTTAATGATAATCAGATAATAAATAATAAATTATTCTCTTGGAGCACTTGATTTCAGTTAACTGATGTGGAAAACCAGTTAGTTGAAGGAATTACGCATTCCAAGGTTGGTTGGTGACTCATACATGATGGAATTTGTTGTAACTGATTGTGGCAGAGTTGGAAGAGTAGTTATGGGAGTTTTTATTTAGTTTAACTCAGTTAAGTGAGTTAAAATTAGTTGTGCTAGATGTAACTAAAGATACACTAGTGAAAGATGAGTGAATTAATTATTTAATTAATTCACAAGTAGTGTCTTACTTGCAACTGAAGAAATACAACAGTTAACTACTTGCATGTCAGATCCAGTGGAGACCCAATGGAGAGATAGGTGAAAGGGTGTGTTTGACTATCAATTGTGACTATAGTGATGCATTCAATGCATCTACACACACATTGGAGTTACCAATGAGGATTGTGTAGTTAAGGCAAGGCAAGATCAAATTCATTCAGGGATATTCTTTAGCAGGGATCGCACAGTGGAGGTAGGCTGTCAGGAGGCAAGAAATTGGTGCATAGATATGCAAATTTCTGCATGACAGTGTGAGACGATTGTATATTGTACTGAGAGCTCTATGAGCTGAGCTTTGTATGAGGCTATTTCATGATTCCATGATATACATAATATATGATAGTTGGGGTTTTTAGCTTTAAGATTTCCTGGTAAAACATCTTGTTATGTGCGCTTGATTTTTCTTCATATGTTTGCAATTGGCGATTTAATTTCCACAAAGAATTGACTAGAAGGATTCTGTATTTAACAGTGGATTTAATTGTTAGATCAGGGAAGTCCAGTAATATACATGTTATTGTATTAAATTTATACATGGTATCAGAGCATTGTTAATCACTGGAGATTGAAATATTGAAGCGGTGCTGAGTTTTGTGCTGGTGGAACAATTCGAATTTGCTGCAAGAATTTCTTGGTGCGACAGTAGAGTAAACATTGAAATGGCTTTCAATGGGTTGCGGTTGGAGTATGCACTCGAGGAAAACTCTCAGTACATAGTCTGGAAGGAAATGATGGAGGCAGTGCTTGAAGATAATGGCCTGAAGGAGTTCATTGATAGCTATGTTCCTAAGCCCACTTCGATGGATGCTGCATTACTTGACGTCTGGAAAAAGAAAGTAGCGAAGACAAGAAGAATTCTGTTGGAAGGTGTGAGAGACCATATTGTGTCATGCCTTCACTGGAAAGCCACTCCATTTTCAATGTGGAAGTATTTGACAGATCTTTTCCAAAGCAGCAGTGACCATAGGAAGTTGGCGTTGAAAGAAAAACTCATAAAAATCAAAATGGAGAAGGGTGACAGTATTCCAAAGTATCTCAAGAAGTTTTTCCAATGTAGGGATGAGCTGGGGAGTGTGGGAATTATAGTTGATGATGATGATTTGGTGAGCTTGGCTCTCCTTGGACTTCCGAAGAGTTGGCATAGTTATCAAGACTCTTGATGAAGAAGAACCCAGATTTTCCACAGTGTCAGAGAATATATGTCGATGTTTCGAATATCCATGGAGATCCATCTTCAGGACGAATGAATGAAGAATTGAAAGGAGGACTTAGGTCAAATTTATATAGAGAAGATTATTTTCTAAAGAGCCGACCAACAATAATATCTAGGAAATAATTAATTTATTTTTAGTAATGTTAATTTAAATTTAAAAATTAATTAATTAATTAATTCATTATATTGAACAAATTTAATTAATAATGTTGTATGTATATAATAATAATTCTCATTACTAATAATACTACTATTTTTATTATTTATTTTAGAATATTCTAAGAATTATTTTATGTATTTTTGTTGTTGTTGTTTAAATTTTCATTTCTCAAAAAATAGTTAATGATTATAAAATCCAAATCTAACTTTATTACTAGAATTTTAATAAATAATATTAAATAATTTATATTAATTCCTAGAATTTCAATAATTCATCAATAATAATGATGAATGTATATAATAATATCTAATAACTAATAATAAATAACACTGCTTTAAATTTTCATTTCTCAAATCATAGTTAATGATTATAAAATCTAAATCTAACTTTATTCCTAGAATTTTAATAAATAATATTAAATGATATATATTAATTCCTAGAATTTCAATAATTAATAGTTTGTGATTATTATTATAAAATCTAACTATCATTATAATTAGCTTATATTGTAAAACCCCAATTTATTTTTAATTTTGATTTTGGGGTGAAGTGTCCAAGGTGAAGTGTTTTCATTATCATGAACATGGGCATCTCGCCACTAACTGCCCATAGAAAAAGAAGAACAAGAAGGCTGCTGGAGCTGCAACTAGTGAGGCCCTTGCCTCGTAATTTGAACTTGATTTCTCTTTGATCGCATGCTTGGTTTCAAGCACAATGGGATCAATGTGGTATCTTGATAGTGGTGCTTCCTTCCACATGACGGGAGATAAGGATGTAAGGTCCCACCTTACCTACCATAATTATTATAGAGAAATATTATATTAAATCAAAATGTGATATATATATATATTTTTTAATTTATTAATAGGACACTACAAAGGAGTTGTTCAACGACTTGGAGGAGAAAGATCTCCAAATGCATATAGAGATGGGCGACGATGGATGATACAGTGCGACTGACATTGGTACCATTACCTTTGAGAGGGAGTCAGGTAATCCATTCATGTCTAAAGATGTTATGCATGTTCCAGGTCTGAAGAAGAACTTGGTCTCAGTCACAATGTTAGAGGACAGAGGTTATGACGTTGTTTTTAGCAATGGAAAAGATTTCTTGCGACACAAAACAACGGGTCAAACCAAGAAGATAGGGATTTGAGTTAAGAATCTCTACAAGTTGGAGGTAGATGGTTGCGCTGCAATGGTGGGAAAAGAAGAAGAAGTGGTGAGCTTGGATGAGGGAGAATTATGGCACAGGAGATTGGGCCATCTTCACCATGGCACCCTGAAGATTTTGCAATAGATTTCTACTGGAATTTCCAAGGGTACACTTGCGCAGATAGATCAGTGCAAGGGATGTACTATGGGTAAGTTTATGAAGACCACCTTTCATGAAAAGGAAAACCGTGCTTCAGTGATCCTAGAGAGAATTCACACAGATGTGTGTGGACCATTCTCGGTTGCTTCAACAACCAAACACAGGTATTATGTTATTTTTGTTGATGACTATTCTCGTAGATGCTAGATCTTATTCATGCAGAAGAAGGATCAAACATTCTCAATGTTCTGTGAGTTTAAAGAATTGGTGGAGAAAGAGTTGGGGAAGCAAGTGAAGGCTTTACAGAGTGATAATGGTGATGAATATATCTCGAATGAATTCAAAGACTTCTGTAGCAAATAAGGAATTCGAAGAGAACTCATATTGCCTCATAACCCACAGTAGAATGGGGCCGCGGAGAGGAAGAATGGAACGATTGTGGGTGCTGCACGAGCTATGTTGCATGATCAGGGCCTACCAATGCACTTGTGGGCGGAAGCATGCAACACTACAGGTTATGTGCAAAACTATTGTCCTCATAGAGTACTTGGCATGAGTACACCTGAAGAAGCTTTTACTAGTAAGAAACCAAATGTTTCTCATTTTAAGATATTTGGCTCATCTGTTTATGTTCATGTGACCAAGAACACCAGGAAGAAGCTAGAGCTGACTGCAGAAGTTGGGATATTTGTGGGGTACACAGAAACACCCCAAAATTATCGTGTGTATTTTCCAAACATTCGGATGACTGTGGTGTGACGGGATATAAAATTCAATGAGGAGAAAGCCATGAAATTGTCGCTTGAGAGGGAGCTACACTTGCATGCAAAGGAGGAACTGCTTGTTCCCAAAGATGAGCCTCAAGATGTGGATCAGCCACAGGAGGAGGATCATGGAGTGGAGGAGTCCAATCATGCAGAGCCAAACATCAGAACTAGCAGAAGGCATACCACAAAAGCTGAGAGGATGAAGCTTGATGCGGCACAAAATGTAGGAGCCCCTACTTCACAGCGCAGACAGAGACAGTCTCTAGACCGATTCACTTGATTCATGGCTCTCATGAGAAAATGTATCGTGACAGAGCCATCTTCTTTTCAGGAAGTAGTGCAGGAGCCCACATGAGTAGATGCAATGGTGGAGGAGTATGACTCCATTGTCAGAAACAGTGCTTGGGAAATTGTTCCAAGGCCGGTTGATAAATCAGTAGTAGGTTCAAGATGGATCTACAAGGTAAAGAAAGTTGCTGATGGGAGTTTTGAGAAGTATAAGTCAAGATTTTTTGCCTGAGGCTTCTCACCGATCAAGGGGATTGATTATGAAGAAACCTTTGCACCTGTCGCACGATATTCTTCCATAAGGACCATCCTTGCTCTCTCAGTGAAAATGGGTTGGAAAATTCATTAGATGGATGTGAAGACTGCGTTCCTTTGTGGGATAATTGAGGAAGAAGTGTACATTGAGCAACCCGAAGAATTTGAGATCTTCAGTAGCGAGTCACATGTGTGCAGACTCAAAAGAGTGCTGTATGGGCTGAAGCAAGCACCCCGTGCTTGGTACACTCGGATCGACAACTATTTCACTAGACTTGGCTACACCAAGAGTGAGGCGGATGCAAACCTATACCATATTGTGGTGGAGGGTAAGCTTTTAATTATTGTTCTTTATGTTGATGATTTAATACTGACTGGTGATGAGCAGTTGATACACTCATGCAAGGAGGATCTTGCAAAGGAGTTCAAGATGAAGGATATGGGCCTCCTTCATTATTTCCTTGGATTGGAAATATGGTAGCGAGAAGGTGAACTGTTTGTGTCTCAAGGAAAGTATGCATGGGAGATACTCGGTAAGTTTCACATGGAGGACTGCAAACCCATGGATACACCTCTTCCAGGAAATTGGAGGAACGAGGATGCTACATCGACAGAGGTAGTGGATGCTACTGTCTATCGACAGTTGGTGGGTTCGCTCATGTATTTAGTTAATACAAGACCGTACATATGCTATGCGGTGAAACAACTTAGTCAAGCGATGGTTAAGCCTACCAAGCTCTTTTGGAAGGTGGGCAAGCATGTCCTGAGATATCTCAGGGGCACATCTGAGTATGGCTTATGGTACAGACAGATGGATGAGGTAAAGTTGCATAGCTTCATGGATGCAGATTGGGCAGGCAGCCCAACGGACAGAAATAGCACATCAGGAGGGGTTTTCAGTATCGAATTTACAGCGGTTTCTTGGTACAGCAGGAAACAGAGATATGTGGCACTCAGTTCAGCAGAAGCGAAATACATGGCAGCAATTCAAGCTGCATGTGAGGCTATCTGGATGATGAAGATCCTGTTCATTTTGTTCGGTTCTCATTTAGATCCTATAGTGATTCATTGTGATAACCAGAGTTGAAACTCTTGATTAATCCTGTGTTTCATGATAGATATAATCGTATAGATATCCGGTATCATCATATCACAGATTGTGTGCAGCGGAAGATCATGTTGCTTCAGTACATTCCTACGAAATATCAAGATGCAGATATTTTGACGAAGGCGCTCACCAGGAGAAAATTTGAATACCATAGAGATAGGATCGGGGTGAAGGATAATCCCTTTCTTGTTGAGAGGGAGTGTTGATATTCAACAAGATGATGATCCTAGTGAAAATTAAGCACCTTCAGTAGGTGGGCCCTATAGGCTATTTTTAGGTGTATGTCTATTTTTAGAATCATGAGCATATTCTAAAATTAGCAGGATGCTGATTCTAGATGGTTGAGAAAATTCTATCTTTAGATGAGTTTCTATTTTTAGAAGATGGGCACAGTCTATTTATAGATCACAAATCTAAAAATAGAATGCATGCCGATTATTATTAGCCTTTAATGATAATCAAACAATAAATAATAACTTATTCTCTTGGAGCACTTGATTTTAGTTAACTGATGTGGCAAACCAGTTAGCTGAAGGAATTATGCATTCCAAGGTTGGTTGGTGACTCATGCATGATGGACTTCGTTGTAACTGATTGTGGCAGAGTTGGAAGAGTAGTTATGGGAGTTGTTATTTAGTTTAACTCAGTTAAGTGAGTTAAACTCAGTTGTGCTAGCTGTAACTAAAGATACACTAGTGAAAGATGAGTGAATTAATTATTTAATTAATTCACAAGTAGTGTCTTACTTGCAACTGAAGAAATACTGCAGTTAATTACTTGCATGTCAGATCCAGTGGAGACCCAATGGAGAGATAGGTGAAAGGGTGTGTTTGACTATCAGTTGTGACTATAGGGATGCATTCAATGCATCTACACAAACATTGGAGTTTCCAATGAGGATTTCCCAGTAAAGGCAAGGAAATATCGAATTCATTCAGGGATCTTCTTCAACAAGGATTGCACAGTGGAGGCCAGCTGTTAGGAGGCAAGAAATTGGTGCATAGATATGCAAATTTCTGCATGATAGTGTGAGACGATTGTATATTGTACTGAGAGATCTACGAGCTGAGCTTTGTATGAGATTGTTTCATGATTCCATGATATACATAATCTATGATATTTGGGGTTTTTAGCTTTATGCTTTCCCAGTAAAACATCTTGTTATGTGCGCTTGATTTTTCTTCATATGTTTTCAATTGGCGATTTAATTTCCGCAAAAGAATTGAGTAGAAGGATTATGTATTTAACAGTGGATTTAATTGTTAAATCAAGGGAGTCCAGTAATATACATGTTATTGTATTAAATTTCTACATTTTTTGGACATTTTATCTATTTAAGCCTCAAACTTTGAAGGCATTGATATGTAGAAATTGTATGACTTAACATTATTATTTCCGAGACTTTGGAGAGTTAATTGAAGAGCTGTTCTATTCCATTTGCTGCTGTTATATGCTGATTTATTGACTGAATTTTTAAGTAGCTGAAAGCACTTTCAGTGTGCGAGGCAAGGGTGGAGGGCCCCCACACTGAGCTAAGTGCACTTCCTAGTTATTTGTAGTTGCAGTTTCTGAATTACTTTGGTTTATGATTAACTTATTGATTAAATTTATGCTTATGTTTTATGAGTGCTGATGAATCTAATCATCCTTCTTATTCTACATATGAAAGGGAAATCAAATGTTTAATTTAAAAATTCTTTCTATCTGACTAATATCATAAGCTAGAATTCATCTCTTCATGCTTTTTAATGTTTATTTGAATTCCTGTTTTCTAACAATAGCATTATTGATGAATGAATATATGATGAAGGACAACCATAACCTCTTCAGTTAAGAGCCTCTTCAATTATTGTTTCATGCATCTTAATATATTTCTCAATTAGTAGTTTTTTATTTCTAATTCATGAAGTAATCTTGTTAGAGAAGGAAAAAAAAATCTCTTAAGTTAGGAGATTCTTCTGCTGCTGATTACATGCTTGAATTTAGAATTATTTAAGTTAGATTTATATTTGTAATATGCATTTCCTTAATCATTGATAAATCATCTTCTAACTTGATCATAACTGAAACCCATATACTTTGGGAATGCTTCTATGTCTTACTAGCCTGGATTGATAAGAAATACTTGTGTTTGTTTACCCGTTAAACAACCCAACAAGCTTCCTTCTTAAATTTCTACAACAACACCAAACTTAGCCTCAACACTTTCCAAAAAAATCAAGTCAACTTTATCCATCAAGAATAACTATCAATAGTGCTTTAAGCTATTCTACAATCTCAAACATCCTTATTTCCTTTTCATCATGTCATCAATTATGGAGGAGATTGAATTCTCTTCAAGCTTGCTCTCAGATAGGGAGATATATACTTTCCTTTATCCAATTTCCTTCTTAACTAGGAGATAAGTCCATTAACTATCTTATTCTTCCAGTCACACATGCTCTTCCTTTTGCACTATTATTTCATCGAAGAATTTTGACCTTTCAAAACTTCGTTTCTTTAGGAACATCATTATTTCTAATTTCGCACGACAAAAGGGTCATCTATCAATTTTAATTCCAACAAGACACTTACAACTCCCTCTTTCCATCAAGCTCATCAAGTCATTATGAGGAAGGTAAACATCTTCAACATCTTGAAGACTATGTACTTGCAAATATTCAACAACAAGTTCAACCAAGCACAAACATATAGTAGCATGAAATAAATTATATCAATTTTATAATATCATCACAAATGGGAGCATATAGGATTATCAAAACTAAGAAATCAAACTTTAGACATCCAAAACCTAAAACCAATTAGGTTTAAAAACAACAAGCGTTGCATCTTTCATACCCTAGACTTCTTATAACAAATTTTCTAGGGTTTTTATCACAAACCCTAAATCCCATCAAGATAGCAACTAAATCCAGTTAGCATTCTAATGATAGTGAAAGAATTTTTACATATAGGGTTTCATTATCATACCCTAAATATTATAGCAAAATTTACTAGGGTTCTATTGTAAAACCTAGATACAAATATCAAAACTTCAAAGCTAGGGTTTTAATTATACAGAAGCATGTACACCTAGGGTTTCATTCCTAGGATCTTTCATTAACTATTACAATGGCTTTGTCGTAAACCCTAATTCTACAAACCCTAAAAATCTAGGATTTCATCATATAACCTAGACATCAACAACAAACCCTAAAAAAACTAGGGTTTCATAACAAACCTTAAACATCAAGAGAATAGGATTTCATTATATATTCTAGACTTTATCAACAAACCCTAAGTAGGATAGGGTTTCATAAAAACATCACCAAACCTTAAACATCAAAAGGCTAGGGTTTTCATAGTGAACCCTAAAGATTAGGGTTTTAGTAAAGTGAACAAAGGATAGATAATATGATGTGGATTGATCAATCACTCTAAAAAATAAGAATTAGTTTATAGCACAAGTCTAGACTTGATAGAGTTAGTGATGTAAGACAAAATGCTCGTACATTCTTGATGCATACCTATATTTTCTCTTACAAACTTTTTCGGGATATCTGTTGAAGGAATCCCTCTAAAACTTCTTACAAGTCTTCTTTTGAATACTCCCTATGAATCAAATCGTTACTCTTTAGAATATACCTCGAATTTTTCCTTCAAAGAAAGAATACAAGAACAAGAATAAAAATAAAAAACCTAAAGAAACCAAAATCAAATACTTATATTTTATGAGGATAGGTTTCTTCAGCATTGCTTTATGTACATGCAATAATTTTCTTGACAAACACATAAAAAGTATGCAAGTACAAGACTATGATGTAGGGTTTTCTAGGTTCCTATAATTGTAAGTACATACCTAGATATTATTCCATTTAATTCTTGCCATGAATTGAAAAATATATTGAACTACTTACAAACCCTAGAAACTATGAGATATGGTTTCTAAGGGAGGATAAACGAATGAATTTTTCATATGTACTATTCACATTCCCTATGTACAATATTGTAGATCCTAGGATCATACAAACAACTAAACCCTAAGATATTAACCTTTTAACAAATGAGCATGATATACATACCTCTGTCTTCCATTGAATTTATTGTTCTTCTTGCAAACTAAAGACATATTCAATGATTGAAAAATAAAAAAAAAACAATACTTACTTGACTTCTGATAAGATCCTCAAAGCTTCTTCCAAAAGCTAGTGCAAGTTAAAAAGTTCTTCATTGTTGTAGACTTCTTCCTTCCTTGAGACTAATAGGTTAAGATTTCTCTTTCTTCAGTGATAGGCTATGTACTGAATACAATTTTTAAGGTTCCTTCTCAATTTCTGATTAGGGTAAGTCCTCAGATCCTTATTTTTCTTTAACAAGAGGAATGGATCCTTTAAGGCTTTTAATACTCCTCCAAAAATATGCAAATTTGATCCTTTTTATAGTTGCTTTAGACCTTGTAAAATACTGATATGTCTAAGTATGACCATTTGATTAAGATTTTGTTGTTTCTTTAACTTGAGGTGATTGTGGCTTCATAGTAGACCTATAGTTGCTTTAAGTAGTTCCGACTTGATCCTTTTCCTATATAGGTTATAAGAACTAAAAGAATGTGCCTGTGGATTATAATTCGATCAACCTCAGAAAATTGTATGCACAAAAAATTGATTGAGATGATTTAGAACCTTATTTTCTGTATCGATATTTTCTCTTCTGTTCAAGGGTCTTGGTCTTGACTAGGCGTGTAGCCTAGCTTCTCAGATTCATCAAGAAGATGTTTTTTGTTTTTATTCAAATTCTTCATTCCACTAGCCCAGGCCTTCGATCCTCATTGCAAAGGTATATACTTATATTTATGCCCATGATTTTGACACTTATTCTAGATAGCTCAAATTAATACAAATAACACCTCTTTCATTGTACATCTATGATCTTGAAGCTACAATCATGCTTCTGACCTTAGCTCTAATACCATGTTGATAAATCGAGTAGGGAAAAATTAGGACGACTTATTCTTGATTTCTCTTGCTTGACATTTACTTGTGATATTATGTTTTTCTTTTGTTGACTATGTTAGTATTATTATCATCAAATAAATTCTAGAAACATGAATATATTACAAAATGAACACCAGATGTAGGCACTTAGATAGGGTGAAAACCCTCTCCTAGGGGAAACCTAGAAGTTCTTATTGTCTTTAGAATCAAATAAAATGAGACAACCTGGACCTTTTGACTAAAACCTAGACTTCCTCGAATCCATCAAGTCAACCTCCCATTTAGTCAAGTCAAATTCTTCACAAGTCAACAAAAATGTTTCTCCAAAATCTCAGTCAAACAATGTTTTGGCCCTCTCTGGAGTATATGAAATTTCATCCTGCAATAAAATGAACCTAGAAAAACCCTAGATCACATGTGTGAAATTTTTTTGGCTGTCAATCTTATCTTCCTTCTTCACTGTGATAAATATTTCTTATTAGACTTCTTTTCACCTTTTTTCTTGGACTTTTAGCTGCAAAACGAATCATGCCTGTAATTTCTTCAAAATAGGTCGAATGCTTGGGTATATATAGTGGTTTGAAGCTAACATTTTAAGCCAACATGAACAATGGGAAAGATGACTTGATGGAGGAGGTTGATCTTACAAATTTGACTGTTTTAAAAATTTATTTCTTAGTATATGTTGTAGCTGCTACACCACCTTCCAAAATTTTGCCTATGCTTTGATTTTGGAGCCTTCCTTTCTGTCCACAGTGTTGAGAAATCTAGGGCATCGAGATTAAGTGATTTATCTTCTATTGATAACTGCTTGTGAATTATTTTTACTTGGATCTTATCTTGCTTATGTTATTATAATGTTTTCTTCATCAAACATCTACCAATTCATAAACCATAAAGAGACAAGAGACACGGAATATAGGCGATAAGCCAGGGCCAAAAACTTTCCCACTTGATAGGAAAACCCAAACAAATTCTTCTTATAGAGAATTAAATTGATGAATACCAAGACCAAGACCCTTGACCTATTTTCCACTCCAAGACCAAGAAACAAGGCTTCCTTGATGCCATATATTAAGTTAATGATCCTTCTGCTTCTTCCTCCTTCTCAAATTCTTCTTCAAACTCAACCTCCTTTTGCTTCAAAACTTTGACCTCCTTGAATTAGTTATGCAATCCTAATTCAGAAACCCTAGATCATGCATAATACCTTTTATTACACCTTTATTTTCTTTGCTTTGGATAGGGTCTCCTTCTAGATTGACTCAACTTCATTCTTGACTTGAAATTCTTCCAACTCAGATACTCAAGAGGAATGAAATTCCTCTCGGCTTCTTCTACTGCAACTGATCTCTTGCTTCCCCACACGTGTTTAGGTTTACAACCTTAAAAACAAGCCCAAAAATAACCCTAAGGACTTCGCTCTTCCTTCTCCTTACTTCACACTTCTTACTGCAGTATTTCACTTGTCCAAAAATATGTCCTCTAAATTGAGGCCGAGCCGCCTATTTATAGTTATTTCACCCTCAAATTAGCCAACTTGATGGAGGGTGAGACGACATGTCATTTGGAGGAGATCATTTAGTATATTTTGAAGTAGACTTGCTAGGACATGCTTGTTCTTACCTTAGAGGGTCTTTTGAATCTTTCAAATACTTATACAAATATGTAACATGCCAAAGAAGGGTCCTTCATACATGACATAGACTCAAATTAACTTTTATTACTAGATGACAAATCCTAAAGGCTCTCAATGGTTGCCATCACTAAAAATAAAATTCCTTGCTCATGAAACCCATGAGACAAGCATTACAATACTAATTTTATTTTTCTTCTTTACATCAAATACACAAAATCACAATTACATGTCATTATGAAGACCGAACCTAGTTACACTTTTCAACACTCCCTCTTAGCTAGGGAGGTTTTCATAATGGTACTTGGTCATTCTCAATATGAACAATTCTCATAAGAAGAGTCGGATTGGAAACCCATATGTATAACATCATATCTACTAGTATTTTCACATAGCAAGGCCTTGACTAACAAATATATCTCTCCACAATATTGGAGCACAATGCTAGCGAGACCAATTATGTATAGACATCCTCATCATTGTCTCTCTTAGAACATACCCCACCCATGTTCTCAGAGTGTGTTCCACTAGGACTATTCTTATCTTAGATTCACAGTCCTCAAAGAATATCGATCCTCTACAAAAACTCTTGTCTTGGATTCCCTAACACATCCTCAAAGAGCATCGGATGCCAGATGTTTACCCAATCCTCCATTATGTCTTCCCATTTGAAGACAAGAATGATGTGTCTATCTCTCCCTCTCAACTTAGGGAGGACATAAATATTCCAATAAAGGAATGTAATCTTTCCTACAAATGGAATGTACCTAAGCTCCCTCTTGTCTTAGGAATTTGCTTCCAAGTTTCTACCAAGCAAGAAACTTGTTTCCAAGCTCCCTCTTAATTAGGGACCCACAACAACTCCTCAAGTGTAGATGATGGGATAACCGGCTGCTTGAAGAACTCCTCCTCATGATGTCATGAAATTATTTTCATTATTCAAGAACCTTCATGTTTTGGGAATTATTCTTAGGGCACAAACCATCCATCACTTTCATCCTTGAGTCGTGTCATCATTCCTTTCATCTGAAAGTGATTCATTAGTCCATATTTGGCCTTACTTCATGCCACACTGCATTCTTCATGCCATGTTTTTCTTAAGGATATTTTATCCTACTTCATGGTCATCCAAGGTGGAAGAAATCCATAGCTCTCCCCTTGGTGGTGCTTCATAATCCCATCCATATATCATTCAAAAATAAGAAATGTATAAAAAATACCTTTTTGATGGTCTTTCATCATGAAATATTCTAGTTGGCATCAACATCCTGCATACATATTGACACATCTGCAAAAGATATTCATTGTCAAGGGTCTCCATATTTTTTAGAATTCCATCAAAGTATTCATATATTTTCGGGAGATATCATAGTCAAATATTTCAGTTCTCGGATGTTGATTTCCTTCATAGATACACATTCCATGATCTCTTCCTTTCTTCCTTCACACATTTTCTTCCAGGAAATTTTGCTCATAGTTCCTCCAATTTTGTCAACCACCTCATATTCTGAATGAGGACATATTATGTTGATTTAATCTAGTCAATGTGTGATCGACGCCTTTCTGCATCTTCTCAATGGAGGAAATCCTTTTTTTTGATCATGCTCTCAGAGTAGATCATTCATTTATATTGTCTGCAACCATATGACATGAATCCAAATTTTATCAAATGAAAGAATACCTACCTCATTCTCCTTTGGGTCATCCAGACTTCCATAAGTAGCTTCCATGATTGAAAGAGCTTCAATCCCTTGATGTTATTTACCTTTTATATCAGCATACCATCATCCCATGAATTCCACAAGTTGGAATTACTGATGAAACACTCGCTTCCTCTTTTGATCAATGAACCTTCCGATGAATATTTCATCAGAGAATCTTGAGGATCTTGAGTATCCCCATCCAACAAATGTTTCCTTTTGACTGATGTATGATGCGATTTGTCCTGAATTAATTTTCCCTTTCCATAAGTGCCACTAATGTTTATAATGAGGTTCCCAAGAGCTATATCATTCATAGTTTCCTGCCATATATTTTGTTCCAACAATCCTTCATGTTTCCTTTTGATGGTGTCATGAGCTCTTGCTACTACTAATGCTTCTATGATGCCATGATGCATCCTATCACGCTTTTATAATGATATCTTTCATGATAGTTATATTTTAAAACATGAAGACTTGAAAATAGAAACTAGAAAAGAACTAGGTGAGGAAGACTATCTCAATCATAATAGAGATCTTTTAATTGCTCTTTCTTGGACTTCTTCTTTTCAGCTTCCTCCACTTCCTCAGTGATATGGGCTTCTTCTCTTCCTCTTTTTTTATTATCCTTCTTGAGCTTAGGAAAATCTCTTCTATAGTTTCAATATTTTTGACACCCATAACATTGAATCTTAGCCATGTTCTTCTTTTTTTCGAGGACCAAACTTTCCAATTTTCCCTTTCTTTTTGTCATTGCAGCATATGCCTAATTTTTCTCACCTGATCCCACATCATATTTTTCCTTTAGCCTAGATTATTCAATTTTTCATAGTGACCACAGTTCATGGAATGGAGTAGCTTCTTTCTTCCATTAAATACTTGAAGTAAAGTTACCCCACTCCTCTAGTAGTGCATTTAATACAACTATAGTCATTTCCCTTTCAGACATTACTTCTCCCAGATCTTGAATTTGATCCCTGATCTTAGATATACTCATAAAGTATGAGTTTATTCCATCTTCCTTTGACATATTCATCTTGTAGAGTTCTTACCTTAAGGACATAACTTCTCCTGCAATGTTTACATAATACAACTCTACCAATTTGTCATATATTTCTTTTGAAGTTTTAAGTTTTGATACATACGGGGTGAGAGAATCCTTGATGGATTGAATGAGAATCCTTTGAGCCCTAAAATCCCCCTTCATAAAATTTGCAAGTTCTTGAGCATCTTCTTTTCCTGGTTTGGTGATAGATCCTTCATGATCCATGACCTTGTTTTCAATGAGATTTAGATTTTTCCTTTTCTTCAATGCAAGATAGTTTGAAGCCTCAACCAATTTGTTGCTTTCCTTGCAAAAATAAATTTTAACGGATTCAAATAAGGTCATATAATTACTTTTTCAGATGCTTATTCCACTTGCTCCTTCCTTGAATTTGATAATGATATATATTATAGAAACCTTCTCCTTGATGGAGATACATTTCTTCATGAATGATCCTTGACCCCTCAAAGAGGAAGATCACTTATTTGATGGATATTGATGATGATTTCTTGGTAGTGTCCTTGAATGGGAATAACCTTGCTTCAATGAGAGGGAAATTTCCTTATAACCTTTTGAATATGATGGCAATTTCCCCTTGATCTAGCCTACTTTGCATAACTTATCCTTCAAGATATTTCGACTCGTTCGATGATAATTGAGTATGGATCCTATAAATCATGGGGAATTCACTCAATAAACCTCAAACATATCACGTGAAATCATAGCATATTAAAAAATACCCTTAATTTGAGTACATATTGGAAAATACCCCTAAAAATCACAATATTTAACCCCCTACCAATATAAACCCAATACACCTTCCCAATTTAAAAAGCCCTTAATTTCACTATATTATGTAGGTATCCATTTTTTTATTAACATTTTTTATACCCCTTTATATTTTTTCATTAACTTTGGGATCCATTTTTTAGACTTTCCAATATAAAAACCCTTTATCCCCTATATATCCCCCAATATGCTATGTCATTTTTCCCGCATTATATATCCCCCAATATGAACCCACGTGATATGGTATTGCTGTTAGGTACCCATATTACTGTGTAGCCGCTTATTTTTATTAGTGTAGCCCCCTTATTGTTCTTGTTGTACCCCTATAACCCCCATATTGTTATTATTTTTCCTTTACATTATTATTGTTAGGTCGGCTAGGATTATATTATGACCCCATGGACCCCTATTTATAGAAGGAGGTTCTGCCATTTCTATCATCCAAGACTTGTTCATTTATGTAATGTATTGGAGGTTTCCCCCTCGAAGTGGCTGATTTATAAGGTTTTGATATCTCTTTTCTTCTATTTTTGGAGCTGGTTTCATAACATTTGGTATCAGAGCTTTGGATTTTAGGGTTTTGCTGCTACAAACAGGTAATCGTGGCATTTTCGCTATAAAATTTTTTATACGAAGTTTCATAAGATGAAATTTTTATAGAGCGACGTTGAAATCATGAGGAACGCTATATAAAAATTTTAGATCTTGGTTTGCAATATTTTCAGAGATATGATCTGTGGAAGTTAGGGTTTTTTCAAGCTCTCAAATTTCACCTAAACAGGGAATCATGGAATTTGCGCTATAACTTTATTTATATGAAGGTACAGAAGCTGAAATTTTTACAGAGTGAAGTTGAAATCCCGAGGAACGTCCTGTAAAAATTTCAGATCTTGGTTCGCAATATATTCGGAGATATGATTTGTGGAAGTTAGGGTTTTTCTCGCTCTCGAATTTCATCTCAAAGAGGTGACCTTGGGAAAATCGTTATAACTCTCCCTCTAAGCATCAGAATGGAATTCTATAAAAATTGGCCGCAAGTGCACATAATTTAGTTTCCATTTTCGAAATTTTAGAGCTGAAGGAGGAAACAATGAGATGCGGCACGCCGTACAAGTACGCTCTACGAAACCAGTCCATAATTAGGTCATTGTGGGAGATTCGACATAATGTTGCCTTGAAGTATCCAAATTAGGTCAGAACTGTGGCATTTGAAAGAAGATTCAGAGGGATAATTCAGAACCTAATTTCAAATATTGAAGATATGTAGTTATAGAGATAATTTAGTTTCAATATGGAGCTCCTCAAAAGCAAGAAAAAAGTGCGTATTTTTTTTCAAATTTCATAAGTCTTGTTTGAAAAATCAATTTTAAGTGATTCCAAGGGCATATTGAGCATAGATATCAATATTGGGTTCTAAAATTCCCCCAAAAAAGAATTCAGCTCCCATTAATCCCTTATAATACTCTACTATGACTCATCAAGATGAATAATTGCAACATGATCTATGAAATTTACAAGAGCAAGTGCACCAAATTTCGCTCTCGCAAGGAGCAAAAAAAAATGAAATGGAAGTTTTGAAGAAAGGCATGGAAGCGAAGATGGACGGTTTGAAGAATAATATGGATGGTTTGAAGAAATGCATGGAAGCTAAGATGGATGGCATGGAAGCTAAGATGAATGACATGGAAGTTGGCATGGAAGCTACGATGGATGACATGGAAGAAAAAATGAAAGACAACATGGAAAACATGAAGAATGATCTAAAAGTAGACATGGAAGGTTTGAAAAAGTTGATACAAGAAATGTTTCCTAATGGCGAAAATATAGTAGAGGAAACTCATGATGAGAACAAAATCAATGTTAATCGTGATTTCATAAACTCTAATGTTGGATGGAAGAACCACAATATTCCAAAGATGGATATGAGGAAGTTTGATGGCAAGGATCCTGTAACATGGATACTACAGATGGAGCAATATTCTGATCTCAAAAATGTGCAAAACACACAAAAGGTACGCATTGCAACTTTACATTTAGAACAAAATACATTTTTATGGTATCGATGGCTTTACTCCCGTAAAAAATAGTCACTTGGTCATTTTTTATGGAGGAAATGATAGCACATTATGAGGATACAAAGAGAAACACCTTCTTTAGCCAATTGATAAATCTCAAACAAAAAGGTTCAGTGGTGGAGCACATTGAGGACTTCTAAAAATTGAATATAAGGGTAACTAATATTCCAGAGGAACATAAGATTGATGTCTTCATAGGTACTTTAAAGGATAACATCCAACATGAAGTTTGTGTTTGGGAACTTGATTCATTAGAGAAGGAATTCAAGTTAGAAATAAAAATTGAATGTAAAATTATGGCGACAAGGAAGCCTACCACTCACATCTATAAATATGGAAGTGTTGCTACTCCTAGACTTCCACAACCTACAAGGTTGACACGACAATAATTGGAAGAAAAAAGAGAAAAAGGGATTTGGTACATTTGTGATAGAAAATACACTAAAGGTCATAAGTGTGCTGAGAAGAAATTATTTTACATAGATTGTGAAGAGGATGAAGAAAATGAAGAAGAAACTTCAAAGGAAGAGGATATGCACCAGGAACCAACTAAAACAAAATATTATTTTGGAATTGCACACTTCTCCTTTATGAGGACACTCAGGCTTTTTAAAAACTTACCACAGGGTGAAGAAAGTTTTTTTTTGGGATGACCTTAAATCTGATATTCAAATTTTTGTGGCAGAATGTTTGATTTGCTAGAAAAATAAAGTTGAGACAATTAAGACCCCGGGTCTTCTACAACCTTTATCCATTCTAAGTCAACATTGGGAGGAGATTTCAATGGATTTTATCACGGGTTTACCTAAGTCTGAAGGAAAGAGTGTCATCATGGTGGTAGTTGATAGACTTACCAAGTATGCACAATTTTGTGCATTATCTCATCCATTTAAAGCAAGTACAGTTTCTACTGCATTTATGGAAACTATTCAAAAGCTACATGGAAACCCAAAGATTATGGTAATCAACAAAGATCCCATTTTTACTAGAAATTTTTGGACGAAATTATTTTTTTGTTTGGGTACTCAACTAGCTCATAGCTCATCTTATCATCCTTAATCCAATGGTCAACTTGAGATAGAGAAAAAATGTTTGGAAGGCTATCTTCGTTGTTTTGTATCTGATAAACAAACATAATGGGTCAAGTGGTTACCTCTAGCTGAATGGTTGTATAACACTTCCTTCCATACTGTAACAAAAATGACCCCATTTATGGCACTTTATGGATATCATCCACCGTCCATCATGTTATCACAATATCAGACCTGATAGGCTGCTCATCAAACCACTCTTGTGCAACTATATCAAACCAATATTTTGGTTGAGGCTTAGCCTCCTCAACCTAAGAGGGCTCTATCAAGGGTTTATGATTTTTGATAAATATGTAGATGGCTAACTCTATATGGGATAAAAACATATAAATGATATAAACTGGTTGTAAATCACATTAGAAAGTATAAATTGGGCTTATGGAGTCATACTTTCTTCAAAAAAACCAAAATAATATACCTAGCATGGAAGTCAAGGCATATCAGAGTTCAAGTCAAGGAATAAACATGTAGAACAGTGAAACACACAGTCAATTTGTCTATGAAGGAAGTCAGAGCATCATTGATGAATTCTAAGTAACATAAGAAAACACCATTGCAATAAAATATTGAAAAGATGCCATCAGAACAAGAACATACAAGAACTCCTTATGAATCTTGAGTTGTCAAAGTAGAAATTCTGTATTAGGCTGAAAATAGTCACTTACATAAAACAGAGTATTTTTGCTAACAAATGTCTAACCCTTTCTATTTCGACTCCTTGATATTTTATAGATCATTTACATCATAATATAAGCTTATCCATAACTAGATACATCAAATTCCTATGCTTTGGCACCTATACTAACCATGAAACATGGTATTTATTACAAACACAACTGTAAAACTGATATAGAGTCCTATTACAAATAGAATTAGAACTCTTTTGATTCCACTCAATTTTTTTTTATATAAACTTAATTACATCATTTGCCACCTATCTTTCCATTAAGTCGAATCCTGATGATGAGCTCCAACCTGTTATGACCATGATGCTGATGATGTTGATCTCCTGCAATTTAGGAAGCTGCTCCTCTGTTTTTAGGCTTAGGATTATTTTAGTTTCTTGAGATGTTCTGACCACTTCTAACCTATAACTTCAAATCTAATTGATGTTAGGAACATGATTGACATATGTTCCAAGTCATCCCTTCATGCCAGCTGTGTAAAACCAC
The DNA here is from genome assembly GCA_034641835.2 of Pinus albicaulis. NCBI lineage: Eukaryota > Viridiplantae > Streptophyta > Pinopsida > Pinales > Pinaceae > Pinus > Pinus albicaulis. The sequence goes on from CM076584.1 coordinate 1,066,364,459, forward strand.
TTCTAACTTCTCAAAACAGTGAAAACAGACTTGCGTTACGAAAGCAGCACAGTTTCGTAGCGCAGTCTTTTTACACATTTTCCTTTAAAATTTATCTTCCTTTCCTTCAGGGTTGCTTTGATAATCACTTGACATAACTTCCTTAGAAATTTCAAGTCAAAATGCATGATTTTCCCTCCAAAATTTGATAAGGAAAAGGGTGACAAAGCTGCTACAACAGTTTCGTAGAGAATTTCACCCTTTTTGCAATACAGGTGCTACGAAACTGTTGTGTAAGTAATTTTTTCCAGTTTTTCTTCAAAAAATGAAACAAAAAGATGCTAGAACTTTAGAAAATCACTTGCCTCATCAAAACCATCAGCTATATGAACTAAAAACATAACCTTTACAAAATTTAATCATCATTTTTCCATTTTGATTTTGCTTTGAATTTGTCATTTTGTACCTCTGCTTTTTAGTTCATCTTGAGACTGTTTTAATTGTAGCTCCAAATCTTCCACTTGGCCTCTTAGTTTTATATTACTAGCTCTCAAATTGGTGTTGACCACTCTAACAAATTTTTCTTCTTTAATGGCAGGAACTGTCCATGTAAAGAACTGTTGTGCATTGCTTGGGATCTCTGACCTAGCAACTGTTTGACCTTCCCAAACAACCTTAATTCTCTTGAATTATGTCTTTTAAATGATGTGTTTTCTTACCCTCTTTCTCATCATTTCCATCTCTTGATTTTCTATCTTCTACCTTTCTTCCATCATTTGACACTCTGAAATGTGTTCCTTTCCATTCTCAATCTTGCTGGCTGCATGCTCCACTATAGGTGATGAGAGATCAACCACCTCTTTAGGGAATTTGGCTACTTCAATGGTTACTTGGATATATTTACTGCCTTCTTGAAGTTTCTTTTCATGCCTAGTTAAGGGTTTCCTATCTTGAAAAACAAAAGCTGCATTCTCACCTTCAAATTCCAATTTCTTTGCAGATTTCATTTTTCTTTGTTTGGGTTCATTAAATTCAATGAAATCTACCTGCACAATGGATGATTATTCTATATCAATTGCATTCAGTATATCATCTAAGTTGCTTTCATCATTGGGCCATCCTCTGTGACTGAAACCCCCACTATTCCCTTTGATGTTGATACTTGACGTCTTGTCTTTCTCCGACTCTCCTGCTTACTAGCCACCTGTTTTTGTTTTGTTTCTTTGACCCTTTCTACTTTGTGTTTTTTAGGTGATGGGGGTTTTGAAACAAGCACTGATGCTTTCTCAGTTCCATCTTCAACCTATTTCCTTGGTTTCAACTTCACAAACCTCTTTGCTTTGGTAACCACTGGTTGACTCGATTCTTCTACTGGTGGTGAAGGATTTCCCTTGATCTTAGGGTTTCTAGCTGGGGTTATGGCTTCCATTTCAAATCCACTCATAAATAAAAAGGAAGACCAATCTCTATTTATTTTCTGAAGCTCATTTAAAACCAGTAACTTAATCAAACCGTGATGAAACAGAGACGTTTCATAGCTATCAGATTTAGCTTGGACTTTGTCAACCATTTTGGCAAGGCTTCTATGCAAGTAAAATGGTAAATCTAATGACATCATTCATGTGAAATGCAACAACAGTTTTAAATGATAAGTGTAGAATTTATGGTACCTGCCTTCACATGTGAAATATCTTTTGATGTTTAATAGCAGCTTTGCATAGTTATCCTTGATGCAGCTCCTAGGTATTGCATTTTTCAAGTCCATGTCTACAAATTCAGGTTTCATAAAATCCTTGCATGGCTCCATGTCAAACCTAAAACCTTTAAACCAATATTTCTATCCCCTTGGTATCTCTGTCACAGTAGCTATGATCTCAGGTGTCACTAGCATATTTATCATTCCAAATTTGGTAGTGGTTCCACTGAAATGTAGAGCAAACTCTTTGGACACCTAAGTGTGGAAACCCTACAACTAATCACAAAATTTGAGACAACCAGCTTTGCTAAAATCCTCCATTACCATTTGATCCTCCATAACATCATTTACATTCTCAGGCTCATATCTTAGACAATGTCCCCCTCTGTGGACCTTCTTCTCCTTTGCCATGTTTCTTGTAAAGAAAACTTGTTAGCTTCTCTGAAACCTATAAAACAACCCCGCTTGATATGATGAACAACCTCGCTTGATAATGGTGAACAACCTCACTTGATAATGGTGTGAGTTGTCTTTGAAAGAACAACCACAAGCTTATCCTTACTGCTTCAGAGCTTGGAGAACATATGTGAAGGTAAATGAAACATAGATGACTCAATTAGGAAAAAAATCCGAATTAGAGATGTCACCTCATGACTAAATGATGTTTAATTGATATCTTATCATGACTATGATGACTCAAGGACAAGTAAGTACATCGAATTTGGTAACTAACTAATTCACCATACCCCTATCATGTCATTCCCCGATTGAAACTAACAAATCACGGCTTATTTGACACGAAAGCTAAGAAACTGCACTTTCGTAGCGCTCACAGTGTAATTTTCACACTTTGCGCTACGAAAGTAGCAGTGCTTTCGTAGTGCAAAACTCACTTTCTGAACTAACGACGCTACGAAAATTTGGATTTGTGGCTAATTGCAGAAAATCGACCCAAAACTTACTTCGATGACCCTTAAATGAAAAATGTGAACTTTTAAAGTATGGAATGGACCTAAAAAGACCTTTTTTGAATTTTGATGGTGAACACTAAACCTCTAAAACTATGACATACCCTTAACCATTCTAAAATGACTTTCAAAACTATTTATATCATGATCAAAATAGAGTTGACATGCCATGTTTTGAATTTTTTTTTTTAGTGATAACAGTAGCTCCACTTGGGATAGTGTGCCCCGGTGGTACACTAAGAACCAGTAGTTCCAGTGCTGCTATCCATTTTCTTGACCAAAATAGAAAAAACCTTGAAATTACCAAGCTTCCTCCTCAAGCTCTAATGGCCTTCACCTCGGGCTCAAGCTTGCTGATTTTTCTTGTCATTATTAGCAGAAAAAAAATTATAAAATGGAATATATACAATGACATGAATAATCCATCAGATTTTAGGAAGAATAATGCTTCAAAAACCTACCATTGACAGGTCCTCCAGCATATGGTTTTCCATCTATATCCTGGAGTAGGTAAGTATTGTTTCCATAGAAAGCAGCTATCTTGAAAGGACCTTTCCATAAGTTCTCAAACTTACCTTGTTTGCCTTTCTCTTCAATTCTGGCCTCCCATATTAGCACTTCATCTTGAATTTGAAAAATCTCTTCCTTGATCTTCTTATCAAATTTTCTCTTGATTCTGTTTTGAGATTGCTGATTGATGTCATAAACTTCGTTCCTTTTCTCTTGAAGAGCTATCAGCTAATTAATTCTCCTTTGGATTGCATTTGGTTCCTCTTCCAGCCCTTGAATCAACTTCATAACATGTACCCCTAGTGATGTAGGAAAAATAGCCTCAGCGCAATATACCAATTCATATGGTGAAGGTACGATTGACCTCTTTGTACATATCCTATCAGCCCATAAGGCATACTTTAGTTTCAAATGCCAAGCCTTCTTATTCTCCTGCAACAAATTTTTAATGATCCTCACAATGCTCTTGTTAGAAGATTTAGCAAGGCCATTTCCTTGCGGATAGTATGCAATAGAATGCCCAAGAGTAATATGATATTGATGACAAAAATTGATCATCTTCTTAGACTTGAATGCTTGTGCATTATCAGTTATAATATTCACGGGGAAACGAAACCTAGACAAGATATTATTTTCTAAGAAATAAATAATCACAGAATCATTTGCTTGCCTAGTTGGGATTGCTTCAATCCATTTGGTGAAGTAATCAGTCACTGTAAGAATCCAACGATGCTGACCTGAAGATGATGGATGAATTTCCCCAATAAAATCTAGTCCCCACTATTGGAATTGCGCCTCTACATAAATAGGAATTAAAGGCAAGGGTACAAGTTTCTTCTTACCCTCGAAAATCTGGCATTCATGGCAGGCAACAACCTTCTTGTATACATCCTTAAACATTGTAGGTCAATAATACCCTGGTCTCAAATTTTTTTTCACTGTCGCCTTCCAATAATGGTGACCTCCACAATCCCCTTTGTGAAATTCCTCGATCACTTTATCGGCCTCCTCCTCCAGCAAGAAATTTAGAAAAATTTCACCAGTATCCTTCCAAAACAGATTTCTGTCAAGTATAGAGTATCTCAAAGATTTCAGTTTAACAAACCTTGCTTTGGACTTTGTTAAATTAGCAGGTGCTTTATGGTGTTGTAGGACAAAAAAAAATTCCATATACCAATCTGAAGTGATATATCTTTCTTCAATAGGTGTTACGTCTCTGTAATTTATTAGCAAGATTGGGAGAGTCCAATCATAGAGTTAACATCATTTCAACCAACTTTGGGATTCTAGGATCTAGCCCTCCTGAATCCGGAGAGGGATCTCTCCAATATGTACAAAGATGGATATTGTCTTTGAAAAGCTTAAGGTAATGATATTAGGCTAGTTATGAAGGCCAAGGGTTTTGTTTGTTTTGGATGGTTGAGCATGAAATGTTACTTGAGGGGAAAGTCCTAAGTGCAAAAAGTTTCAAAAGTGAGAAGTTGCAAGCAAATAGAACAGTTTTGGCAGATAGATAGATATAACGCTGGTTTTTAGTCCATTGGGCTATGGAGTCATATCTGAGCTTTAATTGAACAACAACATCAAGTGTGATCCAAGGGGCAAGTCATCTATACCACAAGATTATTGAGATTAAAATGATGAAATGGAAACATTAAAATGTTGGAGGGTGGAAACTGATAATAATTTCTCAGAGGATTTATAGTCAGTCCAAACAAGAAAAGCCTCTTAAGTAACTGTTTTAAAACCAACCAAGGACAGGGCTAACCATAGACTTCTTGGGCAAGTTCTTATTAAAGCAGCTTAATTGACAAACAATCCATTAATCCACATAATTACCTTCAGAAAGTATGAAAACACATAAGAAAAATAGAGTGTAACTTAAGATCAGATAAAGTACTTTTAAACCTAGTCTGCTTTCAGTCAACACCAAGGGAAACTTTCAGAATCTGCCTTTGGAGAAAAGAATCTAGGAATCGGGGCAAACCATATCTTCTCTAGTCTAACTTTAATAGCAAATAATGGAAATAACATTCGAGAACAATGTTTGAGCAAACAGAAGGACGAGGGAACGCCAACATTCCTAACTATTTAAACTGTATTGAATCATTCTTAAATAAACAAATCTAAAGAAAACATTAAGATAAAGATTTCTCAGCCAGAGAAGGTTACTGCTATACAGAAAATCCTAACCCTGTTTAAACTGTTCTTTACAGAGGGAAAATGAACAATATGGCATACATAGAAGGAAAACGATTAACAAAGAAAAAAGCACTTCACCAGTGATAAAGACCAGGATCCCAAGAAACAAATTTTATATTGATGTCAAACGAGTTACAATCTTCAAGTCCAATGTTTCAGTTCAGCAATCATCTTCACTATTCAACCTAACAACTCTAGCACAAACAGAGCTTCAAGGGCCAGTGAACACTATGTACAAATAGAAGTCTCGAGCTCAAGTGTATTTCAAAGTTCTGCAACCAACAACTTCTCATCTTATGCAGAAGTACTTATAGGAAGATGAGGAGGTGATATTTTAACAAAATATCTCAAGGATAATTAATGCAGAGTGAAGACTTCTCGGCCCTTTGAGAGGCTCGAGGGAGAAATTTACAGGTGGATCACTACATTAACTGTTTCATAATAAATATCGAAGCTCGGTGGAAGCTTTTTTTTTTGACTTTGAGGCTCTGTGTATGTTTTGGAGTAACTCTGCAGATATTTATGCATTGGTTTTCTTGCAGAAATAACTTCTTGGTAATGCTGGAGGCAGATATTCCTTCGAGCAATAACTTCGGCCTCTGTTCTGAATGGTTTGAGGAGACAGGTGGCTCTTTGTAGTAGCTGAGGAATCAATTCGCCTCAGTGGAAGCGGTGGAAACCTTTCTGTTAGATAAAACACTTTAGGTTTTCCTTTAAACTGTGTTTTAGATTGGGGATTAGGATTTTGATAAATGTCTTAGCCGTAATCCCCATAAAAACTGTCTTCAATCTTCATCTGCTATGCTCTGTCTTCAAAATTGATACTCTTTAACTGTGTTTGAATTAAAACAGTGTCTTGTCGATGTGAAGGGCCGCGCAGGGCTCTTTAGGTTATCAATGCTCATGAAACATCGATAAATTATTTGATACAGAGCCCGTGAATGGTTCTTTTTAGAAAGCCCAAAGGCACAGGAAACATCTTTCCCAACCCTCGACTCTCCTTCATTCTATAATGGAAAATCATTAAAACACCTGCAAAACACAAAAACAGTTAAGAAATCCTACGGAAATAGGTTTAAACTGCTTCAAATGGCGGGGGAGGAGTGTAGCCGTCGGATAAAAATATCTAACAGTGGAGATCGGCGCAGAACATGCAAAGGAGAGCAGGGAGAAGAAATAAGGCGGGGTGGTTTTGGACCGTCCGATCTGGACACGTGGACGGTCCAGATCTAATCGGAGGATCTCAATCGGGGGTGGCAGGTAAGTGCGTGCGATTGAAACGCAGCGATGTGATTAAGTGCTAGCCGTTGATCCGCAGATCAGATCAACGGCGGAAAGTGAATCGGAGGGTTTTGAAATGGCGGTAAGACTTGCGATTAGAGGGAATAAGGACCGTTGGATAGGCGGGAAATGGACGGCCCAGATTTAATCGGAGGATCGCAATTGGGGAGGTCACACAACAATATGCGATTGAAACATTGCGATTGAGACCTTTGCGATTGAGCGCTGGTCGTTGATCTGAGGACCAGATCGACGACAGGGAATGAATCGGAGGGATCGCAAGGGTGTGCGATGGCCGTCGGATCGCGAAACAGATGGACGGCTATGATGGAATCTGCGGATCGCAATCGGGAGTGAGACGGGAAGGTCTGCAATTGCGATCAGAGGAAACTTTGTGATTGATTGCAGGCCGTCGATCTAAGAACGAGATCAACGGTGGATAATGGATCGGGGGAGAAACCCTTGTATATTTTTATGAAACCCAAACTTTTGGAATAATCAAAGGTTTTTATGGATCGGGCGGAAGAATATATATATATAAAGTGGACAGGCGCCCGACTGCGGGGCCTTCGGATATATGGAATGTAATATGCCCGGGGCGTATACAGACAAGGGCCAATCGCAATCGGGCCATTGAGCCTGGTCTTTCCGATCAACCCATTTGTGTTGTTTCCGATTGCGATTGCGCGATCGACTCTTTTCAATCAACCCATTTATATTTATCACGTGGTTTTAAGTTTTTAACTTAAAACTTTTGAAAAGTGGGTTTTTGGATTTACAAAGGAAAATATTGATCAGAGGGGGTTGTATATGAAAGGCTAATCGCAATCGGAGCTTTGTAATGTTTCAAAGTTATGCACCCTTGGAAGGTGTGGATTCTTCATCAGAGTGCACTTGGATTGGAAAACTCTATTCACAACATTTTATTCTTTTGAAAGCAGGAAATCTAATCTACTTCTACTCCTTATTTCTCCCTGAACTCAGATTAAACAGTTGAGCTCAGATATTTTTCTACCTAGTCTACTGTTTGTTGGGATTAAACAGTCCAACAAACTTTCATTCTCTAAATTCTACAACAGAAAATTTAAAAATAGTCAAGTCAAGATTGAGCTGTTTGACTTGCTATGATCTATGGCATAAGAACAAGCTGCACATAGATTATTATTTGCAGAAAATTAAATCAAAATGGAAGGCTTAAGATCTGAAAGTTTCTCATTATGGCCTTCTTTCTTCCTTTCATAGCTATGATTTTTCTTTTTTTCTGTGAGCTATCTCTTCCTGGATATCTGGTTCAGATTTTGAGCAAATTAGAACCAGTTTTTCCTCTTTTATGACTCAGAAAATGAAACAGTTTTGAGTCATCTCTCTTCGGAAACTTTGGTTCAGATTTTGAGTTTGTTTGAACCTTAATTTCTATCCTAATCTATCTACTGATAAGCCAAGATTAAACGGTTTGGCAAATCAAATTCACTACCTTATCAGCAGAAAATTGAAAGCTAATTAGTCAAGATTAAACAGTTTGACTAACTAGAAGTGTGTTTTGCAGGAGTGGCATTTAAGCTTGCACACTTTCAGATTTGTTCCTCTTTTTTTTTTTTTGGCATGGGGCTGTGCCTTTCTTGTTTTTCATTTCTGCCCTCTTTTCTTTCTTTCTTTGTTTTTGTATTTTTTGATTTTTCATAACTTTGAATGCAATGGTGGATTAAACATTCATAATGAAAAAAAGAAAAAAGAAGGCTTAAAAACATATCATGAATCAAGAGAAGTAATGCTTGAGCATCCTGCCATTGACAGGACCCCCAAACAAATCTGTTCCATCCAGCTCTTGTAAGAAGAATGCATTGTTTCCAGCAACTGAATGAATAGAGTAAGGACCAAGCCATAGATTGTCAAATTTACCATGCTTTCCCTTGTATTCCCTCTTTGAGTCCCACTTTAAAACTTTGTCCCCAATCTTGAAATTGCTGGCCTTTGTTCTTCTGTCAAATATCTTCTTGATATGGTCTTGCTTCTGTAATGATTTCTTGTACACTTCCTCTCTGGTTTGCTGAAGATGAATGGTCTGATTTATTCTTCTGATTATGTCATTTTCTTCAGTCTGCAACTCTTGAATTAACTTCATAACTGGTACACCAAGGCTGTTAGGAAAAATTGCATATGTACCATACACAAGCTGGAAGGGTGACATACCAATAGATTTCTTCAAAGTTAATCTGTCAGCCCAAAGTGCATGGATCAGCTTTGTGTGCCAAGACTTCTTGTTGTCCTCCAACAGTTTCTTTATTATGTTCACTAAGATTTTGTTGGAAGACTCTGCAAGTCCATTACCTTGAGGGTAATAGGCTGTGGAGTGTCCCAAGGTTATCTGATATTTGCGACAGAATTCCACCATTTTCTTTGATCCAAATGCTGCTGCATTATCTGTGATGATCTTGGTAGGGCAGCCAAATCTGGAAAGGATATTGGTTTCTATGAACTTTATAATAACTGAATCATTGGCTTGCCTACAAGGAATGGCTTCTATCCAATTAGTGAAATAGTCTGTGGCAGTAAGGATCCATCTATGCTGGGCAGAAGATGAGGGATGGATTTCACCTATGAAGTCAAGTCCCCACTGTTGAAATGGGGCTTCAACATTGATTGGATGCAGAGGAAGGGGTAACAATTTTCTTTTGCCTTCGAATAGTTGGCACTTATGACAAGTAGTGGTCATCTTGTGTACATCAGGAAAAAGAGTAGGCCAATAGAAACCAGCCCTCAAAATTTTGTTAGCTGTTGACTTCCAGTACAAATGGCCTCCACACTCTCCTTCATGAAATTCCTGCTTAAACTTCTCTGCATCAAACTCAGGCAAACATTTAAGAAATATACCACTAGCATTTTTCCAATAAAGACAACTATATACAATGCAATAGTTTACTGCTTTCAGTTTTGAGAACCTTGCCTTTGTTTTCGACAAACCAGGAGGTGTATTTAAATTAAGCAAAAGATAAACGATATCAGCATACCAAGGAGAATTCATAAAATGGTTTTCAATAATGGGAGTTGAGAATTCTTCTTGGCTGTCCAAAGCATTAATCATATTAATATCAAGAACTTCAAAATTGGATTCAGCCATTAATCTAGCTAGACCTTGGCCTTTGATGAGTTTAGTGGGTTTTATCTCTAAATCATATTCGAGAATAACAACAATCCACTTACCTCTCTTACCATCTGGATCCTGTGTTAGAATGTCTTTAACCACTGAATTAGGGACAAAGGCAATGATGTGTGAGTGAAGGATGTATACTCTGAAGTCTTTCAATGCTTTAACCAAAGCAAAAGCTTGCTTTTCCATAATATTATACTTCAAAGGGGCATCCCTCAATGCCTTGCTAAAGAATGCAATAGGTTGCTCCTGTCCTTGTGGATTTTTATGTAAAAGGACAGCAGCAACGGTATGTTCTGATGCAAATGAGAAGATATACAATCTTTTGAAAATTGAAAAATCAGGGCTTATAAGAACCGGTGTTTTGGTTAATGCTTGTTTCACCAGCTCAAAGGATGTCTTTGCTTCCAAGGTCCATTTTATCCCTTGCTCCTTCTTCAACATGTTTGTGATATTTCTAAGGAGCTCTGCCAAGTTAGGAATGAACCTTCTCAAAAAGTTAATCTTTCCAATGAAAGACTGCAACTCTTTGATATTTCGAGGATGAGAGATTTGCAATATAGCCTCAATCCTCTTTGGATCTATCTTTATACCCTCTTCTGAAATAATGTGTCCAAGAAGCTTACCTTCTTGGAGACCAAATAGTGTCTTCTTAGGGTTTAAATATATTCCAAACCTTCTGCACTTCTCGAAAACTTTTCTTAAATGTTCTAAATGTTCTTCATCTGTTTTTTAAAACACAGTGACATCATCTAGATAGATAATGATGAAGAAACCCAATTCTTCTGAGAATGCTATGTCCATGGCTCTCTGAAAGGTTGCTCCAGCGTTCATTAGACCAAAAGGCATATTCACATACATGAAAGTGCCCCATGGAGTAGTGAAAGCCGTCTTTAATTGATCAGCAGGGTGAACTAAAATCTGATTATACCCTGAATAGCCATCAAGCAACGAAATCCTTTTAGACCCCACCACCCTTTGTAAAATGTGATCCATTTTTGGTAAAGGGTAAAGTTATCCTTCAAACGGGCTTTGTTTAAATCTCTCTAGTTCAGAGCAGAAAGCTCCCATTTCTCCAAGCCTTCTTCCTAACTATCTCTATTGATACCCACCGTATTATCCACAGGGACAATAATGGAACATACATTTTCGTTGATCTCCTTCTCAACTAATGGCAACCGGACAAAGGTTTATTCTCGCGCGCTTCGTTGAAATGGTTTTTGGCTTTAAGAGGGATTTAGCCGTATTATTTCGCAATAAGGTGGATTTAAGATCTTCGTAACTCCATGCAAAAACATCAGAAAATTCTTTGAACAGCTCTATGTATTTGAGTTTAATGTGAGCTGGCAAAGTTTTGGACATTTTGATCATTTTCGGTTTTTCCTCACTGCCTATATTGCACTCCTCTACTTCAGTCTCTACAGGTTCCAGTTTTGGTTTATTGGCCACATCGTTAAAATCGAACAACTCCTCTAAGGACGTTAGACCACTCGGCAAATTTTCATCTTTAGAATGCAGAGTTTGTAATTCTTCCGTTTCTAACTCTGCACTTAATTATGTTTTGTTCCTAAGTTTGCTAGACAATAGATTAATATTGGCAGGTTGAGGAGACGATTCTTCTTCACCAAGAAAGTTTTCTTCACCGCAGTCTGTATCATAATCTGAATCTGAACTGTGCAGTTCGAACTCATTTCTGAATTGCATGAAGTATTATATTTGTTTGTCATTGTTAAACACTTGCCAATATTTTTCATTATCAGGCAATGCCGGTCTAAATTTTATCGGAGTTGTGTTGTCTCCAGTCTCATATGGCGTTAGAACACTGGTGCCCTGGCCGGTAAAAGTTGTATCAGGGCCATAGTCACTTTTTTCCTCGATAAACTGTGCTTCTGACTCAAATGTCGTCACTGCATCCAAGGACATCATCCCGATAGGTTTGAATCAGAATACTTGCATTATACTACTCATTATCTGTTTAATGATAAACTTAGAAATCTCTACTAACATTAATTCTTCTGGCTCCTAACTTCTTCAAGAGATGTAAGCCTAAGAGAAGGGATTCATACTCTGCTATGTTGTTGGAACACTGAAAGTTTAATTTGCATGAGATGCATTCCGTGTGGTTGTTTTTAGTGTTAATGATCCAAACCCCTGCACCCGCATTATTTCTAGTGCATGACCCATCTAAATACATACTCCATAAAGGATTGTCTTCAGTTTCGTCTGTTTGGCGATTGTCCTTTTTAACTATGGTGCCTTCTGACTGTTCATGATTAGCAGCACCCAATTGAATTTGTTTTGACTCCTCAAATTCTTCAATAGATTGAGGGATGATGTTAGAAACGTTAGGGGTATTTTCTGGGTTATTAAGTCCTAAAAACAATGGACTCATAATCGGTAAATCAAGACCTATGCTTTGTTTACTATTGTTTTCACATGTGGCAAACTGTTTGGACACTTCTGCGTTATCATACTCTTCTTCCCCGTTGGCCTTAAATTCTGTTAAAGTGACTTGCTCGCTAGGAGTTTCATTGTTAAACATGATAAAAGAATCAAGGCCTGTATTGACAGAATATATAGGAGAGTTTCATGGTCTGTCTTGACTTATGACCGTGTATTGCATATGAGACTCCCTGTAAAGTCTTCTGGTCTGATTGAAAACCGAGATGGTCGCATACATCATGTCCATCTGCATAGTCCCTTGTAACTTAGCTCCCCAGGATCTTGATAATAGCATTCCATACTTTGGGGGGACATCAGCCACAACAATGTCCATGAGTAACATTTGGCTGGAATTTGGGCTAGGTTAACACAGAGGTCTTTGATCAATCCTAGACATTTTACTCTATTTGAGTCAAAGGAGTATAGGTCTTTGTAGGGTATGGTAATTTCTAAACCAAGGCTCTCCATCACAGCTTTAGGCATTAAATTATGAGAAGCCCCGGAATCATGCATAGCGTTGTGTAGAATTTTGTCATGAATGTTCAAACTCACATAAAAGGGAGGGACTGGTCCTTCTTGAAACTTCCCTTCAATCTTAGGGCCAAAAATCAACTCTGGTAGGTCGTCACTAAGGTTAACTGTATCTCCATTTTCATCTATATTTAAAGCCTTCAAAATTTGGTTCCTATATACATGTTGGGCAGCTAACTCAGTTAATGGAACAGAGATTTTGATCTTTAAGATTTCCTGTTCAAGGCTGAAAGGGGTTTGATTCTTTGAAGCACTTGTTTCAACCTTATTAGCTGTTACTCTATCAACAATTACAGCTTGCTGATTTGATTTACTTGACACAACGGTTATAGAAGGAGTACTAGCTGAAGTGTTAGTACTGCTGATGTCTTCACTCTGTTTTTCAGAATTTTGAGTGTTTTTCACCTTATCCTTACCAGAATTAACAGCCACTGTTTTGTCTTTTTGTTTGGCTGTTTTGGGTTTAGCTGTGGTGCTGCTTTGAGAGGATTTGTCAGAGGTTTTGGTGTTGGGGGCTTGTTGACTGGTCTTACTTCTAAGGTCATATTCTCTTTGAGGTTCTACGACGACATTTTCCATGTCCTGATAATAATTTTCATTATCATTCCTTTTGTCGTCGTAAGGTGTGTAAAGACCTTGTTTACTATCATAATGAACCTCAAAGTCATCATCCTCTTCCCCAAACATGTTGATATCCTCTGGCTCTGTTATGTCTTCTGTTTCTTCAACCTCACTTACATAGTTTTGATGAAAGGGAGGGGTGATCTGTTGATCATCTTCCCTGGGTCTGTTTGGAGGTTGGTTCCTTCTAACATTCTGATTCTGGTTCCTATTTTGAGGAGCAGTTTGATTTTGATTTTCTTGTTCTCTCTTAATTATGCTCATCTCTTTCATCATTTCTTCCATCATTCTCTCCATTTTTGAGTTGGAAGTAGAAGGTGTGGATTCCTCTCTAAAAGATACTCTCTTCTCGCTCTTCATTCTTGCTCTTTTCTCCATCAAGTTCACTTCCACAAAAAGAGCACCCCTTTGCATGTCTTCAAGAGTTGAAAAATCTCTCTCTCTTAGTGAATAGGTCATGTCTGGATCAAACCCTTCAGGAAATTTGTTTAAAGCTGAGCCCTGAGGAGGTTTTAGTTCAGGGGAAAGTGCATTATAGACGCTGTTAAATCTGGCACAATAAGATTGTACACTTTCCCCAGGGTTCCTATGGAGATTGTTATAGTCAGCAAGGACTTGGAGAGGATTCTTCCTCACTTCCCATTTGTTTAAGAATGCTTGATGGAAGGCTGACACGTGGTTACTTTATGGGGTTAAACCTTTAAACCATTTTCTTACTTCTCCCCCCAAACTTTGAGCAAATAGTCTCAACTTGACAGAATCGTTATCAATTTCATTTCTGTCAAAGTAGTCATTCATCTTGTCCACATGTTGAGATGCTGTTATAGTATTACTAGCATCATATAATGGAATTTTGAACTGATAGTCCTGTGGAAGATTGGCTAAAGGTACAGGAAGAACTAAGGGGGCATACCATGCAGCCATGGCAGGAGGTGGAGGTGGATTTACAGTAGGGAAAGTGGGCTGAGGTGAAGTGGTTTGGAAAGTGGATGTAGGGTGAGTAGAAATGGATGGACCAGGAGTAGACTGTTGAGATGATCTTGGATGAGAGACACCTAGATTGTGAAGGAAACAAGGAGGTGTTGTTTCCCCGCTACCATGATGTTCACTTGTTTTGACAGAAAGTGAAAATTCGTAGTCTAACTGATTATACTGTCAAATGACCTACTCCTAACAAGGATTTGTTTTGCCAGGGATTAAGGCAGAAATAAAGATTTTCAGGGACTGAATTAGCTCTCAAGGGTGATCTGGAAACAGTTAATAATTTAACCTTAGGAGACTTCCAAAGGATACTTTCTGGATTATCAACTATCTCAGGTGGGTTAGGGTCTGGATGGGCTCTAGTGTGAATCTTTTTAGAAGCCACTATTCTATGTTGTTTAGACCCAAATAAACAAGAAAATTTCAACCAGATATGACAATCTTGGAGAGGTTAACTAATCTGTTTTCACAATTTTAATCCTACAGTCCTCTAACTGAATTTGAATGATACTATAATGATAAGGGTTCTTCCCAGTGGAGTCTTAAGGTCTGTTTAAGGATTGTGGAGTCGCCAAGTGGAAATTTTTAGCTCCTTTTAGAGGTAAAAGGTCTTATGGTCCACCACCATGTTTATTTAATTCCAATCTGAAATATTTTTAGGTTTTACTAAGTCATTTTTCAGTTTTGTGGTTGTTAAGAATGTCCCAACTTTGTTTCAAAACCTAGCTAAGGATGTGAGACAAAGGCAGTCTACTCTTATGGCCAAGCCAGCTGATTTTTCAAGGTTAGATGAAGTCTTAAGAGAAACCTAGGGTTTACCTAGCTTGTCACTGATTCAAACCAGTTCCATCATGATTACCTTTATTAGGAAGTGCTTGAAAAGGCTACTTCTTACTCTCAAAATGTTCTCGATTTAAAGGGTTTTCTGAGGCCTCTAAAAGGTATTAAAAACTATCAGGTCCCCAGCGAAGTCGCCAGAAATGTTAGGTTCTGGTGGCTCAGCTGAAAAATAGAGAAATTGTCATGGAACCAGAGATTCTGGATTCGATCCCCAGTGGAGTCGCCAGAAATGTTAGGTCTCTGTAATTTATTAGCAAGATTGGGAGAGTCCAATCACAGAGTTAACATCATTTCAACCAAACTTTGGGATTCTAGGATCTAGCCCTCCTGAATCCGGAGAGGGATCTCTCCAATATGTACAAAGATGGATATTGTCTTTGAAGTTTAAAGTGATGATATTAGGCTAGTTATGAAGGCCAAGGGTTTTGTTTTGTTTTGTTTTGTTTTGGATGGTTGAGCATGAAATGTTACTTTGAGGGGAAAGTCCTAAGTGCAAAAGTTTCAAAAGTGAGAAGTTGCAAGCAAATAGAACAGATTTGGCAGATAGATAGATATAACGCTGGTTTTTAGTCCATTGGGCTATGGAGTCATATCTGGGCTTTAATTGAACAACAACATCAAGTGTGATCCAAGGGGCAAGTTATCTATACCACAAGATTATTGAGATTATAATGATGGAATGGAAACATTAAAATGTTGGAGGGGTGGAAACTGATAATAATTTCTCAGAGGATTTATAGTCAGTCCAAACAAGAAAAGCCTCTTAAGTAACTGTTTTAAAACCAACCAAGGACAGGGCTAACCATAGACTTCTTGGGCAAGTTCTTATTAAAGCAGCTTAATTGACAAACAATCCAGTAATCCACATAATTACCTTCAAAAAGTATGAAAACACATAAGAAAAATAGAGTGTAACTTAAGATCAGATAAAGTACTTCTAAACCTAGTCTGCTTTCAGTCAACACTAAGGGAAACTTTCAGAATCTGCCTTTGGAGAAAAGAATCTAGGAATCAGGGCAAACCATATCTTCTCTAGTCTAACTTTAATAGCAAATAATGGAAATAACATTCGAGAACAATGTTTTGAGCAAACAGAAGGACGAAGGAACGCCAACGTTCCTAACTGTTTAAACTGTATTGAATCATTCTTAAATAAACAAATCTGAAGAAAACATTAAGATAAAGATTTCTCAGCCAGAGAAGGTTACTGCTATACAGAAAATCCTAACCTTGTTTAAACTGTTCTTTACAGAGGGAAAATGAACAATATGGCATACATAGAAGGAAAACGATTAACAAAGAAAGAAGCACTTCACCAGTGATAAAGACCAGGATCCCAAGAAACAGCTTTTATATTGATGTCAAACCAGTTACAAACTTCAAGTCCAATGTTTCAGTTCAACAATCATCTTCACTATTCAATCCTAACTACTCTAGTGCAAACAGAGCTTCAAGGGCCAGTGAACACTATGTACAAATAGAAGTCTCGAGCTCAAGTGTATTTCAAAGTTCTGCAACCAACAATTTCTCCTCTTCTGTAGAAGTATTTATAGGAAGATGAGGAGGTGAGATTTTAGCAAAATATCTCAAGGACAGTTAATGCAGAGTGAAGACTTCTTGGCCCTTTGAGAGGCATCGATTGGAGAAATTACAGGTGGAAGTGCTGCATTAACTTTTACATTTATGATTTAAAACTCGAAGTGAGTTTTATTTGACTTTGGGGCTCATATGCTGTGTGAAATAACTCCGCAGATAGTTGTTGCATCAGTTTCCTGTGGCGGAATTAACTCCCTGGCTGCGCTGAAGGTAGATATTTGATTTTCTTCAATAACTCAGCCTTTGGTTTGAAAAGTTTGAGGCAACAGGTGGCCCTTACGGTAGCTGAGGAATTAATTCGCCTTTAGTTGAAACGGTGGAAGCCTTTTTTGTCAGCGAAACACTTATGATTTTCTATTGACTGTGTTTAATCCGGGAATTAGGCTCTAGATAAGCATTCTTAGCCATAATTCCCATATCAGTCTTCAATCCTCTGCTCTGCTGCGCTATGTTCTTCAACACTGATACTCCTTCAACTGTTTTGAATTAAAACAGTGTCTTGTTGATGTGTAGATGGCCGCGCAAGCCTTCGTGTGCTATCAATGCTCAAGAAACACTGATTAAACTTCGAATTAAAACCTGCAAATGGTTCCCTTTGGTAGATCGTGGGCGCAGGAATCGTCATTCCCGCCTCCGACGTTTCTTTATAATACACGGAGAACCATTGAAATCACCTGCAACAAAACACAAAACAATTAAGAAATCCTGTGTCTTTTTTGGGTTTAAACTGCTTCAGATGGCGGTGGAGGAGCGTAGCCGTTGGATGAAGACAACCAACGGTGGAGATCTGCGCAAAGGGGCAAAAGAGGAGTGGGGGGGAAAAATGAGGTGTGGTAAATCTGGGCCGTCCGATTTGGACATGTGGACGGTCCAGATTCAATCGAAAGATCTCGATCGGAGGTTTGAATAAAACACAATCGGAGGGAACTGCAGAGGATTGCCGATGCGATTTGTGCGATTGGGGGTTGGCCGATCGACGGATCGCAATCGAAAATGCGGGCTTGATCGGAATCGAGACTTTGGGCCTGATCGCGATCGAAATTTTGGGCCCGATCGCAATCGATAATTTGAATTGGTTAACAAACATGCCCCCTTAAATCTTTTCGATTCCGATTAGCGCTTTATGGGCTTTGGCGCTTGGTTCTTATGATGAGGGCGTATTGGGGAAGTGGTTTAGGGCTTAGCCCAAGGGGCTTAGGTCCATAAAAAGACTTGTATTTTTATGATTTTTCACGGTTTTTTAATGGAAACAAAGGGTGCCGAAAGGGTTAAAAAGTGATTTTTTAACCATGGGAAGGGTGATTTATGAAGGGAAGAAAGGAAAAGATGAATAATAGAGGAAAAATATGGGAAAACAGGGAAAGGAAAAGAAGGTTAATTTCGAGTGGGAGAAAGGGAAAAGTGATGGTTTTGCAGCAATTTCTTCTTTGTATTTCAGCAGAAATTTCAGAGTATGAGATGGGAACTGCAATGAGGATTTTGGACAGAGGCATGAGGCCTTGCAAGGAGTCTTCAAGAGCCAACAATTTTTAGTGATAAAATTTGTTCCTTGGAGGCTCAAAAAAGATCTTAGCCACCTTTTGGTATAACAAAACATTATAGGTGGCTAACATATTATATATCCCGCCAATCAAATAAAGCAATGTTTATTTGTTATAAATATACATTTACAATGTTAAATACCATACCCATGCCATTGATTATTAACATTCAATTAAATTT
>CM076584.1:1066383075-1066508116 GCA_034641835.2 Pinus albicaulis
TTATTTTTTTATTTTTAAAACACAAGTACATAAATGCACTTAAAAATAAACATCTCACAGAAGAAGAAGAAGACATTAGAAAATCTATAGTGTCAAAATCAATCCTATAAAAAAATGTTGTTGATGATACACCACCACTATTCAAAATCGACATTAAAAGCATCACTTAAAAAAAAAAAAAAATGAAAAAAACTTAAAGTGCCAAAAACATGCTCAAAATGTTTTTTCTTGATTCTGCATCACCACTTTTTCAAAATCTGGTGTTTTTCTTGATACTTCAAAAAGTAGGTAACAATGAGGTTACCTATTTCATCGGTAACATTGTTTTTAGTGTATACATTGATTTCTAATCCTATTTGATTCATTTCACTTGATGCATTGTTTAAGCTTGGTATACCTTTATAAACAGACCTATATAAAGAATTGTTCCCAAGCATCAATTGTGAGTGATATGTATGGAATGGAAGATCCAAAGATACAAATACTTCTTTATGCTTATAATATATATTCCTTTAGATAAATCAAAGTGATGGTGTTACATTATAACAACATACAATATTTATAAGTTATTTGAAAGAAGAATTAAGAAGAACTTAGAATATTAAACATTCTCCATGAATCCAATCATTTAATATCAGAAGAAAAGTATAGAATCATTTCTATAGTGAACAAACTATGTTTAATAATAGCATAAGAGAAACGATCTATTGATTTTTGGGTTAACAATTAAGCAAATTGTCCAATCCTTACTCAATAGATAAAATAACTTTGTAAGGGATGTCAGTGAGACTGATATTCATCCCTACCCTTCCCAGTGTCCTACACTACAAAAATATGAAAAAATAGATTATGAAAATCACTAGAAAATAATCACAAGTACACAAATTTTATCACAAATAGAAACCTGAATCCTTTGATTATCTTCAAGTTGAAATTATTACAACAATATTACAAAATTTTCTCCAAGTATCAACCCTTTCTTCTTCAAAAATACAATATATATAGATTTATTTACAAACATCCTATCTTATAAAGGATTTACATTAAAAACAATTATATATCCAAAACTTTGGATAACACTTAAACAAATTTGACTAAAAATAGAAAATTTGCTCCAAAAATGTCTCTAATTGTGCTTGATTGTTGCATCCATGTTTAATGTATTTGAAACTGGTTTTCTCTTGTTGTTTGAAATTCTCAATGACTATGATCATTTGTTGATATGTTGCATTGATACACTAAATTTATTCAACTACTTTGACCAATTTACCCCACTTTTCATCGACTGGGTAACTAAGGTCAATCATCTATCTATATGATTCATCTACCTCAGTATACTTGTCAAAACAAGGTTTATAATGAATAAATGTTTAATCTCGTAGCAGATGAAAAGGTTATTCGCTAACATTTGAAGTAGACTTTGACTCCTTGATTCCAGCAAATTTTGTTTTGGCCATTGCTTCCATGTTCAAAAATATATGAATATAGTGCTCCTATGTAATCAACAGGCCTTTTGAATTCTTGAAATGTGGAAGATCCCTTTGCTGAATAACGAAAATTTTCCTGTAGAATTTATTGATATGTACTTGAATATTTTCACATTTTTCTTTACTCTTTAGCATAAAGGTTTTCTTCACGAGAACTTTTCTAGCGTGAATGATTGATTTTGTTTGTCCTAAATTCCTAATTCTTCAATCTCTTCTCTAGGCTTTCTGTTTGGATCTTTTATTATTTGACTTGATTGTCTAGGCTTGTTTCCAAATTGTATTTTGATGTCACTAATGGCTTCTTTTTCCCTTTCTAGAAACTCCTCTTGCTCTAAAATAATCTCAATAGAAGACCAAATGTAAGACACAGATGAAATAATCTACATCCATATTTTTTCTTTGTCCTGTGATACACATTAAAAATTGTTAGAACTGCTCAAATTATGTTCTAATTTCTTTTGTGAATTTGAAGTATTTTTTATTTCAATTGCTAAAGCATTATCTGATTTGATTTTATTATTCTCTTCTCCTTCCAACTTTTCTTTTAATTTATCAATTTTTAGATTCTTTGTGGAAAGAGAAGATAGTGCTTCTGATTTATTTTCTATAGTAACATATTTTATTGATCCTTCCTCTGTTACTGAAATGACTGCGCTGCTAGTTTGATTTTTTTCCTATAGTATTTCTTCCATTCTTAATTCCATCTTTTGGATTTGCAATTTGCATTCAATTATAAAGGACAATAAGGCTTCCTTCTATTTCTCTAATTATCCAATTTCTTATGTTTGGGGATGCTCTGTTGTTGGTAGATTTAGCCTTTATTCTTAGTCCTCGGATGTCTTCATTTTTATTCTTGATAATATCATGTGTTGCATTAAGATCCTCGAGATTCAAGCTAATTTGATCACAAGATATTCAAGAGACTTAATCATGCTATCTTTTGCCACTGAGGATTTCCTTTCCATCTTAAGCTTTGTCTCAATATTCAATAAAGATTTTTTTAATTCAGACATATTAATACTAGAACTAGTGAGAATAGAATAGATCATCTCACCAGTTTACCTATGAAAATATATATGACCTATACGATGGATTTTTTTGGTATTGAAAGAGAGTATAAAATTGTTAAAATCTTCTAGTGTTGTAGCTCATTGGAATTTACCTTCAAGAAATACTAATTTGAATTGACCTTTCTCCACATATAAACATGAAAATAACCTATTCTTGGTGGAACGGGAATTTTTCTTCCAAAATTGACTATAGGCCATTTATTTCAGAGACATGTTCTTTTTCTTTATTTCCAAAAATTCAGAAAATATGTTTGGCTTAGCAGTATAAGAAGAAGAAGGAGAGGGAGAAAATTTCTCCCATGTTTATTCTCTTTGTTGCAAACTGAACCTCAACCTCGCCTAAAAGGATCATGGTAGTAGGTGAAGAAATATGAAAAGATACGGTTTATGACAGTGTTCCCTCTACTAGAGTTGAATTTTTCCTTTTATATTCTCTAAATTTCTCAGCCTCTGACTGTAATATACTTTATATTATTATATTGAGTATTTTTTCTTTCATCTAAGGTGTAGCTAAAAATATTTGTCCCCTTGAATGCTCCATTATTTTCTCTTATTTGACTTATGGAAATGTGTTTTATTCCCAGGTGTACTCATATAAGGAAACATCGCTGAAGGGTAGGGTGGATTTTAGTGAGGAAGCTTAGAACCTTCTGGTAGAAAATACTAAAAAATAAAAAGGGTAAACGAATATGTAAG
This sequence comes from Pinus albicaulis, assembly GCA_034641835.2. NCBI lineage: Eukaryota > Viridiplantae > Streptophyta > Pinopsida > Pinales > Pinaceae > Pinus > Pinus albicaulis. The sequence continues at coordinate 1,066,386,329 of CM076584.1, forward strand.
ATCCTAAATCAAGTTTAGATTATTTTAAAATTAATATTTTATTTTTGTGTTGAAATAAATGCATTTATTTCAATGTATATATTTATTTCTAATCTTATTTGAGAAATTTAACTTGATGTATTGGTTTCATTGTAGAAGTTGATTTCTAATCCTATTTGATTGATTGCACTTTATGCATTGTTTTCATTGTGTTATATGTTTGTAGACTGACCTTGGAAAAATAATTGTGCAAAAGAATCAATTGCGAGGGATATTCATGGAATGGAAGATAGAAATACTTCTTTATGCTTATAATCCTTATTCCTTTAGATCAATCAGAGCGATGGTGTTCCATCAGAACATCATACAATGTTTTTAAGTTCTTTAAAACAAGAATTAAGAAGAACTTATAATATTAAACATCCTCTGTGAATCCAATCATATAAGATGAGCACAAAAGTATAGAAGCATCTCTATAGTGAACAAAAAATGTTCAAGAATAACATAAAAGGCAACAATCTATTGATTTTGGGTTATCAATTAAACAAATTGTCCAATATTTATTCAATATAGAAAATAAATTTGCTAGGGATTTCGAGGAGATTGATATTCATCCCTGCCCTTCCCAATGTCCTACATGTAGGTTTTAACCCTGTACAAAAACAATCTGCAAATGAATTCTTAAAAACATAAAATAACTAATAATAATAGCATAAAACATAAAACAGATATACACAGAGATTTTCCCCTAGATCCCAAACCCAAACTACCAACTTTATTTTTCATTATATTCCTTTTAATGTTGCAACACATATATATACATGCCAACGCATTCATAAACCCCAATCTATTAACCCTATGTAGAAAAACATCATGCCCAAAACCATGTGCAAACCCATGCACAAAACCATAGGTGGGTTTGACCACCTAATATAGGGTCCAAAAATATATCTCAGGGCGCTACACTCGACCCCGTGTAGGGGGGATACCGTCCCCATACAAAAACCCTGACAGGGAGTAGGTACCCCCATGTTTCACCCACCGCAAGCGTAGGGGGGATACCACCCCCGTCTTAACCCCTGCTTTGCATCTGCTTCTAATCGTGGAAATAATTTAACACATACCCAACATTCTCCCACTTGTTGTTTTCTTTCCACAGGGGGCCACAAGAGAGCTTATTCATTGTTCTAGCCCTACAATTTCCATTGTTTCTCTACACCAATGCATCTGCACAATTCTTCAAAGTGTCAACATTTACCAGCAACACCTTTTTATCCTCAACCATATCTCTCACAAAGTGATATTGAACATCAATGTGCTTTGTCTTTGAATGATAAGCAGGGTTCTTAGCCAATAAAAATGCACTTTTTCTATCAGAGTCTATCCTTAAATATTTTTGTACCAACCCCATACTTGAACACAATCTCTTCAATAAAACCTCTTCCTTTCTTCCATGAGTGGCTTCCATGTATTCTGCCTTTATAGTTGAAAGAGCCACTACAAACTGTCTTTTACTCATCTAACTGACTGCACCTCCAAATAGGCTAAACACATACCCACTTGTAGATCTTCTTTGATCCAGATCTCCAACCCAGTCTGCATAAAAAAAGCCATGGATGTCCAAAACTCTGTCAAATCCCGGTCTTCCTTGGTAGCACATAACATAATCACTAGTGCCACACAAATATCTAAAAAACAACTTCACTTCTGTCTAATTCTCCTTCCCTGGTTTTGACATAAACCTGCTCAACACTCCCACTACATGTACAATGTCTGGTCTAGTACAAACCATTTCATACATTAGGTTATGCACTACACTTGCATATGGAACACGAGACATATCCTCCTCTTCTTCTTGTGCCTTGGGACAATTTTCAACAGATAGCTTTACACCTATAAGAATAGGAACCTTCATTGATTTATTGTCCTTCATATTGAACCTCTGCAATATTGTCTCGAAATAATTCTTCTAGTTTAACTAGAGCTTCCTCTTTTCCTGATCTCCCTTAATTTCCATGCCCAAAATATAGTTTGTAGCACCAAGATCCTTCATGTCGAATTTGGAGAACAATTGGGTCTTCAAATCCTAGATAATTTCTTTGTCATTTCCAACAAGCAACATATCATTTACATACAAGATCAAATAAATAACATGGTCAAAATTTATTTTAAAATACACACAATGATTCTCTTTGCTTCTAGTGAAGTCAAGTCCCCGTATATATGTATCAAAGTTTTGATACCACATCCTTGGTGATTGTTTTAACCCATACAAAGACTATTTTTACCTGCATACTGGTTCTTTCTTACCCTTCACCGCAAAGCCTTCAGGTTGCTTCATGTATATCTCCTCTTCTAGATCCCTGTGAAGAAATGATGTATTCACATCCATATGTTATACCTCAAAGTCAAATGCAGTATCAACAGATAAAAGTAATCTAATAGAAGTAACCTTGGCAACAAGAGAAAAAATATCATCAAAATCAATTCCTGACACCTGGAAATAACCCTTTTCTACCAACTGAGCTTTGTATTTCTCCACCTTGCCTTCTTCATTCATCTTCTTCTTAAACAACCATTTTCTCCCAATGGGTTTCATTCCAACCAACAACTCCACTAGATCCCATGCCTCATTTTTGTGAAAGGACGCCATTTCATCAACCATGGCCTCCTTCCAAAGTTTTCCATCCTCTGAATCCACTGCCTCCCTAACAGTTCTGGGATCATCATCAGTGATATTTAAATCAAAATTTGAACAAAAAGTAGATGGACTATACCTTTCTTCTTGCCTTCTTTCTCGAACTGATCTTCTCACAGCTCAAGTTTGTGGCTCTTCCTCTTATGAATATTTTTCTGTTGTAGAGTATTATTCTTCCTCCTTTAGCTCAAACTCTCTATCCTCAGGTTCCTTTGGGAGGATTTCATGTTTAACAACTTATTTCACCTCTCTAAACACCACATCTCTATTGTACACATTTCTAGGTTCCAAAGCTTGTAACCTTTTAAATCATACTTATACCCAATAAAGATGCACCTTCCAAATTTATTATCGAAATTGGTCCTTTTCTCCTTTCGAACATGTACATATGCATCACATCCAAATACCCTCAGATATGAAATAGAGGGTTTCTTACCAGTCCATACCTCATGTGGATTCTTATCCTCCAATGCTAATGAAGTTGATATGTTAACTAGGAAACATGAAGTCTCCACTACCTCTGCCCAGAATTACTGTCCTAATCTAGTACCACTGAGCATTCTTCTTTCCTTGTCCATCAACGTTATGCTCATTCTTTCTGAAACTCCACTTTTCTGACGTGTGTATAGAGTAGTATTTTTTCATGCTATATCTTTTTACACTACTTACAAAAATCTTAAATTCATTCTTTCAAAACTCTCCACCATTATCTATCCTCGACACCTTTATCCTCTTCTGCTTTTCGTTTTTCACAGGCCTTAAATTCTTTAAATCTGTCAAAGACTTTAGATTTCGTCCTCAATAAATATATCCATGTATTCCTTTAGAATTCATACATGAATGAAACATATTACACAAACTTTCCATGTGATGGAATCGACACAGGTCCAAACACATCATTGTGCACAAGTTCTAATATATTGTTCGCTCTCTTAGCACCAGAAGGAAATCTCACCCGATTGTTCTTCCCATATACACAATGTTCACATAAATCAAAATCGAAAGAAAAATTATAAAATCCTTCACCATATGCGAAGGCCTTTATATCTGATATGTCCAAGCCTTTTGATGCCACATCATGGTATTTTCTCCGAGAGGCTGCACAGGCTTTCTTGGTGTTCTTTTCCCACTTTCGGGAACACAAAGCTGTTGCCATCATTAACATTGCTACCTAGAAGCTTGTACATCGTTCCAATCGAACTCTAGCATTAATACCAGTGCTCCCCGAACCATCTTGCAGGCATCTTTCTCGAACACTGTTTTTACACCTGCATCATCCATCTTGCTTACAGAAATCATATTTTTGGCCAATGCAGGAATATGCAGAACACCAGGAAGTGTTCTAATCCTTCCACCTTGCAGCTTCAGCTTGACCTTTCCACGTCCGACGATTCTGGCCTTCCTATCATCCCCTAGGAAGACATCACCACCATCATATTTCTCATACTCGCGGAACCACTCCCTATGGGGAGTGAAGTGAAAGGATGCACCTGAGTCAATCAACCATGACTCATGATCTACATGTGTATTTGAAGAAGAAGCCAAATACACATCCCCACCTTCATCTAAGGTGGTTTTTGCCTCTGCAGAAGGAGCTTCATCAGATCCCTTTCCTTTCTCAGGAGCTTTAGATCTGCATTCCTTTTTGTAGTGTCCTTCCTTTCCGCATTTCCAGCACACCTTTACAAACTTTCCAGGAGATTTAGATCTCCCTCTAGATTTATATCTCCCACTCGAAACCTTATTCTTGTTTCTGTTCTGGGACCTTCCTCGTACAGATAAGGCATCTCCATTCTGACCCTCCATATTTCTCCGTCTCATTTCCTCCGACAGCAAGGCTGAGACAATGTCATCAAAATTCAAGGTAGTTGTATTGCTACATATTGCAATAACCAGACTGTCCCACGAGTCTGGTAGAGAACACAACAAACTGATGCACTTATCTTCATCTGATATTTTAATATCAACATATGACAACTAACTTACCATAGTATTGAATGAGTTGAGATGCTCTTTCACCAAGTCTCCATTATTCATCCTCAGGTTATTCATATTTTTCCGTAGGAACAATTTATTCACCAGAGACTTATATTGGTACGAAGTCCCTAACTTAACCCACAAATTCTTCATAGTAGCTTCCCTAGATACATTAAACAATACCAAGTCTGAGATACACAACCATATTTTTTCTCTTTTCCATTCAATCCAACTTCACCTAGTCTTCAGTTGACATTATCGTTGGTTTAGTACCTAGATCTACCGTGATCCACTAATCTTTATCCACCGGTGGAAATCCTCAATCTTCACATTCTTCCCACAACTCAAAAATCTCACCATTGTGATTTATCCAATCTCTATCTTTCACTATTCACCATCTTCTAGCAACCAAGAATCGATCCGCGGATCTCCCACGGAACAGGGGTGTACCACGAGGCTTGAGAAAAATCCTGACATCAAGAGTGTACATAAGTAGAAACATTTTCTGACTCACCAAATGTGTGTTCGCTTGTACAGAAATTATCTGCAAACGAATCTTAAAAACAGAAAATAAACAATAGCAAGAGAATAAAACATAAAACAGATAAACACATAGATTTTCCCCTGGATCCCAAATCGGGACGACCAACTTGATTTTTTATTATATTCCTTTTAGTGTTACAACACATACACACACACACACGAATATATATATATATATATATATATATATATATACATGTCAAAGCATTCATAAACCCCATTCCATTAATCCTGGATTAGAACATAATTGTAGTTCCCTTGATTGGATCTACAAAATACAATGAGGAGAAAACCATCATGCCCAAAACCATGTGAAAACCCATGCACAAAACCATAAGTGGTTCTGGCCACCTAATATAGGGTCCCAAAAATATTTCTCGAGGCACTGCCCCGGATTTCGTGCAAGGGAGTTATTGCCCCCCTCTTACCCCCTGCTTCTCACCTACTTCTAATCATGGAAAGAATATAACACACACCCAACACTACACTACCTAAAAAATATGCAAAAATAGATTATGAAAATCACTAGAAAACACTCACAAGTACAAAAATAGTAAACAAAATCGTTTGAATATCTTCAAGTTGAAAATATTACGGTAGTATTACAAAATTTTCTCCATGTGTCGACCATTTCTTATTCAAAAATAAATTATATAGATTTATTTACAAAATATCCTATCTTCTAAAGGATTTACATTAAAAACAATTATTTATCCAAAAATTTGGATAATGTTTAAATAAATTTGACTAAAAATAGAAAAATTGCTCAAAAATGTCTCTAATTGTGCTTTGTTATTGTTGCATCGGGGTTGAATGTATTTGAAATTGGTTTGTTCGTGTTGTTCAAAATTCTCGATGACTTTGATCGGTTGCGATATGTTGCATTGATCTGATATATTTATTTGACTACTTTGACCAATTGATCCCACTCTTCATACGATTTGGGTAACCAAGATCAATCATCTATATATAAGATTCATCTACCTCAGTATACTACACAAAACAAGGTTTTATAATGAACAAATGTTTGATCTCGTACAATATTAAAAGGTTATTAGCTAGCATTTCAAGTAAACTTTGACTCTTGATTTCTCCCTTGATTCCAACAAATTTTATTATTTCCCTTGCTTCCCTGTTCAACAATATCTGATAGTGCTCTTCTGTAATCATCTGGCCTTCTGAATTCTTGAAAGATGGAAGACCCCTTTACTAAAGATTGGAATTTTTCCTATAGAATTTATTGATTTGTACTTGAATATTTTCACATTTTTCCTTGCTCTTTAGCACCAAGGTTTTCTTCATGAGAATGTTTATGGTGTGAATGATTGATTTTGTTATGTCCTGAATTCCCAATTCTTCAAGCTCTTCTCTGGGATTTGTGTTTATAGGTTTTATTATTTGAATTTCTTGTCTAGTTTTGTTTCCCAATTGTACTTTTATGTCATTAATTGCTTCTTTTTCCCTTTCTAGCAACTCCTCCTTCTCTACAATAATCTCAATAGAAGCCCAAATGTTAGACACGGACGACATAATCTGCATCCATATTTTCTCATTGTCCTGTGATAAGAATTGAACACTCTTATAATTGCTCAAATAATGTTCTAATTTCTTTTATAAATTTGTAGTCTTATGTATTTTAGCCACTAAAGAATTATCTGATTTTATTTTATTTTTCTCTCCTCTTTCCAACTTTACTTTTAATTTATCAATTTGAACATTCTTTATGGAAAGAGAAGATAGTGTTTCTGATTGATTTTCTATAGTAACATCTTCTATTGAGCCTATCTCTATTACTGAAATGAATATGTTGCTAATTTGAGATTTTTCCTTCAAGAGTTCTTCCATTATTAATTCCATCTTTTGGATTTGCAAATTATGTTAAATTATAAAGGACAATAAGGCTTCCTTCTCTTTCTCTAATTATCCAATTTCTTTTGTTTGGGGATTCTCTGTTGTGGGTATATTTGTCCTTTTTTCTTAGTCATTGGATGTCTTCAATTTTCTTCATGATAATCACATGTGTTACATTAATATCCTCAGTATTCAAGCCTAATTTGATCATAATATCTTCAAGAGACTTAATCCTAGTATCTTTTTCTAGAGAGGTTGTCCTCTCCATCTTAAGCTTTGTATGAATATTCAATAAAGAGTTTTGTAATTTGGGAATATTAATAGCAGGACCAGTGAGAGTACAATAAATCATCTCACCAATTTTCCTGTGCATTTATATATGATCTATATGATGGATTTTTTTGGTATTGAAAAAGAATATAAAAGTTGTAAAATCTTTGGGTGTTGTAGCTCCCTGTCATTTACCTTCAAGAAATTCTAATTTGAATTAACCTTTCTCCACATCTAAATTTGAAAGTAACCTATTCTTAGTGGAAGAGGAAGTTTGCTTCCAAAATTTACTATAGGTTATTTCTTCCAGAGACTCGTTCTTTTTCTTCATTTCCAAAAAATCAGAAAATATGTTTGGCTTAGGAGTAGAAGAATAAGAATGAGAGGGAGAATTTTGTTCCCTTTTTTATCCTCTTTGTTGCAAACTAAACACAAAATCGCCTGGAAGGATCATGGTAGTAGGTGATGCAATATCAAAATATACATTTTTTGACATTGATCCCTCTACTAGCTTTAATTTCTTCCTTTTATATTCTATTAATTTCTCTACCTCTAACTCTAATATACCTTGGATTGTTCTCTTAATTTTTTTTCTTTCATCTATGGTGTAGCTAATTAGGTAAACCGGCTGGGGTGGTTGGTTTTCGATATCCCTCCTCAGGCTTCTAAGTGCCCGAGGCATGGTGAAGATTAGCTACACCGTTCACAAGATGGCATGAGCATGTTCATATTAGCTTGAAATAAATTGAAGGAATACAATAGGGAGAATTACCCTAGTGACTAGCCTTGGAATCTCTGGAGAACGATGAGCGCCAGGGCAAGAGTCCTTCTTCCGGGCCTAATTCGAGACTCCGTAATCACGCACCCGCGTAACTTCTGATATAACAAGTATTCTATCAATTAAATCAACAATAAACATCTAGATTATACACATCTGAGCCATTCATATCATACTAAACAAATATTGAAATAACAATATAACATTAAGCATCGAATGGACAAAACGAACATATTTCTATTGATTTTGAAAGAAGGAGGATTACAACCATCGGTTGTACCAAGCCCTCCTCAGTCTCCCAATCTCTCTTCTCTATCAAGTGAAGAAGTCCAAGCCAACAAACTCTCAAGGAGCCTCTTTGACTCTTGGCCTTCACAATGTCACACTATTCTCTATTCCACAAATATGTAAGAACTTTGAGCAATCCTTCGACCTTCAATTAAGAGCCTTCAGCTCCTTCTTATAGGAGAGGGAGAAGGCCATTGTTGCCCTTCTCTTTCCACTAGTTTGGAATGGAAAAGGCTTAGATGTTTCTTTGATCTCGATGCTTTTGCCTCTCTTGGAGTTCAGTCTTCTATGGCAATGACCAATAATGAACTGGTGCTTCTGCAGTTTCCTTTGTGCACTGACTCCTTTGTGAGGGAAATTCGGAGATTCAAATCTTTCTCCGCGCTCTTTTCCCAATTCAAACTTAAAACACGGGTAACGCATCCCTCCAGTGTAAACAGAGCGTTGCCCTAGCCACTAACGCAGCCAATGTATTGCTTGCCTGCGTTATAACGCTCTTGTTCTGTTCTATATATGCGTTACCCTGTCAGAAATAGGTTTAATTTAGGTCTTTGTACTTCTTCCATATTTGTCTTCCCCTCTGAGCTGATGAGGAGGTATTTTGACCTGTAACAGATGCCCCCTAAAGTGTGAGGTCAGAGACGAAGACGATGGCCAAAATACTTTATAATTTGTAGAGAGAGAGAGATTGAAAGACTGAGGAAAAACCTGAAACAACAACATATGTCAGAAAATATAGTATTTGCCTAGAGTCGGGCATATCCCATGCTCAGTAGCTTAAACAACATGATTTCTCTAGAATAGAGATATGAAGAATCTGTCCACCAATAGGCACAATGTGGAAGTGTCTGTCATAACAGGATCAGGCCGAAGAAGCTATCTCCATAAACAATATCGCAGCTTGGGGAAGGGAACAAAACTTTAATGGTGTAGCCTTTTGCCCCAAGGTCTTGACCGCCGATTCACTTAAACTGCATATTTCTCAACATGTGAATGAAGGAGTTGTCGTCGAACATGTGAGAAATCGTCTGATTACCAGTCGATAATGAAAACTGTTAACAGACGTGAAGGTGGCCACCGATAATGATGATGGTCCCTAAGATGCCCAGTACAATCTAGCGAGTGTGAATAAAAGGAGTTGAAGTCGAACACTCGTAGAATAATTCGACCAAGAGCCAATGATGAAGACCCTTGATCAAACACAAGACTACCTGCCACTGATGTCTGCAAGTATCTGGGTACTGATGTGTTTCTGGATCAACTTCCTAGATAAGGTGTTGAAGTCGATAGGAAGTGATCTGTTAAAAGGTAGGCACTGAGGCGTCCTACATTAGTCAACACGAAACGGAAACCAACTAATTTTGTTTATGATTTGAGATAAGGAAGAGTAAATGGGAACGTCATACGACAAATAATTTATGGCATAATGAACGGTTTGGCTGATAACATGAGCAGTAGATAGCGAGATCTGCTTGAACAATAGAAGGCACTCTAGCAGGGTACTAGGCAGCTGAAGCATGTTGAACACCAAAGAGTGTGTTAGGATTTTACCGGTGCAGGGACACTGGGAAATGAAGGCTAATACTCATATATGGTAGGGTTCGGCTAACTGCAAAAGAGTTTTCTGGGAAGTGCCATGTTCAAGAATTTTGCTTCCAAGTCGACCTTTTTAAAAATGTAATAGAGGTAATATCCATCTTGTCCAAATTTTTCCCCGTCTGATTAAGTTTAACGAGTCCAGACGAGTAAACTCGGTGAATTTTTCATGTTTAGAGAGTCTGAAAAATGTCAGGAAAGACAACTCTGCGCCCCATCTGATTAGGTTTAACGAGTCCAGATGAGCAAACTCGGTGAATTTTTCATGTTTAGAGAGTCTGAAAAATGTCAGGAAAGACAACTCTGTGCCCCATCTGATTAGGTTTAACGAGTCCAGATGAGCAAACTCGGTGAATTTTTCATGTTTAGGGAGTCTGAAAAATGTCATAAAAGACGGCTCCATTGGGGTACCTTTGTCATGTCTTGATAACCGGGCACGGCAAAGGGGTAATAGTAAGCCCGAAACAGTTCATTTTCCGTTAGTTAGTCCATTGAATCTGGAAAAGTGAGAAATCTATGTTCAATGGACGTCTGCCTCATTTTGTTATGAGTACGAGGAGACGAAGTAAACTCAATATTCTTTGTGAAATTTTAACGAGTCCAACAAAGAAAACTCGGTACCTCCGTGAAATTTTAACGAGTCACGCGGAGAAAACTCGATACCTCCGTGAAATTTTAACGAGTCACGCGGAGAAAACTCGATACCTCCGTGAAATTTTAACGAGTCACGCGGAGAAAAATCGATACACTTTTTCTGTTTAAAGAGCTTTGAAAAAAGAGGAAAAGAATGGCTCCTTGTTCTTTGTCTCAGTAGTTTAACGAGGCTGACAAAGATGACTCGGGATTTTTTCGGTTTTATGAGCGAGAAAAAGATTCCTAAAAAGAATGCTCAGAGCTTCTTCATGGTTTTGACGAGTCTGAAGAAGAAAACTCTAGTTTTTCGGATTAACGAGCAAGAAAAGACTATAAAAAGAACGCTCGATGCCAACTTCGTGTAAGTTTAACGAGTCCGAAGAAGAGAACTCGAGGTTTTTCGGATTAACGAGCAAGAAAAATACCATAAAAAGAATGCTCGATAAAACATGGGTGTGTCTGCTCATAAATCTTGATCCCTTATTAGAATCATTAGTACCAAATCTCAAGAGTTGCGACATGTGTACAGCGAGGAATCACGACTTTGCCGACTGACTTAAGAGAGTCATGCCCCAGAATTAGCTATAAGAAGGTCAGAAGACATTCATTTTCACTGTTTCGAGTGCTGTGAAGAAGCTCTGGAGTGGAAAAGGGGTGAAAACTTCAGCTGGTGATTACGGTCGATCCGGGCAATAGTTTTCTATTCCGCGAGATCCAGGTAAGAGCTAGAACCTCCTGTTATCATTTAATTGCCGATTTTTTAGTTTTTGCTGGTTCAAAATTAGGGAATTTTGAGGCCCTAGAAAAATATTTGCGCCTAACGCAGGTCATGAGTACAACAGCCGTGTTAAACGCATAACCCGTGAGGGAAGTACGCGTTAGAACGCTCTGTTTTGTATTATCTCCCGCGTTAGGCGCAACATGCTTTCTAAGAAATCAATTTTTCCATTTTTGAAGTGGTCCAGGAAAATTTTAATTGGTTGGAAATGTTTCATTTGCAGGTGTTCAGCTGTTAATCATGAGTATCTGGCGAGAGAGAGAGCATGAGCGGGAAGAATGAGAGATGGTGACGGATGCGGCAAGTTTAATGGCTCTCCGGAGGTGCGGATTGCTTAAGTATGCCCGTTTAGAACTGATGAGGGGTCAAGAGGACCTCCTGAGGTGGCTGATCCAGCAGTGGGACGAGAGGCATCATGTCTTTCGGATTGGTGGCAATGAGCTCGCCATCGAAAAAGATGATGTTTACTTTTTGACCGGCTTGTCATGTCGTGGGGCGAGGCCCAATTTGACGGGGTCCAGAGCTGACCCTCATTCCACTACTGATTTGATCCATGCGCACTGCATACGTGGCACCCAGGCTGTGAGTAACCGGATACCTATTGCACAGGTGACTTTGAGACCCTTGAGGTCTATTCTATGGATGATTGTTCACTTGGTGGGTGCCAAGAGTCAGCATGTGGCTACCAAGGCCTAGATGCTCCTAGCCTTGGATTGTATGCAGCCTCAGGTTTTTGACTGGTGTGACGGTGTAGTCCGTCGGGTCCGAGCAGAGCTTACTGCATGCAAGACCCGTACTCAAAGAGAGTTTGGGTACAGTACACTGATTGTTTCTTTCATACTGGAGCGGATACCACTGATGAGGCCCAGGATCCCAACAACGCCATTGGGTCCACGCGAGCCGAGGCAGGCTCGGTGGGCCACTTTGCTTCCACGGACTGGAGAGGGTCCCGTCCGTCACTGTTTTGATGAGGGATTTTTTGATTGGATGGACTCTCAGATCATCATGATTGAGGATTATCCCTATGCAGGGATGAACTTCACAGGCGATCCCGAGTTAGTCTTGCCCCCTGGCACCCAGTGGGGGCCCGATGGTAAGAAAAAATGATCAGTTGTTTTCAAAGAAGTTTTTGTTTTTAGCTTTTGAATGTTTATGTAAAAAAAATTTTGTTGAAAAGGGGTGAAAATTAAGTTTTGACATGAAACTTTTGCTTGCTTGACACAGATGTGGCACCCGTCCGTCCAGCTGGGGCCCCTCGCTATGCACGGCGAGGATTGCAGCTACCCGCGGCTGGCGCACCTGTAGAGGAGGCGGAAGCCGGCGACGACGATGATACCCAGATTTTACATGAACTCTCCAGGAACCTGGAGGGTCTGAGTATGGGTATACCACCGCTTCCTATGCGGGAGGTTCCAGTTCGTCTGCAGCGGCATATTGTGGGTGTGCCAGAGAGATATCTGGTTCCTCTGAGGAGGATGGCTAGAGCAGTTGTATGCTATTATGAGCATCAGGCTTAGCTGTTTGGAGTAGATGTATTAGTGTCAGAGCATGGCTTAGTGAGCCAAATTTTGTAAAACACCCCAAGTTTTGGGAGATTTTTTCTTTTTGATGTTTACTGTGTACTGGTCATGACACATATATCTATATATATATATTTTTGGTGATTTTGTGTTTTTAAATTTTTATGCATTTTTTGATGTGATAAAAATATATGTACTCATGAGTAAATCTTTTACAATAAATGTGACAAATGCCAATCTAACACATAATTTGCCAAAGAATCGGCTAATGCATTAAATTCTCTAGGAACGTGCTCAAATGTGATTGTTTGAAATTGACGCTCTAAAATTCGCACTCGTAAAAAATAACGTAACAACACAGGGTGGCGGACACGGTAATGATTGTTTAACTGCATAATGATGAGTTGGGAATCTAACCTGACCACTAGATCGGAGATGTCACGAGATGCCGCTTCCGTGAGGAGTTGGATCACTGACATGTACTCGGCGACATTGTTGGTGGCGTTACCCAGGAAGATCCCCCCGGAACCAAGGAGGTCCGACTCGGGAGTATAGAGAACCCAAGCAGCTGAAGCAATGTGTCTAGTGTGACGACTAGCACCGTCCGCATACCCAACGTATGATAACGAGTGTGATGACATCTGTGCGAAAGAAAAGGATTACATGAGAAAAACACTTTAAACCAAACAAATAATCTAGAAGCATCAAAATAAAAATAGGCAAAACTTTTATACATAAAATTACAAAGCATATGCCTAGTGCAAAACTAGGCGAAATACTTCTTCAGATAGAGCCCGTTGCGGGGCTCCTCGAGTGGAATTCCATTACAGTCCTGTAGTTCATAAGCTCCTTTTGAGAGGGCTTTAGTAACGATGTAAGGACCGAGCCACAATGGTTGGAGTGTTCCTGCCCCCAAGAGGTCATGTTTTTGATCATAAAGTAGAACAAGATCGCCCTCTTGGAAAGAACGAGGCTTGACAGATTTGTCGTATTGAGCTTTAACTCGGCGCTGGTGAGCTTCAAGTGCTAGTGTAGCATCTCGACGAGTTTCATCCAAATGATCGAGCGAGAGCAAGCGCTCTTCTGTGGCGGTGGTGCCAGGTAGGAGTTCAACCGCTAGTTTAAGCGATGGGATTTCACACTCAATCGGAAGTACTGCCTCCAGGCCGAAAGCAAGTTGGAAAGGTGTGATATTTGAAAAGCAATACTGAATATTTTCCATGATACCTGTCTTGACCGAGATATCAATGAGTAAAGTCTTGGAAATATTACCCATGTTCCCTTCTGAATCGATAGTGTGGACAGTCGTATAAGAGGAGGGAACTATCTCAGGTTGGTCAAAAGACGGGATTTCAGTTTTTATCGCCTCCAAATCAATCGTCGAAGCGCGATGGTGGAACTCTCCCCAAGGTCGTTCTTCTAATGACATGATCTCTCGAATAGCTTCGTCTGTAGGCCAGACTTCATTGAGGATATCCTTAGAGAGAACTGTTATGGGAGAGAGGGTCGTACCAGTGGTCGAAACCATATCAGTGGAGGGTTCAGATGCGACTTGGATGGCTTGGTAAGCCAACTCAACCGGCGAAAGCGGCATATGATCTCCATAGGAATCAATATCTGAAGGCGCCAGAATGATCCATGGGTCGATAGAGCCATCCGAAAAGGTGGATATCATTGCAACCGTGTTTGGGATCTGAGGCGGTGGTAGAGGAAAACAACCCAGTAGGGAAGATGCCTTCAGAAGACCGGTACCGATACTGACGTAAGAGTCAGGGACACCTCCTATTAGGGGTACAGAGCTACTTGGTAAAGTGGCATAATCAGGGGTGCAGAAGGATAGCTGATCGACCATGACTATTTTCCCATCCAATGGAAATAGGATGAGTCGGAAGACCGAAGACACGATGGCGGTCATAGCATAAGACCAACTGCGACCGAGCAATAGATTATAGTCGAGATGACGCTCTACGACTTCAACGTCCACATTTACCGTTTTCCCACTCAGAGTGATGGGAAAGCTAGCAAGGTATCCTTTGGGTAGGAACGTGTGGCCATCGAAAGCTTTAAGGGAATTCGATGGCGAGGTTAGAGTAGGAGAACCTAAATTCAGCCAGCAAGCTTGTGACATAACGCAGGTCGAAGCACCTTCGTCTATGACAGTGCGATGGATGGGTCTCCCTTTCGACACAACCTGCACCTGGAATGCGAGTTGATGTGAGAGGCAAGGTTTAGCCTTTTCCATATCAAAGACTGCTAGCATGGAATCCTGGGGATCTATTCCACCAATGGCCGAAAGCAAGGCTTTCCTTTGTGCTGGACATGTTTGTAATACTTCAAGTGCAGACATAGCTGACGGTGCCTGCGCAAAATATTCTACAATATTGTAGTTTTGCGCTGCACGTGCAGAGGTATTATGAGTCGTGCGTCGAAGTGTCCCTTTAGGGGGACGAATTACAGGTTCAACAGTAGGCCTTTCGATATGCAAATCGTTGGGCGGCGGTGGATTGGAACTAGTTCCAGGTTCCTGAGCATCTATGGTAGGAGTTCCATAAAGCTTGGCGCGAGTTTGAAGGTCAATACTCTCGATGCCATAAATGGCATATGGTCCTTCGCCGGAAGGATACGAACCACCATTGCCCCGTTGATGGGGTTGTGGCGGGTTGTCAACCATATGTTGATGTTGCTGCTATTGATTGGGGAAGGGATTGTGAAGAACGACAGGTGTTCTCCCAGAATCCTTGTTAGCAATAAAATCGGTGCATTCCTGCAACCGAGGACATTTGTATGTCAAGTGGTCCTCCGCACAGATTTTACAAGGAAATCTCATGGGTTTATCCTTTCCTTTTTCATTAGCAGCATTTTTCTGATTAGAGTTATTCTGATTATTCGACTGCTCTTTCGAAGAAGATGTTTTCTTCTTATTCTTCCTATTTTTCCCGTTGGGTTTTTGTGAGGTTTGCACCGAATTTACCTCAGCGGTGGCAGCCGAGGATGGCTGGGAGGTTTGCCCCCGAGACTGATTGGTGGCTACACCAGAGATCGCGCCAACGAGACCATCGGCATGAGCTCTGGTTTTCTTAGTAGCCGGAGGGTTCACGTTACCAGGGGCATGGGGGAGCAGATCGTAAAGCATGCCGTATTGTGAATAGATTAAATCCAGGTGCTGGGCATGACGAATACATTGATCTTCTGTCACCGCACCAGAAAGGCCAATGTCTTTAGAGATATGGGGTAAAAGAGACTTGCAAAACCAATTGGCTAAGAGATGGTCCGGTATTGGCGCTTTGACAAGCCTCCTCCTACGTCTCCATTCATGAATATGGTCAGAGATGTGGGTGGCGGTGTCTTGGCGTAGTGATGTTAACAATTCTGTGTCGGTTTCCACTCTAATTGGTAGTTGAAAGTTCTTTAAGAACTCCGTCGCTAAAGCGCCAAACGTATTGATGGCGGCGCGTGGTAATTCAATGTACCACTTGGCGGCATTGCCTGTAAGGGTGCGGGAGAACAGTCGAAGGTGGACACTATCATCTACCATGGAATTGGATATGGACCACAAATGGAAGGTAGTGATGTGTGCGGCCGGGTCATCTCCATGCTTCCCATCGAACTTCGGGATATCTGAAGGAATCTTATGCGGTATAGGAGGCCAAAGCGAGTTGTGATTGATGGGGTCGTTTGTCAGCTTATGGATGTCGGGTATGTCCAAAGCTGCCAAGAAAGGCAATTGTGGATTTTCCCCCGAGTCTAACCAAGGCAGTATGGGCTGATTACTTGGACCATAGGGTCCCCCCATCCATGTGTTACCAGAAGGGTAAGTGGGACTTTGATAAAAACCTCCCATAGGTGGAGGAGTAGGAACATACGGTTGTTGTCCATAGGGCATAGTGTATTGAGGGGCAAATGGTTGGTTGCCCCCAGCGTAAAAGTGCCCTCCCACTCCAGATGGAGGTTGGGGTTGGTTAGTCCAAATGGATGCAATAGAGTTTCCTGGAGGCATACTAGTATTTGCATAATTTGGCAACGGTATAGATCCTACACCTATGTTTGAACCACTTAAGGGGATAGTATTTACAATGGGTTGTCCCATTTGTCCTAAGGATTGCATGGGAAGAGAAATATTCCCTGCTACCTGTGTACTGATAACACTGCCCCCTGGTATAGTGGCCAGGGGGTTTGAACTCAACAGAGGGTTCCAACCAAAAGGGTTGTTAAAGGGCACCGAAGTAGTCGTGCTCGTGGGAGGAGCTACCGTGGTCCCCAACGTGGTCACGGTAGGAGTAGATGCCGAAGGGTTCGGTAAACTACTGACAGTTGTGTTGACCATAGGGTTGGGGGTAGGCATATGTTGACTACCGGGGTTACCCAGTAATGACATAGAACTGACCACCGGCGGGGAGGATGATGGCGAACCAGGAATGGTTGTCATTGGTATCGACCCTGTGGATACCGGTGGAGAAATAGATGTTGGTGTTGCCGCAGACATATCTTGGCGCGGTGGAATCTGGATTATCACCGGTCCTAACGGATCAGTGAGTGGAGGATTGTAATTAGGTACAACGCCTTCAGTGAAAGGGTCCTCCGGGAGTTCCGGCTGATAAGGGTCTATGTGATAGTCCAGATTAGTCAGAGGAGACTGCTCTTCCGTAGAAGGCCCGGGTTCACCAAGGTTCAATCTTTCCTCTAAGGTAAGAGGAGGTAGACCTTGCTGTCGTCGAGACAGATGGCGTGGGTCAGGGGACGCCACGGTGACCGGTTTAATTTTAACAAATTTTATTTAAAATGTGATATATTATGAAGTCTCAAGTGACAGTAACCACACACTTACTAAAAAAGAAAAGACTCTCTAAAATCAATCAACAAGCAGCCAGAATAGGGTGCCCTGTCTGAGTACTACCGTTCACTGGTGATGAAATCCAGTCTCACAATAGCATACAGAGAGGGTTGGTCGAAAGTACAGTTACGGTTACTCTAGAGCTTCGCCCGAACCCCAGACGATAGGTGTAAGCACTCTTGTGAAGATGAGTACCCTCCTAAAGACTGAAGACAGAGTAGGTCCGTCTGTTTCAGGTACCAAAACAGCCTGTCCCAGTCACCTTGTGTAAGTCCCTAAAAGTATGGCCACTAAGGATACCTCAAATCAGAGACATCATCAGGGGGGTCCACGGTCAAGGACAGTGTGCTATATGGGCAGAATACCTAGATCCCCGATCTAGTTTCGACATCCCCGAAGGGAACCCCAGTATATAACACACCCACAGGATGCAGTCGAAGGCGGGCTACCTTCTAGTGCACCCAAGTTTTGTATCGCGCTGAGCTCCGGTAAAGGAACGGTCCCAATAATGTGAGTGCAGCAGGATTTCACTCGTTAATGACTCTAGTTTTCAAGTTTTGAGATCTTGGGTAGTTTTCTCACTTTCCTAACCCAAGATCCTAGCCTGAACTACTGTTTGTGTGAGCTCAAAAAGAGTTATTAGATTGATTTTATTATCGCTTGTTTTTAGTGTACTTTGTTATTAGTCTGGCGGAGGGGAAATGGACGTATGAAGTATAGTGAGACTCTTGACTCAATAAACCATGCAAAACATGCTCTAAATATTAACTTCAATGAACAATGTTTCTACAAGGAGAGGTTTCTTTTTCAATCATCCATGCACCAACATGTAAATAACACAGCTCAACTTTCAAGATTCAGACTTCTATCTACCTCTTTAACAGTCTGTGAACTAAACTTTCAGAATAAACTCAACTAAATGCAGAAAAAAAAAAATTTCTCTTTAAAAAGTAAATGCTTTGCACACTAACTAAATAAGAGAAACAAATAATCAATGCCAGCTTTAGCAGACAAGCACAGGGATTCAGTCTGTGAAAGGTACTGGTGGCCAAAAAACTCTACAGCTAAAACACAGTCACAGTAGTGAACAGCAGGGTTTTTGGCTGAGTAACGCTCTGTCTGTGAGAAAATACAGCGTTATAACGCACTGTATTTAAGCCTAGACCATGTTATAACGCACTGGATGAACTGCATAGGTCGCGTTAACCAGGGAAAAGCTCTTCAGTTGGCCAGACAGGAACAGGATTGAACTCTGCAAGCGTTTGGTATGTCTACTGGGCATCAAAAAATGGTCGGAAGGATACTAAACAGAGGAGAGAAGAAATGAAGGGAAAAATAGTCCGGAAACTATGGGGACACTCCCCAGCGGAGTCGCCAATTCTGCTATAGGGTAAACTTCTTGGGTGGTTGGTTTTCGTATATCCCTCTCAGGGCTTTCCGGTGCCCGAGGCAGACAGTAAGATTAGCTATGCTGTTCACAAAGATGGCATGAGCATGTTCATATTAGCTTGAAGTAACTTGAAAGAATACAATAGAGAATTACCTCTTTGACGGTCTTGGAATCTCTTGGAGAACGCCGAGAAGCAAAGTAAGAGTCCTTCCTCGCTGGCTCCAAATCTGAGACCTGCAATCAGTCAAAGCACCCGCGTAACTTCTAATATAACAAGTATTCTATCAATTAAATCAACAATAAACATCTAGATTATACACATCTGAGCCATTCATATCATACTAAGCAAATATTGAAACAACAATATAACATTAAGCATCGAATGGACAAAACGAACATAGTTCTATTGATTTTGAAATAAGGAGGATTACAACCATCGGTTGTACCAAGCCCTCCTCAGTCTCCCAATCTCTCTTCTCTATCAAGTGAAGAAGTCCAAGCCAACAAACTCTCAAGGAGCCTCTTTGACTATTGGCCTTCATAATGTCACACTATTCTCTATTCCACAAGTATGTAAGAACTTTGAGCAATCCTTCGACCTCCAATTAAGAGCCTTCAACTCCTTCTTATAGGAGAGGGAGAAGGCCATTGTTGCCCTTCTCTTTCCACTAGTTTGGAATGGAAAAGGCTTAGATGTTTCTTTGATCTCCATGCTTTTGCCTCTCTTGGAGTTCAGTCTTCTATGGCAATGACCAATAATGAACTGGTGCTTCTGCAGTTTCCTTTGTGCACTGACTCCTTTGTGAGGGAAAGTCGTAGATTCAAATCTTTCTCCGCGCTCTTTTCCCAATTCAAACTTAAAACACGGGTAACACGTCTCTCCAGTGTAAATAGAGCATTGCCCTAGCCACTAACGCGGCCAATGTATTGCTTGCCTGCATTATAACGCCCTTGTTCTGTTCTATATATGCGTTACCCTGGCAGAAATAGGTTTAATTTAGGTCTTTGTACTTCTTCCATATTTGTAAACCCTACGAGGCAGTGAGGTATTTGACATAGCCAACATGTTAATAAAAATATTTTCCCCCCTGACTGCTCCATCGTTTCCTTTTATGTTACTTATGGAAATGTGTTTTCTTCACAGGTGTCTAGTTGAAAATTTCTTTATCTCTAGTTTAGACACATGAATATAAGGAGCACAATTTCCTCAACCCTCAATGTTGAAATTTTTCACACTGGTTCATAGGGCCAACTAAAACTTTACATGAATTTGATTTGTGCTAATAAATTATTCACCTCCTTATTAGTAGATCTGGTATTAACAATGGATGGACCAACTTGAGCGTTGAGATTAAAATGAGGTTTTTGTTTCGTTAATAACAAATTAATTTCATCGACATTTAAGATTTGTCTTATAAATTCGAGGGAAAAAATCCACATTGGAATAACGATGGAAGTTCACAACCATAAATTCTAATCTCTATGAAATTTTGGTACAGATATCAATCTCCAACCTTAGTTTGCTCACTCAATAGTAGGATTATTTTAATGATATATGAAATCCTTAGAAATACATAATTGTTGAGTAGACAAAATGAAGCATACATAAATTGATCATCAAAATCACTTAAAGGTAATTCTTTTGTATTCTTCTTGACTAGTGAAGTCCAGTGAATGACCGACTTTTTCTCACCCTGCATATACTACTATTGTAATGATATATTGAATCTGTCTCACTAGTGATATAGGAATAAATAAACCAAAATAGGTTGATTCTAGAAGGCCATTTCATTTCCAAATCTTAAAAATTTATCATGAAGGTTATTGGAAATAAACTAGCTGAAATCAAACAAAAGAGAAGTTTTTTTTTCCCAGAAGAAAATACTAACAAAAAACCCAAAATAGCCTCATCTACCAATTCATCACTCTCATAACATAATAGGAAACACAACATTGAAATGATTTTCCTAGACATATCAGGAAACATGGCTGAAGGGTAGGGTGGATTTTAGTGAGGAAGATCATACCCTTCTAGTAGAAAAGAATAAAAAATTAAAGGGGTAAAGCAATATGCAAGTGCCTAACTCTAGTTTAGATTATTTTGAAATTAATATTTTTGTATTGAAATAGATACATTGATTTCAATTTAGATATTGATTCATAATCTTATTTGACTAATTTCACTTAATGCATTGATTTTTGTGTAGATGTTGATTTCTAATCCTATTTGATTGATTTCACTTGATGCATTGTTTATAGTGTCATTGTATCTTTGTAGATAGCCATCGGATAAAGCAATGTGCTGAAGCATTAATTTTCGGGGTATGTATGGAATGGAAGATATAAATACTTATTTATGCTTATAATACTTATTCCTCTAGATCAATCGAAGTGATGGTGTTCCATTATAACAACATAAATATTTATAAGTTCTTTGAAAGAATAATTAAGAAGAATTTATAAAATTAAAAATCTTCCCTAAATCCAATCATCTAATATGAGAAGAAATGTATATAATAATCTCTATAGTGAAAAAAATATGTTTAAGAATATCATAAAAGAAACAATCTATTGATTTTTTTCATGCTTCGTGACTAATAGACTTGACCTTTATTTCATGGAGGAGACCCCACCCATCACCCCTGTCTTCTAAGGACCAACACATCCCAACCTCTGGGGGTGGCCCATGAATATAATATATAACCTATGTGCACAACGATTCATCTACACCTTGAATTATAATCGAGTTTGCTACTACATCATGACCTTGCTTACTGCACCTAACTCTGATGGTGGAGAAACTGTTCAATCAATCACCAGGTATTATAGTAGTCCTCAATAAGTTACCATAGTTGCACCATCTGCCATAATTTTTCCCTTATTTACACATTCCCCTTAACAAACTTGATATTTTTGATTCGTAAAAGTATTTGTATTAGAACGCTGATATATAACTGATTTTGTTCATACAGTGCCTCCATTAATCGATGAACTTATATTTACAATATTGATATACTTGATCCTTCCTTCTTTTGTAGCTATAGCTACACTTCCTAAATCTAGAGTTGCTTGACCTTCCAACCCAATTCTGGCTAAATCCTCGTAAACCCAAGGAAATTTTCCTGAATCTTTTTCTTTTTTTGTCCCCCACCACCAATGGGATTTAGATAAATATCGAAGAGTAAACTAAATAATTCTCGATCTGGAATCTCTTTTGGGACAATAGCTTCTGGTTGGGACAATATTTGATCTACTATTCCTAGATAATAATTACACACGTATTTAAGGGATGGCTTAGATCCACCCATTTCAAATAAGGTTTTAACCTTTACTCTGGAAACTTGAATATCCTCAATAATAGGTAATACTTCTATTATGGACATTGGACAACCCGAGGGTGTATAATACCCTAATATAAAACATTCCCAGATGTCTGCATTCAGAGAGCCAAAAAATTATATGAAGATTATTATCCCACCCACAACCAGACTGACCAGGTTCAGGGTGGGTTATTTCTCATTTTAGAATCTGCGCCTGAGTTAAAGAATTAATTCATACGTCATTGTCTTTCCATTTCTGATATGCGCAAAATTTGGATGTTGGAATGCTAGTCCTAGCTAGAGGCCATATGATATGTTCTCTGTGGCCTTTAGTTCACTATTATACATTCATACATGCTTTCCTACACTTTCCTACATGTGCCAATACCCCTATTGGTGGTTGTGAATGTATGAAAAACTTGGAACAAAGTGCATTAATACATTGTCATTGGTGAACAATAATGTATACAACTGGTAGTTTTCCATGGCGTAATGCGGAATAAATTCAATACTAGAGTGCGTAAGTATCCAAGGGGATTCCTTGAAAAGCAAGGAGAAAAGCATCATTTTCATCATTCTTCAAGGAGATGATGATTCTAAGTTAAGAGGAAGACTAATATTCAACTTTTCCCTTCCCAATGTCCTACTCTACCTTAAAAATATTCAGAAATATATTATTAAAATCACTTGAAAACACTCACAAGTATGCAAATATTGTCACAAATAGAAACCAAAATCCTTTGATTATATTTAAGAAAAAGTATTAAACCAATATTACAAAATTTGTTCCATGTATCAAAGCTTTATTTTTCAAAAATACACTATATATAGATTGTTTTACAAAATATATTATCTCTTAAAGGATTTAGATTAAAAACAAATATTTATCAAAAAAATTGGATAATTTTCAAACAAATTTGACTAAAAATAGAAAAATTGCTCCAAAAATGTCTCTAATTGTGCTTGATTGTGGCATCTAGGTTCAATGTATTTGAAACTAGTTTGTTCTTGTTGTTCGAAATTATCAATGACTCTTATCAGTTGTTGATATGTTACATTGATACACTGAATTTATGCAACTACTTTGACCAATTTCTCCCACTGTTCATCTACTGGGTAACCAAGCTCAATCATTTGCCTATACTATTCATCTACCTAAGTATACTTTGTTAATGCCCTGTAATTCTGAAGGTTGAAGAAAAAATCCTAGAGGGCCAACATCAAAACCGCTTCGGGCCTAGGATCTAGCCGTCCTAGACCCAGAGAGGGATCTCTCTATTAGATATAGATTTGTTTGATTTGGAATTTTAGGCTAGTTAATAGGTGCAGGGTTTGGTTTTAGGATTTGGTTGTTGGTGGTTGGATTTGAAGGATTTATTTAAACAATTTCCATTAGGCTATGGAGTCAAAATAGGTTGGGTGTAGGCATCAATTTCCAAATAAAACTAAAGGCAAGCTAGCTGTGAATACTGGTGTTTTAACTGAGTGCAAACATGAAATGGGGAAAAAAATTCTCAGTAATTACTTAAGAGCACTTAAGAATTCTTAAATCATACATCAGAGGAAAACATAAAAATCTTATAAATAGTCAGAATTGAGGTGCTCTGTGACAGCAAATCTCAATCTAAATTTCATGTTTTACAATTAGAGTTGAAATGATACACATGAAGGGAAAACAATGGAAAACATTAAATCATGATAAAGGGAAAACATCACCAGGATAACGCAACACATGAATCTTTCAGATTGATCTCTTTATTGATGCTCTAGCTTGAGAAATTAATAATACTTGCAATTAAAAGCACTTAAAAACCAGTTTCTTGTTAGCCACCTATAATATTTTGTCAAAGAAAACAGGTGGCTAAATATGTTTCTGAGTCTTCAAGAGAAACATTTCCTTTGTAAATCTATCATTCTTGAAGCCTCCATGTGTTTTCTATCCTTCAGAAGAATCTTCACTGTTGTTTCCATTTATGAGCCTTATTGTTTTGTGAAAGAGACTGCTTTCAAAGGCCTCCATTTGCTCCATTTCATTCCCACAAAATCCTCATTTTTCACCCTTGTTACCTTCACAAAATTCCTCTATAACCCTTCATTTGACCTCTAAACCTTCCTAAAACCCTTTTTAGACCTCATATTTCCCTTTATTTGGTTTGAAAATCCTCCTTTTTACCTATCAGAACCCTTCATTTGGCCTTAAAATCCCCATTTTTGGCCTTAAAATCAGCATTTTTCACTATGAAGGAATTAAGCCCCTGAGGGATTATAGATTTAGCCCCCATCTCATATAACCTTAGCCCCACAACTGGGCGCTAAATGGCCAAGAAACCCTAATTAAAACCCTTTTCCTCTCTTTATTTTATCAGTTCTGACGTTGGTCCTAAATGAATTTAGACCGTCGATCTGCAGAGATCAACGGTCATCGAACCACCATTTCTCTGCTCGTTCACTTACCCCGCTTTCCTCTTGTTCAAAAACTTTTCTTCCATTTTTAATCTCCACCATTCATTTGTGCAGATCCAACGGCCAAGATCTATCCTTCTTGTCCATATAACATCCCTTCCCTCCTTTCAAACAACCCACCCCTTCTTCTAGTCCTAGCCATCCACTCAAAAGATCTGACAGTCGGGACTTAACCCAATGGCTTGATACCTTTCCACTGCGTGAAAAACATCTTACGTCACCATGGGCCTGACCTACCTTTCCACCCCTGCAGCTTTCCTCCATCGTGCTCTCCTCACAACCATCCAATCTGACATCCCAGATCCGACGGCTAGCGTGCGGTATCGCGTGATTTTGCGCTTGGGAGATAATGTCTTAAAATTACGCGATATGAGCAGTTTAAAAAAGACACGCATCACCTATTCTATGGAATCATGTTCTTTTTGGGAAAACCACTTACCCCCTCAAAGCTCGCGCGAAATTAGTTTTCTGCCATACCGCCTACCCTCCCGCAACGTCAATTTTACTTTTAATCATAGTTGTAGATCATCCTGATCTAACGGCCCATGTTATATCGTGATATCGTTGCATTGTTCCTCATCTGTTCTCCCAAACGGTCCATCATGCAATCTCCATTGTAGATCATCCTGATCTAACGGTCCTAGTTTATCATCGCGCCCAAACCTCCAAAACACCTGGTTAGCCGCTCTGCCAGGGTTTTTCATCCATTTTCTAGATGCATCCACTCTTCTCCTCACTGCCCCACCATCCCCATGGGCCTTCGAAGCAACCATCCTCACTCCCTCAGGTTTTTATAATGTGTTTATTGTGTTTTGCAGGGTTTACAGGTGGTGAATTCTTTCTGTCTCCACAGTCATGGTCAGGGTGATATAGAGCACAGAAAGCCAGCCCTAGAGCCAAATATAGCAGAGGAAGACATCCCTAAGAGGGTTTAAAACATGTTTTATTGAAGATCGGGTTATTAAACCCTGACATAAACCCTCCAGTGCCTCTGTAGCCTGTATATTCACAAACACAGGTCAGAAGAAGCAGCAAAGAGTATCAAAAGAAGAATTAAAGGATTAATGCCTAATTTTGAAGACTTAATTCTTATAATCCAATGTTTAAAAGGATAAAGGACAAAGATAAAGACCCGAAGAGGATCAAGGAGGCTTAACGAAGCCTAAAGCACACATCAAGCCATATCAGTGATTTAATATCAGCAGGATGTTCTTTTTCCTAAGAAGGACAAATTCCCACAGCATTCTCTATGCCTCGTCGAGCCCATAAAAGTTATTATTCTGACAAAAATCTCCTAGAACTGTCAGTGCATTGGTTATGAAGTATGGAAGACATGAAAGACAAAATCTTCACCTTACTTGTCATAGAAGATAAAACAGAGTACCAACATCCAGAGAGTACTTCAAGAGACATACCTGAAGTTATTTTCAACCTGACAAAGACTTCTAAACCAGCCTAAAGGGTACCAACATGTTAATGAAGAGCCATTAAGCAGAGTGGGAATTCGAATACTTCCTCCCCTCTGTCTTAATGAATCATTTAAGTTCATATCTACTACTCCACTTCCTCATTCACCTATAAGAACCCCTGTAAATTACATTGAAAACATTGTTAGTTGGGGGGGTTTTATTGATTGTTTGAACTGTTATTGAGAGGAAGTAGCTGAGTAGTTTTTAATATAGTAGACTGGGAAGAGAAGTTTGGACTGTAAAAAGCCATTGGGCTCAAAGTATGCGACTGGTTTTTCACATCAATTGAACAAGCAGATTCACAAGATCCTGGTCTATATTATTGGTGATGTTTTCCTTACTGTAATTGTCTCCTTTCATGTTTTTTCATACTGTCCATTATTCTATGATAAATAACAGCAAGTATAGATTAGGACATATTGTTGGAAGTACCCTAAATCTCACTGTAAATCTTTATATTTATGTTTTCCTCTTATTGTGTATTTTAAGGATAATTCTATAGAGTATAACCAGTCAAGAAATGTTGGTGAGCCCATCTCTTGCGAAGTACAACTTGAAGTATTGTCCTTGAAAGATATTTTCATTTCACGCTAAGTAAAAGATTAAACTAGGGAAGTCTATGGTTAGCCCTGTCCTCTAGTTTCTTCTCCAACAGTTTGACTTGAAATTTTCCCTGTGAGTTGGTGTCAAAAGCAGTGAAGGTTAAAAGTCTTTCTCTGATCTTAGGCCTTTCTCTGTGTTTAACCTTGAATGTTTTCTACTGTCTGAAAGTGGTTATGAGGACTGCTATATTGTTTTCCTTAAGAGTATGATGAAATCAGGCTAAGTTAAAAGTATTTACCTGATATTAAGCTACCCTTTGTGTCTTCATTGAGAGTCTCCTTTGAAGTATGTCAAAAGCAGGATAGGTTAAAAGTCCTTACCTAATCTTAGGCTGCACTCTGGTTTCTTTCTTTCACCTCACTTTTTAATGTTCCATCCCACCACCTATCTAAAGAGATCCTTTGGTATAGATGACTTGCCCTATGGAAACCCTTGGATAGTTGTTATGTCAGTAAACCCTTTTACGACTCCATATCCCAATGGATTGGCACTTCTCTTGACCTATATTCCCATGTTGAAACATCATGCTACTTTTTTCCTTTTCGCTTCACATAACCTTCTCAGTTAATGATCTCCAACCGAACAAACAAAATCAAAAACCCTTGTGCCCTATAGCTAGCCTAATACCTTTATTTGAACTTCAAAGATATATTATTCTTTTCTTTTATAGAGAGATCCCTCTCTGGATCCAGGAGGGCTGGATCCTGAGATCCCAAAGTGGTTTGATGTTGTCTTGTCATTTGGTATTGCCAAATATTCCAAATCACAGGAACCAAAACATAATGGCGACTCCTATGTGGAAGAAGACCAATTAGCCTCGATTTGGTATAATTGATGATGGTGGACAACAACCATCATTAAAACATTGAAAATCCTCCACCTAGTGACTCCAAAAATTCCTAACGGACCTAAGACTCCACTAGAGGAAGAACCTGAAACATGACCAGGCATTCTAGAAGGATAGAAAATTCAAGCCTGATTTGGTTTCAAGAACTCATTGTTCTTATCTACAACTACATTCTATCCTACTTCAAGCCTGGCCAAGTGTACAAAGATGAGATCCACATTGATTATTGGGAAAATCTCAAGCCTCAGATTTCAGACCATGAGCAGGCCTATACACCTGTGAAAAACCTAGTGAAACAAGAGCCTCATGTTGTATCTCTTACCTATGATGAAACCTTAAAGGGGCATAAGTCTCTTGTTGCACTACCTACACCCACAAAGGTCATAGAAAGATATAAGCCTCTATTTTTTCCTCTTATCTTCCAACCCCTTCCTGCAGGACTTACAAATAAGCTGCCCCTTTTTTATGGATAAAATACAAAGATCACTGCTGAGCAACACGTTCAAAATCTTGAGGATTTACTTGACTTATTTGAAATAGAAGAAGATGATGTGTGTATTAGAGTGCTTGCCTTATCATTACAAGGAAAGGTTAAGAGTTGGTTTAAGGACCTTCCAACTGCAAGCATTATCAATTTCCATCAATTTGCTTAAGTTTTCCTTGATAAATGGGCAGTCCTGGGAAATGTTTTCCTCATCCTATAAGAATACCAGAATTTGAAAAGACAACTAAGAGAGACAATACAAGACTTTTCAGCCAGGTTCAATAAGGTATACAATGCAATACCTACTAAGATAAAACCACCCTTGGGATGGGCCCTATTACACTATCCGAGTTCTTTTGACCCTGAGGTGGAATTCCATATAAGAGAAAGAGAGCCTTCAAGCCTGGAAGAAATGAAAAATGTAGAAATTACTGTTGAATACAACATATAGTGCAGGGAGGAAAAATTAAATGCAATAAAGAAGGACCAAGCAGAGCAAGGAAGGCTGATCTCTGTAGAAACCAAGTTGGAAAAGTTGATAGAGATAGCCAACAACTTGCTAAACATAAAAGAGGAAGGATATGAAGGTGAAACTAGAAATTCTTATTAGAGAAGACCCACACCTTGCCCTCAGGAAAAACAAACCAGATCACGGCAAGACATAAGCAACATGCAAAGCATGTATGATGAACAATATTTCAAATCATAAAATGAACTTGCAGATTATTTTGAAGAAAGACTTGCTCAGAATCCAGTAGGTTTGACTGATGACATTGCTTATAATTATGATTTTCCTAATTATGATCTATCTGATGATGATGTTCTCCAAACAGAAGTTGATCTTGCAGGGCCATCATTAGTAGATTTTTGGGAGGAAGATCAGTTCCATCAACTTCAAGAAAGTAATGAGCCCATGCAAGATATTTATGATGTTGATGAGGAAAGTTATGAAAGTCTAGTAGCAGGTGAAGATTCATCGAATCTTCACTCTGCTTTATCTCAGACCATCAGTAATAGTTTTCATTTGATTGGGAATCAACAGCCTTTCATCTCAAAGGAAGAAGAGGAAAACCATGAAGAAATTTTTGAGCAGGTTGAAACCAAGGAGCCTTTTCTTGAAAAAGAGGAAGCAATGGAACAAACCCCTGCTCAAGAATACATTGATATTTTCACAAAGCTCGGCCCCTCAAATCAGAATGTCTCAGAGCTACAAGAGGACAACACTGCAGTATATGATGAGTCCTCTAGTTCAGAAAATAATGAAGATGAGGAAGATTTTATTTCTCAAGAGAATATGTTCCTTGATCCAGTGGAAGAGGAAATAATCCTGGTTAAATCCTACTTGGAAAATACTCACAACTAGGTATCATTTCAAGATCCTTATGCTCATTTCCTGTAGACATTTGAAGAAGGATCAAAGGCCATCAAGAGCAGCTTGTTACAAACAATAAGAAGCATTTTAGAAGCTACTGCTAAAAAAACAAAGAGAGTGGGAGTGGCCCTGCCTGTCCAACATGCTCAAAGAGATGAGCAGAAAATACCAGTCATGGGATCATCTGATTGACTGGATGTATTGGAAAATAGAGTTTGTCATCTAGACATGTAAATATTTCAAGTGAGAGTAGGGTAGGTAGGAATCTCAATAAAGCTCCGGCTGTGAGCATTTAGTTAGTTGTTGATTTTTTCTTTGAAGAAAATTCAAAAAAATAAAAAGGAAAGGTTCATATATGCTCAAAATTTGAACCAGAAACAAAGAAAAGAACAACTCTAACAAGACCAAAACCAGAGCTGAAATGAAGAAAGAAAGGTGACTCTAAAATGCTCAAAATCTGAGTCACAAGAAGAAGGAAGGATGCTGGTGATTTTCAGATCTGAAGCCTTCAAATTTTGTTTTCAATTTTTGCAAAGTTTAGTCCATGTGCAGCTTGTCTTTATGCCATGGACCCATAGCAAATCAGACAGTCTAATCCTGGTTTGTATGTATTTAAATTTCTATTTTAGAATGTAGAGAATAAAAATCTGTTAAACAGTCTAATCCTGGCAGATATTAGTTTAGGTAGAGAAGCTATGAGACCAACTTCTTAATCTGGTCTCATGGAGGAATAAGGGAAGAATTAGATTAGTTTTTTCTTTCAATAAAAAATGATGATGTGAAAGGTCTGCAAGTCTAAATGCATCTTGAAGAAAAAAATTTAGGACAGTAGGATGGGTAGGTTGTTGTTTGGGAAAATGTATTCTGCTGACATAATATCCATCATGTTTGTAGTAGTTGATCAAAGAAGAAAAAAATGGTCAAGTACAAGGCATCTGGCCTACATTTTAGCCCCCTATGAATATTTTGACAAGCAAACACGGGGTTAAAAGTTTTTGAGCCTTCAAGGAATGAATTTCCCTCTGAAAACACATCATCCTTGAAGCTTCCTTGTGCCTTTGCTCTTTGAAGAATCCTCATTGTTGTTTCCAAGTCAATAAGCCTCTCTGTTGAGAAAAGAATGCCCAAAAGGCCTCCTTTCCCTCTTATTTCATTTCCCCTAAGCCTTTGTTTCATCTTTCTTTCTCCCCTTCTAAATTCCCCACTTATCCTCTAAAATCATCCCCATGCTCTTAAACCATTCAAATAACCTTTGTTGGTTTGATAACCCCCACTCTCTCTACTGTTATCCATTTCTGGCCACAAACTGCATTTAAAAGGCTAAAAACCCAAATTTTAACATATATCAGGCCTAGTCCCCTTCGGCCAGCCCCCTTAACTTGTTCTCCGACATGACCTGGGTGTTAGAACCACGCACTAGCCCGAAAAGCGCTTATCGCGATCTTATTAATATGGTTCATAAACATTTCCCACCGTCAATTTCCCGTAATCCAACGGTCATCGCAAGTCCGAATGCTCTCGTGTTCCCCGTTCATTCCTCGATCACTTCACAACCGTCGATCTGATCCACAGATCGACGGCCTGCATTTCATCCACCCTGGTGGTCCCCGCAATCAAGCATTGTGCAGAAACCGTCGGTTTCTATCGCACCGCTTTTGGAGGGCGGGCTATATTTTTCGTTTGGCAGCGATTCCACTCATCGGCCAATGCATGGCTGCATGCACTGTTGAGAAACTGCCCTCTTCATGCGTTATAGTTCGACTGTGGACCCGGCGCGATATGCGCATACACCGTCTGATCTGAAGCTGTCCATCCAACGGTAATCGCACCACGAAGATGCTCAGGAGTTAGTCCAAGGAAAAAGCGACCCCTCGCCCACCATCTATCACCCTCCGACGCATTTGCAGCCGTCGATCTCCCCCTGATATCAGACGGCTCGGATTTAATTTACACCCCGCCATTGACCCGGTCCCGCCACGTCACCTTTCCACATGTTTTCATCGCATTTTCATGTGTCCCCTATATATTTCATTCGAAGGTCAAATGTTAATGTTTTAC
Source organism: Pinus albicaulis (assembly GCA_034641835.2). Classification (NCBI taxonomy): domain Eukaryota; kingdom Viridiplantae; phylum Streptophyta; class Pinopsida; order Pinales; family Pinaceae; genus Pinus; species Pinus albicaulis. The sequence goes on from CM076584.1 coordinate 1,066,418,077, forward strand.
CTTAAAACTCCCTCTCTCGCACCCATGCATGGATTTCTTAACGTGTTTTCGTGTTTTGCAGGGTTTCAGGTGGCGAAAGCCTCCTCTGTTCACAGTCATTGTTACAGTTGCAAAAAACGCAGGAAGGGACCATCTTCAGCTACTAAAATTATGGAGAAAAAGTCTGGGAAGGTGTTATGACATGATGCTCATTAAAGGAACAGAGTTAAACTCTGCAAAACCTGTCCAGAGCCATTAAAGCACAGATTTCGCAAACAGAGGCAATCATGGAGCGACTAAGAGTATCAGTGAGAAAGCATAGATTTTAAGGCCTATAATTGAAGATCGTGAGCCTTAATCCAATAATTCAAGGCAAAATATCAAACTGAAGACCTCATGAATCACACGGGGGGCCCAGTGCGCATAAAATGATATCATCAAGGTTTTACATCAGCAGAATGTCTCCCCCCTAAGAAAGGACACAGTACTCATTACTGTTTCAGTCTACATTGTGTCAATGAGAAGTTTTCTAGCCCTGACAACAGTCCTATGCTACCAGAAGAATTTGTTACATGGTATGGCAGACCTAAAATCATTGATTTTCCTTTGTTCAGTTCATCATAATTCTGCAAAGGTATTACAGCAAGTACAGCAAAGTCATACCTCTGAGTAAATTGCAGCCTGATGAAGACCACTGTTTCATCCAAAGAGTACTGAAGATAAATGCCCAGAATTTAAAACAGAATGGGGCCTCGGCCCTCTTTCTCTTCTGAGTTTTAATGTTGCATTTAGTTTTTCACCTACCTCCTCTTCCTCTCTTTCAGCTATAAAATTCATGAAGAAACTCATTGTAAGGTTGTTGATCGGCTATCTGTGAATTGAAAATTGTTTCTCTTGAGACATGTTCTCTGTGTAAAGTTGTTAGATAGGCTGAGGAAGATGTTTTCAGACTGAATATCAAGCTATTGGTGATGTTGTACTTGACTGGTGTTGCTCTTTAATATGACAAGCACATTTCTTTGGATCCTAATTTAAAGCAGCGATGATGTTTTTCTGTCTTTGTCTATGTTTTCCTTTTTAGTTCATTACATTTTATTTCTTCTGGCACGCATTAGAAATCTGGCATAGGATTTACCCTTGTTAGGTACCCTATGTTTCTGCTCTCCCTGCCTTCAATTTTTTCTACTGTTTGTATTATCTGAGAATTGATTTCAAGCCAATTTAACCAGTGTAGTGGTCAAATATGCTGCTAGCTGATGTGTGAATTAATGAATATGTTCTTAGATGTTCTTGTTAGGCTTTAGTTGAATGAATTGGGATAATGGGAGTTTAGAACTCTGTCTCTGTCTCACTAGGATCCTTTTCAATTAATTAAACCTTCCTAAGATCCCTTAAGCTGGATGCCAAAGCATTGAGAGTTTAAAGTCTCTCTCTGATCTCAGGTTTTCACCTTTGTGTTTAAATATTTCATGTTTCCTTGTCTAAAGAGTTAACCTTTTAGGTTCTGGATCACAGGTTGTCCAATGGCATGTCCTATCCCTGGATCTGATTCCTGAAAGGTCACCTTGAAGGTTTCCTTGCTTTCACCTTCCTTCTTGCCTTTCTCACCACACAATCATCTTTAAGATCCAATGCTTTAGATGACTAGCCCAACTAAAAGCCTGCATATTGAATAGCAAGTAAACCCTTTCCTGACTCCATTGCCCAATGGTCTCGATGTTCTCTGAATCATCCCTCCTTAGCTTAAAATCCTTTTTTCTCATCCTTGTCTTATATTGAACCCTTCTTTCCTGATTCCCAACAACCAAACAAAAATCAAACAAAAAAATCTTGTGCCTATAACTAGCCTAATATCTTAACTTTGAGCTTCAAAGACATAAAACCTTTGCTTATATAGAGATATACCTCTCTGAAACTAGGAGGGATAGATCCTAGGGTCTAAAAGTGGTTTGATGTTGTCTCATATTTTGGTATTGCAAATCTGGCCAAAACATGGGAACACCAACACTTCCAAAGATCATATCTGAGATTCTTGGCACCTTCAAGAATATGTCATCCCCATGTGGAGCCACTGTTAGCCACCTATAATATTTTTTCAAAGAAAACAGGTGGCTAAATATGTTTCTGAGTCTTCAAGAGAAACATTTCCTTTGTAAATCTATCATTCTTGAAGCCTCCATGTGTTTTCTATCCTTTAGAAGAATCTTCACTTCTATTTCCATTGATGAGCATTATTGTTTTGTGAAAGAGACTGCTTTCAAACGCCTCCATTTGCTCCATTTCATTCCCACAAAATCCTCATTTGTCACCCTTTTTCCCTTCACAAAATTCCTCTATAACCCTTCATTTGACCTCTAAACCTTCCTAAAACCCTTTTTAGACCTCATATTTCCCTTTATTTTGTTTAAAAATCCTCCTTTTTACCTATCGGAACCCTTCATTTGGCCTTAAAATCCCCATTTTTGCCCTTAAAATCAGCATTTTGCACTATGAAGGCGTTAAGCCCTCGAGGTCTTATAGCTTTAGCCCCCATATCATATAACCCTAGCCCCGCAATCGGGCGTTAAAGGGCCAAGAAACCCCAATTAAAACCCTTTTCCTCTCTTTATTTTATGATTTCCGATGTTGGTCCTGAATGAATTTAGACTTCCAATCTGCAGAGATCATGGGTCATCGAACCACCATTTATCCACTTGTTCACTTACCCCACTTTCCTCTTGTTCAAAAACTTTGCTTCCCTTTTTAATCTCCACCGTTCATTTGTGCAGATCCAATGGGCGGGATCTATCTTGCCCGTCCATATAACATCCCTTCCCTCCTTTCAAACAACGCACCCCATCTTTTAATCCTAGCCGTCCATTCAAAAGATCCGACGGTCGGGACTTAACCCGATGGCCCGATACCTTTCCACTGCGCGACAAACATCTTATGTCACCATGGGCCCTACCTACCTTTCCGCCCCCGCAACTTTCCTCCATCACGCTCTCCTCACAACCATCCAATCTAACATCCCAGATCCGACAGCTAGCGCGCGGTATCGCATGATTTTTCACCTGGGAGATAACATCTTAAAATTACATGATATGAGTGGTTTTTAAAAGACACGCGTTGCCTATTCTATTGAATCACGTTCTTTTTGGGAAAACCACTTACCCCCTCAGAGCCCGTACGAAAACCATTAATGGTTTTCCGCCATACCGCCTGCCCCCCCGCAACGTCAATTTTATTTTTAATCACAACCGTAGATCATCCTGATCTAATGGCCCATGTTATATCGTGATATCGTTTCATTGTTCCTCATCTGTTCTCCCAAACGCTCCATCGTGCGATCTCCACTATAGATCATCCTGATCTAACGGTCCCAGTTTATCCTCGCGCCCAAACCTCTAAAACACCTCGTTAGCTGCTCTGCTAGGGTTTTTCATCCATTTTTTAGCTACATCCACTCTTCTCCTCACTGTGCCACCATCCCCACGGGCCTCCGAAGCAACCATCCTCACTCCCTCAGGTTTTTATAACGTGTTTATCATGTTTTCCAGGGTTTATAGGTGGTGAATTATTTTTGTCTCCACAGTCATGGTCAGGATGATATAGAGCACAGAAAGCCAACCCCAGAGCCAAAGATAGTAGAGGAAGACATCCCTGAGAGGGCTTAAAACATTTTTTATTGAAAATCAGGTTATTAAACCTTGACATAAACCCTCTAGCGCCTCTTTAGCCTGTATATTCACAAACACAGGTTAGAAGAAGCAGTAAAGAGTATCAGAAGAAGAATTAAAGGATTAATGCCTAATGTTGAAGACTTAATGCTTATAATCCAATGTTTAAAAGGATAAAGGACACAGATAAAGACCCGAAGATGATCAAGGAGGCTTAATGAAGCCTAAAGCACACATCAAGCCATATCAGTGATTTAATATCAGCAGGATGTTCTTTTTCCTAAGAAGGACAAATTCCCACTACATTCTCTATGCCTAATCGAGCCCATAAAAGTTATTGTTCTAACAGAAAGCTCCTATAACTATTAGTGCATTGGTTATGAAGTATGGAAGTCCTGAAAGATAAAATATTCACCTTAATTGTCACAGAAGATAAAACAGAGTACCAACAGCCAGAGAGTACTTCAAGAGACATACCTGAAGTTATTGTCAACCTGACATATACTTCTAAACCAACCTAAATGGTACCAACATGTTAATGCGGAGCCATTAAGCAGAGTGGGCATTCAAATACTTCCCCCCTTCTATCTTAATGAATCATTTAAGTTCATATCTACTACTCCACTTCCTCATTCACCTATAATAACCCCTGTAAATTACATTGAAAACGTTGTTGGTTGGGGGGATTTTATTGATTGTTTGAACTATTATTGAGGGGAAGTAGCTGAGTAGTTTGTAATATAGTAGGCTGGGAAGAGAAGTTTGGACTTGTTGACGAGAGTGTTACTTGAGGAGAAAGTCCTAAGTGAAAAAAGTTTCAAAAGTGAGAAGTTGCAAGCAAATAGAACAGTTTTGGCAGATAGATAGATATAACGCTGGTTTTTAGTCCATTGGGCTATGGAGTCATATCCGGGCTTTAATTGAACAACAACATCAAGTGTGATCCAAGGGGCAAGTTATCTATACCACAAGATTATTGAGATTAAAATGATGAAATGGAAACATTAAATTGTTGGAGGGGTGGAAACTGATAATAATTTCTCAGAGGATTTATAGTCAGTCCAAACAAGAAAAGCCTCTTAAGTAACTGTTTTAAAACCAACCAAGGACGGGGCTAACCATAGACTTATTGGGCAAGTTTTTATTAAAGCAACTTAATTGACAAACAATCCAGTAATCCACATAATTACCTTCAGAAAGTATGAAAACACATAAGAAAAACAGAGTGTAACTTAAGATCAGATAAAGTACTTTTAAACCTAGTCTGCTTTCAGTCAACACCAAGGGAAACTTTCAGAATCTGCCTTTGGAGAAAATAATCTAGGAATCAAGGCAAACCATATCTTCTCTAGTCTAACTTTAATAGCAAACAATGGAAATAAAATTCGAGAACAATGTTTGAGCAAACAGAAGGACGAGGGAACGCCAACATTCCTTACTGTTTAAACTGTATTGAATCATTCTTAAATAAAAAAATCTGAAGAAAACATTAAGATAAAGATTTCTCAGCCAGAGAAGGTTACTGCTATATAGAAAATCCTAACCCTGTTTAAACTGTTCTTTACAGAGGGAAAATGAACAATATGGCATACATAGAAGGAAAACGATTAACAAAGAAAGAAGCACTTAACCAGTGATAAAGACCAGGATCCCAAGAAACAGCTTTTATATTGATGTCAAACCAGTTACAATCTTCAAGTCCAATGTTTCAGTTCAGCAATCATCTTCACTATTCAACCTAACTACTCTAGCGCAAACAGAGCTTCAAGGGCCAGTGAACACTATGTACAAATAGAAGTCTCGAGCTCAAGTGTATTTCAAAGTTTTGCAACCAACAATTTCTCATCTTCTTCTGGGGTATTTATAGAAGAATGAGGAGGTGATCTGAGAAAAGATCTCTCAGGATAATTAATACAGGTTCAAGACTTCTCGGCCTTTTGAGGGGCTCAATGAAGAAGTTTACAGGTGGTTCTCTGTATTAATTGTTTTACATTTATGGATTAAGCTCGGTGGGAGCTTTATTTGACTTTGAGGCTTTATGTAATGTTTGGAGTAACTCTGCAGATATTTTCTGCATTGATTTCCTTGCAGAAGTAACTCCCTGGCTGCGCTGGAGGTGAATATCTGATTTTCTTCAATAACTTCAGCCTCTGTTTGAAAGGTTTGAGGCGACAGGTGGCTCGGTGGTAGCTAAGGAATCAATTTGCCTCAGATGTGGCGGTGGAGGCTTTTTGTCTGATGAAACACTTTATGTTTTTCCTTTAAACTGTGTTTTAGATTAGGGATTAAGCTTTTGATAATGGTCTTAGCCATAATCCCCATAAAAACCGTCTTCAATCTTCATCTGATGTGTTCTATCTTCAAACTGATACTCTTTAACTATTTTTGAATTAAAACAGTGTCTTGTCGATGTGCAAGTTGCACTGGGCTTTTTAAAGGCATCAATGCCCATGAAGCATTGAGAAAACAATGGAGTGAAACCCCGCAGATGGTTCTCTTTAACAGCTCGAAGGCACAGTAAACGTCTTTCCCAACCCTCGGCTTTCTTTCATTAAACAATAGAAAACCATTAAAACGCCTGCAAAACACAAAAATAGTTAAGAAATCCTGCGGAAATAGGTTTAAACTGCTTCAGATGGTGGGGGAGGAGCGAAGCCGTCGGATGAAGGCAACCAACGGTGGAGATCTGCATAGAAAAGCAAAAAAGATAGCGGGAGAAGAATAAGGAGGAGTAGTTTTGGACCGTCCGATCTGGACACGTGGACGGTCCAGATTCAATCGAAGGATCGCAATTGAAACTGCGGGCCTAATCACAATCGAAACTGCGGGCCTGGTCTTTTCGATCAACCCATTGAAATTTTTTCGATTACAATTGCGCGATCGGTCTTTTTAATCTAACCATTTATATTTAACATGTGACTTCAAGCTTTTAAGTTGAAACTTTGGATAAGCGGGTTCTTGGGTTTTATAAAGGAAAAAGCAGAACAATAATGAAAATTTACAATGTTTTAAGCGTCGGAGGCGGGCTTACTGGATATATAAAATAAATGATGCGATCGGGGGTCTTAAGCAGCAAGGCTAATCGTAATCGAAACTTTGGAGTATGGCAAAGACTTGTGCCTTTGATTCCTTTCGATGCGATTAGCACTTTATCATATTAGAAAGTGGTTCCAGACCCAAAGCATATGGTGGGGAAGTGGTTTAGGGCTTAGCTCAAGGGGCTGAGGTCTATAGCAATGAAACTTTGATTTTTGTGAGAATTTTCAAAGATTTTAATGGATTTGGGGGTTCCGAAATAGTTAAAAAGTGAGTTTTTAACTATGGAAGGGGAAATTTTCATAAATGGAAAGAAGAGGACTTATGAAAACAAGGTATTTTTTATGGAGAAAAAGGGGAGCAAATGAAAGGTTTTCAGAAGAGGAGAAATGACGATATTTCAGCAGTCTTTCAGTTGGAATCAGCAGAAATTCCCGAGTATAAAAATGGGACAGCAAATGAGGATTTGGGACAGAGGCATGAGACCTTAAAGAGACTTCAAGAGCCAACAATTTTTAGTGATAAAATTTGTTCCTTGGAGGCTCAAAAAAGATCTTAGCCACCTTTTGGTATAACAAAATATTATAGGTGGCTAATAGTGGCTCCACTTGGGGATGGTGCCTTCTTGAAGGCATCAAGACTTCAGACTTGATTTCTGGGAGGCTGATTAGTTGCCTCATCCATTGGGCTGTCTTTCTGTGACTGAATGATCTTTTCTAAAAACATATTTGGCAGCCATGAAAACAATGGACCTTTATCAACCAGCTTGCTACCTACCCAATCCTACAGATCTAGCATTTTTTCTTCATCAGAGTGCACTTGGATTGGAAAACTCTATTCACAACATTTTATTCTTTTGAAAGCGGGAAATCTAATCTATTTCTAATCCTTATTTCTCCCTGAACTCAGATTAAACAGTTGAGCTCAGATATTTCTCTACCTAATCTACTGTTTGTTGGGATTAAACAGTCCAACAAACTTTCATTCTCTAAATTCTACAACAGAAATTTAAAAATAGTCAAGTCAAGATTGAGTTGTTCGACTTGCTATGATCTATGGCATAAGAACAAGCTGCACATAGATTATTATTTGCAGAAAATTAAATCAAAATGGAAGGCTTAAGACCTGAAAGTTTCTCATTATGGCCTTCTTTTTCTTTACAGCTCTGTTTTTAATTTTGTTTTGAGCTGTCTCTTTCTTGATATCTGATTCAGATTTTGGGCAAATTAGAACTAGTTTTTCTCCTTTATGACTCAGAAAAATAAAACGGTTTTGAGTCATCTCTCTTTGGAAACTTTGGTTGAGATTTTGAACATGTTTGAACCTTAATTTCTATCCTAATCTATCTACTGATAAGCCAAGATTAAACAGTTTGGCAAATCAAATTCACTACCCTATCAGCAGAAAATTGAAAGCTAATTAGTCAAGATTAAATAGTTTGACTAACTAGAAGTGTGTTTTGCAGGAGTGGCATTTAAGCTTGCACACTTTCAGATATATTTCTCTTTTTGGCATGGGGTTGTGCCTTTCTTGTTTTTCATTTCTGCCCTCTTTTCTTTCTTTCTTTGTTTTTGTATTTTTTGATTTTTCATAACTTTAAATGCAATGGTGGATGAAATGTTTACAATGGAAAAAATAAAAAAAGAAAAAAAAAGGCTTAAAAACATATCATGAATCAAGAGAAGTAATGCTTGAGCATCCTACCATTGACAGGACCCCCAAACAATTCTGTCCCATTCAGCTCTTGTAAGAAGAATGCATTGTTTCCAGCAACTGAATGAATAGAGTAAGGGCCAAGCCATAGATTGTCAAATTTACCATGCTTTCCCTTGTCTTCCCTCTTTGAGTCCCACTTTAAAACTTTGTCCCCAATCTTGAAATTGCTGGCCTTTGTTCTTCTGTCAAATATCTTCTTGATATGGTCTTGCTTCTGTAATGCTTTGTTGTACACTTCCTCTCTGGTTTGCTGAAGATGAATGGTCTGATTTATTCTTCTGATTATGTCATTTTATTCAGTCTGCAACTCTTGAATTAACTTCATAACTAGTACACCAAGGCTGTTAGGAAAAATTGCATCTGTACCATACACAAGCTGGAAGGGTGACATACCAATAGATTTCTTCAAAGTTAATCTGTCAGCCCAAAGTGCATGGATCGGCTTTGTGTGCCAAGACTTTTTATTGTCCTCCAACAGTTTCTTGATTATGTTCACTAAGCTTTTATTGGAAGATTCTGCAAGTCCATTACCTTGAGGGTAATAGGCTGTGGAATGCCCTAGTGTTATCTGGTATTTATGATAGAATTCAACCATTTTCTTTGATCCAAACGCTGCTGCATTATCTATGATGATCTTGGTAGGACAGCCAAATCTGGAGAGGATATTGGTTTCTATGAACTTTATAATAACTGAATCATTGGCTTGCCTACAAGGAATGGCTTCTATCCATTTAGTGAAATAGTCTGTGGCAGTAAGGATCCATCTATGTTGGGCAGAAGATGAGGGATGGATTTCACCTATGAAGTCAAGTCCCCACTGTTGAAAAGGAGCTTCAATAGTGATTGGATGCAGAGGAAGGGGTAATAATTTTCTCTTGCCCTCAAACAATTGGCATTTATGGCAAGTAGTTGTCATTTTGTGAACATCAGGAAAAAAGGTGGGCCAATAGAAACCAACCCTCAAAATTTTGTTGGCTGTTGACTTCCGGTACAAATGGCCTCCACACTCTCCTTCATGAAATTCCTGCTTAACCTTCTCTGCATCAAACTCAGGCAAACATTTAAGCAATATACCACTAGCATTTTTCCAATAAAGACACCTATCTACAATGCAATAGTTTACTGCTTTCAGTTTTAAGAACCTTGCCTTTGTTTTCGATAAACCAGGAGGCGTGTTTAAATTAAGCAAAACATAAACGATATCAGCATACCAAGGAGAATTCAGAAAATGGTTTTCAATAATGGGAGTTGAGAATTCTTCTTGGCTTTCCAAAGCATTAATCACATTAATATCAAGAACTTCAAAATTGGATTCAGCCATTAGTCTAGCTAGACCTTGGCCTTTGATGAGCTTAGTGGGTTTTATCTCTAAATCATATTCAAGAATAACAGCAATCCACTTACCTCTCTTACCATCTGGATCCTGGGTTAGAATGTCTTTTACAACCGAATTTGGGACAAAGGCAATGATGTGTGAGTGAAGGATGTATACCCTGAAGTCCTTCAAAGCCTTTACCAAAGCAAAAGCTTGTTTCTCCATAATGTTATATTTTAAAGGGGCATCCCTCAATGCCTTGCTAAAGAATGCAATAGGCTGCTCTTGTCCTTGTGGATTTTTTTGTAAAAGGACAGCAGCAATGGTATGTTCTGATGCAAATGAGAAGATATAAAAATCTTTTGAAAAATCAGGGCTTATGAGAACCGGTGTTTTGGTTAATGCTTGTTTCACCAGCTCAAAGGATGTCTTTGCTTCCAAGGTCCATTTTATCCCTTGTTCCTTTTTCAACATGTTTGTGATATTTCTAAGGAGCTCTGCCAAATTAGGGATGAACCTTCTTAAAAAGTTAATCTTTCCAATGAAAGACTGCAACTCTTTGATATTTTGAGGATGAGAGATTTGCAATATAGCCTCAATCCTCTTTGGATCTATCTTTATACCTTCTTCTGAAATAATGTGTCCAAGAAGCTTACCTTCTTGGAGACCGAATAGTGTCTTCTTAGGGTTTAAAGATATTCCAAACCTTTTGCACTTCTCGAAAACTTTTCTCAAATGTTCTAAATGTTCTTCATCTGTTTTTGAAAACACAGTGACATCATCTAGATAGATAATTATGAAGAAGCCCAATTCTTCCGAGAATGCTATGTCCATGGCTCTCTGAAAGGTTGCTCCAGCGTTCATTAGACCAAAAGGCATCTTCACATACATGAAAGTGCTTCATGGAGTAGTGAAAGCTGTCTTTAATTGATCAGCAGGGTGAACTAAAATCTGATTATACCCTGAATAGCCATCAAGCAACGAAATCCTTTTAGACCCCACCACCCTTTGTAAAATGTGATCCATTTTTGGTAAAGGGTAGTTATCCTTTAACGAAGCTTTGTTTAAGTCTCTAAAGTCTATACAAACCCTTATTTCTCCAGTCTTCTTCCTAACGGACACCAGATTAGATACCCACTCAGAATATCTAATAGGGACAATAATGGCAGCATCGTGCATCTTCATGATTTCCTTCTTAACCAATGGCAACTGGACAGGGTTTATTCTGCGCAGTTTCTGTTTGAATGGTTTTTGGTTTTCTTTAAGAGGGATTTTGTGCTGTATTATTTCAGTGTCATAGGATTTAAGATCTTCGTAACTCCATGCAAAAATATCAGAAAATTCTTTGAACAGCTCTATGTATGTGAGTTTAATGTGAGCTGGCAAAGTTTTGGACAGTTTGATCATTTTCGGTTTTTTCTCACTGCCTATATTGCACTCCTCTACTTCAGTCTCTACAGGTTCCAGTTTTGATTTATTGGCCACATCATTAAAATCGAACAACTCCTCTAAAGGCGTTAGACCACTTGGAAAATTTTCATCTTTAGAATGCAGAGTTTGTAATTCTTCCGTTTCTAACTCTGCACTTAATTGTGTTTTTCTCCTAAGTTTGCTAGACAATAGGTTAATATCGGCAGGTTGAGGAGACGATTCTTCTTCACCAAGAAAGTTTTCTTCACTGCAGTCTGTATCATAATCTGAATCTGAACTGTGCAGTTCGAACTCATTTCTGAATTGCATGAAGTCTTCTATTTGATTGTCATTGTCAAACACTTGCCAATATTTTTCGTTATCAGGCACTGCCAGTCTAAATTTTATCGGAATTGTGCTGTCTCCAGTCTCATATGGCGTTAGACATGTCCTGGCCGCAAAAGCTATATTGTGGGCCATAATGTTCTTTTTCCTTGGGATGAAACTCAGGTTTGACTCCTCAAATGTTGTCAACAGGTCCATAACATCATTCTGATAGGCTCTAAGTCTGGGATGATTCACATTATACTCCCCATTAACTTGCCTAATGATTAACTCAGAATCCCCGTACACATTAATTCTTCTGGCTCCTAATTTCTTCAAGAGATGTAAGCCTAAGAGAAGGGATTCATATTCTGCTATGTTGTTGGAACACTGAAATTTTAATTTGCATGAGATGCATTCTGTGTGGTTGTTTTCAGTGTTAATGATCCAAACCCCTACACCAGCATTATTTCTAGTGCATGACCCATCAAAATACATACTCCATAAAGGACTGTCTTTGGTTTCGTCTGTTTGGCGATTGTCCTTTTTAACTATGGTGCCTTCTGACTGTTCATGATTAGCGGCACCCAATTGAATTTGTTTTGACTCCTCAAATTCTTCAATAGATTGAGGGATGATGTCAGAAACGTTAGGGGTATTTTCTGGGTTGTTAAGTCCTAAAAACAATGGACTCATAACCGGTAAATCAAGACCTATGCTTTGTTTACTAATGTTTTCACATGTGGCAAACTGTTTGGACACTTCTGCGTTATTATACTCTTCTTCCCTGTCGGCCTTTAATTCTGTTAAAGTGACTTGATCACTAGGAGTTTCATTATTAAACATGATAAAAGAATCAAGGCTTGTATTGACAGAATATATAGGAGAGTTTCGTGGTCTGTCTTGACTTGTAACCGTGTATTGCATATGAGACTCCCTGTAAAGTCTTCTGGTCTGATTGAAAACCGGGATGGTCGCATATGTCATGTCCATCTGCATAGTCCCCTGTAACTTAGCTCCCCGGGATCTTGATAATAGCATTCCATACTTTGGGGGGACATCAGCCACAACAATGTCCATGAGTAAACATTTGGCTGGAATCTGGGCTAGGTTAACACAGAGGTCTTTGATCAATCCTAGACATTTTACTCTCTTTGAGTCAAAGGAGTATAGGTCTTTGTAGGGTCTGGTAATTTCTAAACCAAGGCTCTCCATCACAGCTTTAGGCATTAAATTATGAGAAGCCCCAGAATCATGCATAGCGTTGTGTAGAATTTTTTCATGAATGTTCAAACTCACATAAAAGGGAGGAACTGGTCCTTCTTGAAACTTCCCTTCAATATTGGGGCCAAAAATCAACTCTGGTAGGTCGCCACTAAGATTAACTGTATCTCCATTCTCCTCTATATTTAAAGCCTTCAAAATTTTGTTCCTATATACATGTTGGGTAGCTAACTCAGTTAATGGAACAGAGATTTTGATATTTAAGATTTCCTGTTCCAGGCTGAAAGGGGTTTGATTCTTTGAAGCACTTATTTCAACCTTATTAGCTGTCACTCTATCAACAATTACAGCTTCCTGATTTTTTTTACTTGACACAACTGTTGTAGAAGGAGTACTAGCTGAAGTGGTAGTACTGCTGATGTCTTCACTCTGTTTTTCATAATTTTGAGTGTTTTTCTCCTTATCCTTATCAGAATTAACAACCACTGTTTTGCCTTTTTGTTTTGCTATTTTGGGTTTAGCTGCGGTGCTGCTTTGAGAGGATTTGTCAGAGGTTTTGGTGTTGGGGGCTTGTTGGCTGGTCTTGCTTCTAAGTTCATATTCTCTTTGAGGTTCTATGACGACATTTTCCATGTCCTGATAACAATTTTCATTATGATCTCTTTTGTCATCGTAAGGTGTGTAAAGACCTTGTTTATTATCATAATGAACCTCAAAGTCATCATCCTCTTCCCCAAACATGTTGATATCCTCTTCCTCTGTTATGTCTTCTGTTTCTTCAACCTCACTTACATAGTTTTGATGAAAGGGAGGGGTGATCTGTTGATCATCATCCTTGGGTCTGTTTGGAGGTTGGTTCCTTCTAACATTTTGATTCTGGTTCCTATTTTGAGGAGCAGTTTGATTTTGATTTGCTTGTGCTCTCTTAATTATGCTCATCTCTTTCATCATTTCTTCCATCATTCTCTCCATTTTTGAGTTGGAAGTAGAAGGTGTGGATTCCTCTCTAAAAGATACTCTCTTTTCCGCTTTCATCCTCGCTCTCTTCTCCATAAGGTTAACTTCCACAGAAAGAGCACCTCTTTGAATATCTTCAAGGGTCACAAAAACTCTTTCTCTGAGTGAATATGTCATGTCTGGATCAAACCCTTCAGGAAATTTGTTTAAAGCTGATCCCTGAGGAGGTTTTAGTTCAGGGGAAAGTGCATTATAAACGCTATTAAATCGGGTACAATAAGATTGTACACTTTCCCCAGGGTTCCTATGGAGATTGTTATAGTCAACAAGGACTTGGAGAGGATTCTTTCTCACTTCCCATTTGTTTAAGAATGTTTGATGGAAGGCTTGGAGATCGTTAATACTATGGGGGGTTAAACCTTTAAACCATTTTCTTGCTTCTCCCCCCAAACTTTGAGCAAATATTCTCAACTTGACAGAATCATCATCAATTTCGTTTCTGTCAAAGTAGTCATTCATATTGTCCACATGTTGAGATGTTGTTATAGTATTACTAGCATCATATAATGGAATTTTGGACTGATAGTCCTGTGGAAGATTGCCTAATGGTACAGGAAGGACTAAGGGAGAATACCATGTTGCCATGGCAGGAGATGGAGGTGGATTTACAGAAGGGAAAGTGGGCTGAGGTGAAGTGGTTTGAACAGTGGATGTAGGGTGAGTAGAAGTGGATGGACCAGGAGTAGACTGTTGAGATGATCTTGGATGAGAGACACCTAAATTGTGAAGGAAATGTAAATCAGGAGGTGTTGTTTCCCTGCTACCAAGAGGTTCACTTGTTTCAGGAGATGAAATTGAAGATTCAGAGTCTAGTGGATTATATCATCAAATGACCTAGTCCTAAATGGGTTCACTAAGTCAGTTTGTGATTGTTGCAGAGCTGAAAGATTTTCAGGGACTGATATAGCTCTCAAGGGTGATCTGAAAACAGTTAATAATTTAACCTTAGGAGACTTCCAAAGGATACTTTTTGGATTATCAACTATCTTAGGTGGGTTAGGGTTTGGGTGGGCTCTAGTGTGAATCTTTTAAGAAGCCACTATGCTATGTTGTTTAGACCTAAAACAAGAAAATTTGAACCAGATATGACAATCTTGGAGAGGTTAACCAATCTGTTTTTACAATTTTAAATCCCACATTCCTCTAACTGAGTTTGAATGATTTTATAATGATAAGGGTTCTTCCCAGTGGAGTCTTAAGGTCTTCTAGGATTGTGGAGTCGCCAAGTGGAAATGTTTAGCTCCTTTCAGAGGTAAAAGGTCTTGTCCACCACCATGTTTATTTAATTCCAATCTGAAATATTTTTAGGTTTTTCTAAGTCATTTTCCAGTTTTGTGGTTGTTAAGAATATCCTAACTTTGTTTCAAAACTTAGCTAAGGTTGCGAGACAAAGGCAGTCTACTCTTATGGCTAAGCCAGCTGATTTTTCAAGGTTTAGATGAAGTCTTAAGAGAAACCTAGGGTTTACCTAGTTTTTCACTGATTCAAACAAGTTCCATCATGATTACCTATAATAGGCAGTGCTTGAAAAGGCTGCTTTTTACTCTGGTTAATAAAGCAAATGCTCTATGAACCAAATCTCTGACGTCGTATGATTATCTTTAAATGAAAATGATTCTGGGTTCGATGTCCCCAGCGGAGTCGCCAGAAATGTTAGGTCTCTGTAATTTATTAGCAAGATTGGGAGAGTCCAATCACAGAGTTAACATCATTTCAACCAACTTTGGGATTCCAGGATCTAGCCCTCCTGAATCCGGAGAGGGATCTCTCCAATATGTACAAAGATGGATATTGTCTTGGAAGTTTAGGGTAATGATATTAGGCTAGTTATGAAGGCCACGGGTTTTGTTTTGTTTTGGATGGTTGAGCATGAAATGTTACTTGAGGGGAAAGTCCTAAGTGAAAAAAGTTTCAAAAGTGAGAAGTTGCAAGCAAATAGAACAGATTTGGCAGACAGATAGATATAACGCTGGTTTTTAGTCCATTGGGCTATGGAGTCATATATGGGCTTTAATTGAACAACAACATCAAGTGTGATCCAAGGGGCAAGTTATCTATGCCACAAGATTATTGAGATTAAAATGATGAAATGGAAACATTAAAATGTTGGAGGGGTGGAAACTGATAATAATTTCTCAGAGGATTTATAGTCAGTCCAAACAAGAAAATCCTTTTAAGTAACTATTTTAAAACCAACCAAGGACAGGGCTAACCATAGACTTCTTGGGCAAGTTTTTATTAAAGCATCTTAATTGACAAACAATCCAGTAATCCACATAATTACCTTTAGAAAGTATGAAAACACATAAGAAAAACAGAGTGTAACTTAAGATCAAATAAAGTACTTTTAAACCTAGTCTGCTTTCAGTCAACACCAAGGGAAACTTTCAGAATCTGCCTTTGGAGAAAAGAATCTAGGAATCAGGGCAAACCATATCTTCTCTAGTCTAACTTTAATAGCAAATAATGGAAATAACATTCGAGAACAATGTTTGAGCAAACGGAAGGACGAGGGAACGCCAACATTCCTAACTATTTAAACTATATTGAATCATTCTTAAATAAACAAATCTGAAGAAAACATTAAGATAAAGATTTCTCAGCCAGAGAAGGTTACTGCTATACAGAAAATCCTAACCCTGTTTAAACTGTTCTTTACAGAGGGAAAATGAACAATATGGCATACATAGAAGGAAAACGACTAACAAAGAAAGAAGCACTTCACCAGTGATAAAAACCAGGATCCCAAGAAACAACTTTTATATTGATGTCAAACCAGTTACAATCTTCAAGTCCAATGTTTCAGTTCAGCAATCATCTTCACTATTCAACCTAACTACTCTAGCACAAACAGAGCTTCAAGGGCCAGTGAACACTATGTACAAATAGAAGTCTCGAGCTCAAGTGTATTTCAAAGTTCTACAACCAACAATTTCTCATCTTCTTCTGAGGCATTTATAGAAGAATGAGGAGGCGATCTGAGAAAATATCTCTCAGGATAATTAATACAGGTTCAAGACTTCTCGGCCCTTTGAGGGGCTCGAGAGAGAAATTTACAGGTGGATCACTGTATTAACTTTTTACAATAAAAATCAAAGCTCGGTGGGAGCTTTATTTGAATTTGAGGCTTTATGTAATGTTTGGAGTAACTCTACAGATATTTTCTGCATTGATTTCCTTGCAGAAGTAACTCCCTGGCTGCGCTGGAGGTGAATATCTGATTTTCTTCAATAACTTCGGCCTCTGTTTGAAAGGTTTGAGGCGACAGGTGGCTCGGTGGTAGCTGAGGAATCAATTTGCCTCAGATGTGGCGGTGGAGGCTTTCTGTCTGATGAAACACTTTAGGTTTTTCCTTTAAACTGTGTTTTAGATTAGGGATTAGGCTTTTGATAACGGTCTTAGCCGTAATCCCCGTAAAAACCGTCTTCAATATTCATCTGCTGTGCTCTGTCTTCAAACTGATACTCTTTAACTGTTTTTGAATTAAAACAGTGTCTTGTCGATGTGCAGGCCGCACTGGGATTTTTAAAGGCATGAATGCCCATGAAGCATTGAGAAAACAATGGAGCGAAACCCCGCAGATGGTTCTCTTTAACAGCTCGAAGGCACAGGAAATGTCTTTCCCAACCCTCGAATTTCTTTCATTAAACATTATAAAACCATTAAAACGCCTGCAAAACACAAAAATAGTTAAGAAATCCTGCGGAAATAGGTTTAAACTGCTTCAGATGGCAGGGGAGGAGCGAAGCCGTCAAATGAAGGCAACCAACAGTGGAGATCTGCATAGAAAAGAAAAAAGGATAGCGGGAGAAGAATCAGGAGGAGTAGTTTTGGACCGTCCGATCTGGACACGTGGACGGTCCAGATTCAAACGAAGGATCGCAATCGAAACTGCGGGCCTAATCGCAATCGAAACTGGGGGCTTAATCGCAATCGAAAATACGGGCCTAATCGCAATCGAAACTGCAGGCCTGGTCTTTTCGATCAACCCATTGAAATTTTCCCGATTACGATTGCGCGATCGGTCCTTTTAATCTAACCATTTTATATTTAACATGTGACTTTGGCTCATTAAATAAAAACTTTAGAAAAGAGGGTTTTTGTAATTTACAAAGGAGAAAATGGGTCAGAAATGAAATATTCACAAGGTCTAAGCACCGGGGGCGGGCTCAGGGTTATATGTAAATAATATGATCGGGAGTCTTAAGCAGCAAGGCTAATCGCAATCGGAACTTTTGGAGTATGGCAAAGACTTGCGTCTTCGATTCTTTTCGATGCGATTAGCACTTTATCGTATTAGCAAGTGGTTCCAGACACAAAGCGTATGGTGGGGAAGTGGTTTAGGGCTTAGCCCAAGGGGCTTAGGTCCATAGCAATGAAACTTTGTTTTTCATGAAAAATTTCAAGGTTTTAAATGGATTTTGGGGGTTTCGGCACAGCTCAAAAAGAAGTTTTAAACCCTGTCAGGAGGATTTTCATGAATGGAAGGAGAAACTTATGAAAAGTAGGGAAATAATATGGAGAAAAGGGGAAGTAAATGAAGGTTAGTTATGAGTGGGAGAAAGGGGAAAAATGATGGTTTCTTCAGCAGCTTCTTACAGGAAATCAGCAGAATTTTCTGAGTATAAAATGGGACAGCAACTGAGGATTTGGGACAGAGGCATGAGGCCTTAAAGAGACTTCAAGAGCCAACAATTTTTAGTGATAAAATTTGTTCCTTGTAGGCTCAAAAAAGATCTTAGCCACATTTTGGTATAACAAAATATTATAGGTGGCTAACAGTGGCTCCACTTGGGGATGGTGCCTTCTTGAAGGCATCAAGAATTCAGACTTGACTTCTGGGAGGCTGACTAGTTGCCTCATCCATTGGGCTGTCCTTCTGTGATTGAATAATCTTCTCAAAAAACAAATTTGGCAGCCATGAAAATAGTGGACCTTTATGAACAAGCTCGCTACCTACCCAATCCTACAGATCTAGCATTTTTTCTTCATCAGAGTGCACTTGGATTGGCAAACTTTATTCACAACATTTTATTCTTTTGAAAGTAGGAAATCTAATCTATTTCTAATCCTTATTTCTCCCTGAACTCAGATTAAACAGTTGAGCTCAGATATTTCTCTACCTAGTCTACTGTTTGTTGGGATTAAACAGTCCAACAAACTTTCATTCTCTAAATTCTAGAACATAAATTTAAAAATAGTCAAGTCAAGATTGAGCTGTTCGAGTTGCTATGATCTATGGCATAAAAACAAACTGCTCATAGATTATTATTTGCAGAAAATTAAATCAAAATGGAAGGCTTAAGATCTGAAAGTTTCTCATTATGGCCTTCTTTTCTTTACAGCTCTGTTTTTAATTTTGTTTTGAGTTGTCTCTTTCTTGATATCTGATTCAGATTTTGGGCAAATAAGAACCAGTTTTTCTCTTTTATGACTCAGAAAAAATAAAACAGTTTTGAGTCATCTCTCTTTGGAAACTTTGGTTCAGATTTTGAACATATTTGAACCTTTAATTTCTATCCTAATCTATCTACTGATAAGCCAAGATTAAACATTTTGGCAAATCAAATTCACTACCCTATCAGCAGAAAATTGAAAGCTAATTAGTCAAGATTAAACAGTTTGACTAACTAGAAGTGTGTTTTGTAGGAGTGGCATTTAAGCTTGCACACTTTCAGATTTATTTCTCTTTTTGGCATGAGGCTGTGCCTTTCTTGTTTTTCATTTCTGCCCTCTTTTCTTTCTTTCTTTGTTTTTGTATTTTTTGATTTTTCATAACTTTGAATGCAATGGTGGATGAAATATTCATAATGAAAAAAAGAAAAAAGAAGGCTTAAAAACATATCATGAATCAAGAGAAGTAATGCTTGAGCATCCTGCCATTGACAGGACCCCCAAACAAATCTGTTCCATCCAGCTCTTGTAACAAGAATGCATTGTTTCCAGCAACTGAATGAATAGAGTAAGGGCCAAGCCATAGATTTTCAAATTTACCATGCTTTCCCTTGTCTTCCCTCTTTGAGTCCCACTTTAAAACTTTGTCCCCAATCTTGAAATTGCTGGCCTTTGTTCTTCTATCAAATATCTTCTTGATATTGTCTTGCTTCTGCAATGCTTTGTTGTACACTTCCTCTCTGGTTTGCTGAAGATGAATGGTCTGATTTATCCTTCTGATTATGTCATTTTCTTCAGTCTGCAACTCTTGAATTAACTTCATAACTGGTACACCGAGGCTATTAGGAAAAATTGCATCTGTACCATACACAAGCTGGAAGGGTGACATACCAATGGATTTCTTCAATGTTAATCTGTCAGCCCAAAGTGCATGGATCAGCTTTGTGTGCCAAGACGTCTTGTTGTCCTCTAACAGTTTCTTTATTATATTCACTAAGCTTTTGTTGGAAGACTCTGCAAGTCCATTACCTTGAGGGTAATAGGTTGTGGAGTGTCCCAATGTTAACTGGTACTTGTGACAGAATTCCACCATTTTCTTTGATCCAAATGCTGCTGCATTATCTGTGATGATCTTGGTAGGATAGCCAAATATGGAAAGAATATTGGTTTCTATGAATTTTATGATAACCGAATCATTGGCCTGCCTACAAGGAATGGCTTCTATCCACTTAGTGAAATAGTCTGTGGCGGTAAGAATCCACCTATGCTGGGCAGAGGATGGTGGATGAATCTCTCCTATGAAGTCAAGACCCCAATGTTGAAAAGGAGCTTCAACAGTGATTGGATGCAGAGGAAATGGTAATAATTTTCTCTTGCCCTCAAACAATTGGCATTTATGGCAAGTAGTTGTCATTTTGTGAACATCGGGAAAAAGGGTGGGCCAATAGAAACCAGCCCTCAAAATTTTGTTGGCTGTTGACTTCCAGTACAAATGGCCTCCACACTCTCCTTCATGAAATTCCTGCTTAACCTTCTCTGCATCAAACTCAGGCAAACATTTAAGCAATATACCACTAGCATTTTTCCAATAAAGACACCTATCAACAATGCAATAGTTTACTGCTTTCAGTTTTAAGAACTTTGCCTTTGTTTTCGACAAACCAGGAGGTGTATTTAAATTAAGCAAAACATAAACGATATCAGCATACCAAGGAGAATTCATAAAATGGTTTTCAATAATGGGAGTTGAGAATTCTTCTTGGTTGTCCAAAGCATTAATCATATTAATATCAAGAACTTCAAAATTGGATTCAGCCATTAATCTAGCTAGACCTTTGCCTTTGATGAGTTTAGTGGGTTTTATCTCTAAATCATATTCGAGAATAACAGCAATCCACTTACCTCTTTTACCATCTGGATCCCTGGTTAGAATGTCTTTAACCACCGAATTAGGGACAAAGGCAATGATGTGTGAGTGAAGAATGTATACTCTGAAGTCTTTCAATTCTTTAACCAAAGCAAAAGCTTGCTTTTCCATAATATTATACTTCAAAGGGGCATCCCTCAATGCCTTGCTAAAGAATGCAATAGGCTGCTCTTGTCCTTGTGGATTTTTCTGTAAAAGGACAGTAGCAATGGTATGTTCTGATGCAAATGAGAAGATATAATTTTTTTTTGAAAAATCAGGGCTTATGAGAACTGGTGTTTTGGTTAATGCTTGTTTCACCAGCTCAAAGGATGTCTTTGCTTCCAAGGTCCATTTTATCCCTTGCTCCTTCTTCAACATGTTTGTGATATTTCTAAGGAGCTCTGCCAAGTTAGGGATGAACCTTCTCAAAAATTTAATCTTTCCAATGAAAGACTGCAACTCTTTGATATTTCGAGGATGAGAGATTTGCAATATAGCCTCAATCCTCTTTGAATCTATCTTTATACCCTCTTCTGAAATAATGTGTCCAAGAAGCTTACCTTCTTGGAGACCAAATAGTGTCTTCTTAGGGTTTAAAGATATTCCAAACCTTTTGCACTTCTCGAAAACTTTTCTCAAATGTTCTAAATGTTCTTCATCTGTTTTTGAAAACACAATGACATCATCTAGATAGATAATGATGAAGAAACCCAATTCTTCCGAGAATGCTAAGTCCATGGCTCTCTGAAAGGTTGCTCCAGCGTTCATTAGACCAAAAGGCATCTTCACATACATGAAAGTGCCCCATGGAGTAGTGAAAGCTGTCTTTAATTGATCGGCAGGGTGAACTAAAATCTGATTATACCCTGAATAGCCATCAAGCAACGAAATACTTTTAGACCCCACCACCTTTTGTAAAATGTGATCCATTTTTGTTAAAGGGTAGTTATCCTTCAACGAATCTTTGTTTAAGTCTCTAAAGTCTATACAAAGCCTGATTTCTCCAGTCTTCTTCCTAACGGACACCAGATTAGATACCCACTCAGAATATCTAATAGGGACAATAATGCCAGCATCGTGCATCTTCATGATTTCCTTCTTAACCAATGGCAACTGGATAGGGTTCATTCTGCGCAGTTTCTGTTTGAATGGTTTTTGGTTTGCTTTAAGAGGGATTTTGTGCTGAATTATTTCAGTGTCATAGGATTTAAGATCTTCATAACTCCAAGCAAAAACATCAGAAAATTCTTTGAACAACTCTATGTATTTGAGTTTAATGTGAGCTGGCAAAGTTTTGGACAGCTTGATCATTTTCGGTTTTTCCTCACTTCCTATATTGTACTCCTCTACTTCAGTCTCTACAGGTTCCAGTTTTGGTTTATTGGCCACATCGTTAAAATCGAACAACTCCTCTAAAGGCGTTAGACCACTTGGCAGATTTTCATCTTTAGAATGCAGAGTTTGTAATTCTTTCGTTTCTAACTCTGCACTTAATTCTGTTTTGCTCCTAAGTTCGCTAGACAATAGGTTAATATTGACAGGTTGAGGAGACGATTCTTCTTCACCAAGGAAGTTTTCTTCACTGCAGTCTGTATCATAATCTGAATCTGAACTGTGCAGTTCGAACTCATTTCTGAATTGCATGAAGTCTTCTATTTGTTTGTCATTGTCAAACACTTGCCAATATTTTTCGTTATCAGGCACTGCCGGTCTAAATTTGATCGGAGTTGTGTTGTCTCCAGTCTCATATGGCGTTAGACATGTCCTGGCCGCAAAAGCTAGATTGTGGGCCATAATGTTCTTTTTCCTTGGGATGAAACTCAGGTTTGACTCCTCAAATGTTGTCAACAGATCCATGACATCATTCCGATAGGCTCTAAGTCTGGGATGATTCGCATTATACTCCCCATTGTCTTGCCTAATGATTAACTCAGAATCCCCGTACACATTAATTCTTCTGGCTCCTAATTTCTTCAAGAGATGCAAGCCTAAGAGAAGGGATTCATATTCTGCTATGTTGTTGGAACACTGAAAGTTTAATTTGCATGAGATGCATTCTGTGTGGTTGTTTTCAGTGTTAATGATCCAAACCCCTGCACCAACATTATTTCTAGTGCATGACCCATCAAAATACATACTCCATAAAGGACTATCTTCGGTTTCGTCTATTTGGCGATTGTCCTTTTTAACTATGGTGCCTTCTGACTGTTCATGATTAGCAACACCCAATTGAATTTGTTTTGACTCCTCAAATTCTTCAATAGATTGAGGGATGATGCCAGAAATGTTAGGGGTATTTTCTAGGTTGTTAAGTCCTAAACATAATGGACTCATAACCGGTAAATCAAGACCTATGCTTTGTTTACTAATGTTTTCACATGTGGAAAACTATTTGGACACTTCTGCGTTATTATACTCTTCTTCCCTGTCGGCCTTTAATTCTGTTAAAGTGACTTGCTCACTAGGAGTTTCATTGTTAAACATGATAAAAGAATCAAGGCCTGTATTGACAGAATATATAGGAGAGTTTCGTGGTCTATCTTGACTTGTAACCGTGTATTGCATATGAGACTCCCTGTAAAGTCTTCTGGTCTGATTGAAAAGCGGGATGGTCGCATATGTCATGTCCATCTGCATAGTCCCCTGTAACTTAGCTCCCCAGGATCTTGATAATAGCATTCCATACTTTGGGGGGACATCAGCCACAACAATGTCCATGAGTAAACATTTGGCTGGAATCTGGGCTAGGTTAACACAGAGGTCTTTGATCAATCCTAGACATTTTACTCTATTTTAGTCAAAGGAGTATAGGTCTTTGTAGGGTCTGGTAATTTCTAAACCAAGGCTCTCCATCACAGCTTTAGGCATTAAATTATGAGAAGCCCCAGAATCATGCATAGCGTTGTGTAGAATTTTGTCATGAATGTTCAAACTCACATAAAAGGGAGGAACTGGTCCTTCTTGAAACTTCCCTTCAATCTTGGGGCCAAAAATCAACTCTGGTAGGTCATCACTAAGATTAACTGTATCTCCATTCTCCTCTATATTTAAAACCTTCAAAATTTGGTTCCTATATACATGTTGGGTAGCTAACTCAGTTAATGGAACATATATTTTGATCTTTAAGATTTCCTGTTCCAGGCTGAAAGGGGTTTGTTTCTTTGAAGCACTTATTTCAACCTTATTAGCTGTCACTCTATCAACAATTACAGCTTCCTGATTTGTTTTACTTGACACAACTGTTGTAGAAGGAGTACTAGCTGAAGTGGTAGTACTGCTGATGTCTTCACTCTGTTTTTCATAATTTTGAGTGTTTTTCTCCTTATCCTTATCAGAATTAACAACCACTGTTTTGCCTTTTTGTTTGTCTGTTTTGGGTTTAGCTGCGGTGCTACTTTGAGAGGATTTGTCAGAGGTTTTGGTGTTGGGGGCTTGTTGGCTGGTCTTGCTTCTAAGGTCATATTCTCTTTGAGGTTCTATGATGACATTTTCTATGTCCTGATAACAATTTTCATTATGATCTCTTTTGTCGTCGTAAGGTGTGTAAAGACCTTGTTTAATATCATAATGAACCTCAAAGTCATCATCCTCTTCCCCAAACATGTTGATATCCTCTTCCTCTGTTATGTCTTCTGTTTCTTCAACCTCACTTACATAGTTTTGATGAAAGGGAGGGGTGATCTGTTGATCATCTTCCCTGGGTCTGTTTGGAGGTTGGTTCCTTCTAACATTCTGATTCTAGTTCCTATTTTGAGGAGCAGTTTGATTTTGATTTTCTTGTGCTCTCTTAATTATGCTCATCTCTTTCATCATTTCTTCCATCATTCTCTCCATTTTTGAGTTGGAAGTAGAAGGTGTGGATTCCTCTCTAAAAGATACTCTCTTCTCCACTTTCATCCTCGCTCTCTTCTATATAAGGTTAACTTCCACAGAAAGAGCACCTCTTTGCATATCTTCAAGGGTCGCAAAAAATCTTTCTCTGAGTGAATATGTCATGTCTGGATCAAACCCTTTAGGAAATTTGTTTAAAGCTGAGCCCTGAGGAGGTTTTAGTTCAGGGGAAAGTGCATTATAGACGTTGTTAAATCTGGTACAATAAGATTGTACACTTTCCCCAGGGTTCCTATGGAGATTGTTATAGTCAGCAAGGACTTGGAGAGGATTCTTTCTCACTTCCCATTTGTTTAAGAATGTTTGATGGAAGGCTTGGAGATCGTTGATACTATGGGGGGTTAAACCTTTAAACCATTTTCTTGCTTCTCCCCCCAAACTTTGAGCAAATAGTCTCAACTTGACAGAATCATCATCAATTTCGTTTATGTCAAAGTAGTCATTCATCTTGTCCACATGTTGAGATGCTGTTATAGTATTACTAGCATCATATAATGGAATTTTGGACTGATAGTCCTGTGGAAGATTGGCTAATGGTACAGGAAGGACTAAGGGAGCATACCATGTTGCCATGGTAGGAGGTGGAGGTGGATTTAAAGAAGGGAAAGTGGGCTGAGGTGAAGTGGTTTGAACAGTGGATTTAGGGTGAGTAGAAGTGGATGGACCAGGAGTAGACTGTTGAGATGATCTTGGATGAGAGACACCTAAATTGTGAAGGAAATGTAAATCAGGAGGTGTTGTTTCTCTGCCACCAGGATGTTCACTTGTTTTAGGAGATGAAAGTGAAGACTCAGAGTCTAACTGGATTATATCATCAAATGAACTAGTCCTAAATGGATTCACTAAGTTAGCTTGTGATTGTTACAGAGCTGAAAGATTTTCAGGGACTGAATTAGCTCTCAAGGGTGATCTGAAAACAGTTAATAATTTAACCTTAGGAGACTTCCAAAGGATACTTTCTGGATTATCAACTATCTCAGGTGGGTTAGGGTCTGGGCGGGCTCTAGTGTGAATCTTTTTAGAAGCCACTATGCTATGTTGTTTAGACCTAAAACAAGAAAAGTTCAACCAGATATGAAAATCTTGGAGAGGTTAACCAATCTGTTTTTACAATTTTAAATCCCACAGTCCTCTAACTGAGTTTGAATGATTTTATAATGATAAGGGTTCTTCCCAGTGGAGTCTTAAGGTTTGCTAGGATTTTGGAGTCGCCAAGTGGAAATATTTAGCTCCTTTCAGAGGTAAAAGGTCTTATGGTCCACCACCATGTTTATTTAATTCCAATCTGAAATATTTTTAGGTTTTTCTAAGTCATTTTTCAGTTTTGTGGTTGTTAAGAATGTCCTAACTTTGTTTCAAAACTTAGCTAAGGTTGCGAGACAAAGGCAGTCTACTCTTATGGCTAAGCCAGCTGATTTTTCAAGGTTAGATGAAGTCTTAAGAGAAACCTAGGGTTTGCCTAGTTTGTCACTGATTCAAACAAGTTTCATCATAATTACCTATGATAGGTAGTGCTTGAAAAGGCTGCTTTTTACTCTGGTTAATAAATCAAATGCTCTATGAACTAAATCTCTGACGTCGTATGATTATCTTTAAATGAAAATGATTCTGGGTTCGATGTCCCCAGCGGAGTCGCCAGAAATGTTAGGTCTCTGTAATTTATTAGCAAGATTGGGAGAGTCCAATCACAGAGTTAACATCATTTCAACCAACTTTAAGATTCTAGGATCTAGCCCTCCTGAATCCGGAGAGGGATCTCTCCAATATGTACAAAGATGGATATTGTCTTTGAAAAGCTTAAGGTAATGATATTAGGCTAGTTATGAAGGCCAAGGGTTTTGTTTTGTTTTTGGATGGTTGAGCATGAAATGTTACTTGAGGGGAAAGTCCTAAGTGCAAAAAGTTTCAAAAGTGAGAAGTTGCAAGCAAATAGAACAGTTTTGGCAGATAGATAGATATAACGCTGGTTTTTAGTCCATTGGGCTATGGAATCATATCTGGGCTTTAATTGAACAACAACATCAAGTGTGATCCAAGGGACAAGTCATCTATACCACAAGATTATTGAGATTAAAATGATGAAATGGAAACATTAAAATGTTGGAGGGGTGGAAACTGATAATAATTTCTCAGAGGATTTATAGTCAGTCCAAACAAGAAAAGCCTCTTAAGTAATTGTTTTAAAACCAACCAAGGACAGGGCTAACCATAGACTTCTTGGGCAAGTTCTTATTAAAGCAGCTTAATTGAAAAACAATCCAGTAATCCACATAATTACCTTCAGAAAGTATGAAAACACATAAGAAAAATAGAGTGTAACTTAAGATCAGATAAAGTACTTTTAAACCTAGTCTGCTTTCAGTCAACACCAAGGGAAACTTTCAGAATCTGCCTTTGGAGAAAAGAATCTAGGAATCAGGGCAAACCATATATTCTCTAGTCTAACTTTAATAGCAAATAATGGAAATAACATTCGAGAACAATGTTTGAGCAAACAGAAGGACGAGGGAACGCCAACATTCCTAACTGTTTAAACTGTATTGAATCATTATTAAATAAACAAATCTGAAGAAAACATTAAGATAAATATTTCTCATCCAGAGAAGGTTACTGCTATACAGAAAATCCTAACCCTGTTTAAACTGTTCTTTACAGAGGGAAAATGAACAATATGGCATACATAGAAGGAAAACGATTAACAAAGAAAGAAGCACTTCACCAGTGATAAAGACCAGGATCCCAAGAAACATCGTTTATATTGATGTCAAACCAGTTACAATCTTCAATTCCAATGTTTCAGTTCAGCAATCATCTTTACTATTCAACCTAACTACTCTAGCACAAACAGAGCTTCAAGGGCCAGTGAACACTATGTACAAATAGAAGTCTCGAGCTCAAGTGTATTTCAAAGTTCTGCAACCAAAAATTTCTCATCTTCTTCTGGGGTATTTATAGAAGAATGAGGAGGTGATCTGAGAAAAGATATCTCAGGATAATTAATACAGGTTCAAGACTTCTCGACCTTTTGAGGGGCTCAATGAAGAAGTTTACAGGTGGTTCTCTGTATTAACTATTTTACATTTATGGATTAAGCTCGGTGGGAGCTTATTTGACTTTGAGGCTTTATGTAATGTTTGGAGTAACTCTACAGATATTTTCTGCATTGATTTCCTTGCAGAAGTAACTCCCTGGCTGCGCTGGAGGCGAATATCTGATTTTCTTCAATAACTTCGGCCTCTGTTTGAAAGGTTTGAGGCGACAGGTGGCTCGGTGGTAGCTGAGGAATCAATTTGCCTCAGATGTGGCGGTGGAGGCTTTCTGTCTGATGAAACACTTTAGGTTTTTCTTTAAACTGTGTTTTAGATTGGGGATTAGGCTTTTGATAACGGTCTTAGCCGTAATCCCCATAAAAACCGTCTTCAATCTTCATCTGTTGTGCTCTGTCTTCAAACTGATACTCTTTAACTGTTTTTGAATTAAAACAATGTCTTGTCAATGTGCAGGCCGCACTAGGCTTTTTAAAGGCATCAATGCCCATGAATCATTGAGAAAACAATTGAGCGAAACCCCACAGATGGTTCTCTTTAACAGCTCGAAGGCGCAGGAAACGTCTTTCCCAACCCTCGGCTCTCCCTTCATCATATAATGGAAAATCATTAAAACACACATAAAAACACAAAAACGAGTTAAGAAATCACGGAAATAGGTTTTAGCGCGAGATGGCGGGGGAGGAGCGTAGGCGGCGGATAAAAATATCTAACGGTGGGGTCCGGCGTAGAACGGGCAAGAGAGTGGGGAGAAGAAATAAGGCGGGGTGGTTGGACGGGAAATCCGTCTTTGGACACGTGGACGGTGCTGGGTGATGCAATCGGAGGATCTCAATCGGGGGTGGCGAGGTAAGTGCGTGCGATTGAAACGCGGCGATGCGATTAGCGGCGGGTTGATCACGCCGGATCGGTCCCGACGGCGGAAAGTGAATCGGAGGGTTTTGAAATGGCGGTAAGACTTGCGATCGGAGGGAATAAGGATCGTTGGATAGGCGAGAAATGGACGGCGGATTTAATCGGAGGATGTGATCGGGGAGGTCACACGACAATATGCGATTGAAACTTTGCGATTGAGCCCTTTGCGATTGAACGCGGCGGGTGATGCGAGGACCGGATCGATGGCGAGGGACGAATCGGAGGATCGCGAGGGTGTGCGATGGCGAGTCGGATCGCCGAAACGGATGGACGGGCGCAGTGGAATCGACGGATCGCAATCGGGAGTGAGACGAAGATGCAACGATTGCGATCGGAGGAAACTTTGCGATTCGGCGCGGGTCGTCGTCCCCAAGCGAGATCAACGGTGGAGAATGGATCGGGGAGAAAGCCTTGTATATTTTTATGAAACCCAAACTTTTGGAATAATAAAAGGTTTTTATGGATTGGGCGGAATAATATATATATAAAGCGAACGGGCGCCGTGCGGGGCCTTCGGATATATGGAATGTAATATGCAGGCATATGGGGCAGACGTCGCGATCGGGCCATTGAGCACAAGGTCTTCAGATCAACCGTTTGTGTTTAGATTGCGATTGCGCGATCGGCTCTTTCCCGATCAACCCATTTATATTTATCACGTGGTTTTAAGTTTTTAACTTAAAACTTTCGGAAAGTGGGTTTTGGGTTTTACGAAATATTGATCGGAGGGTTGTATATGAAAGGCTAATCGCAATCGGAGCTTTGTAATGTTTCAAAGTTATGCACCCTTGGATATTTGCGATGCGATTAGCGAAAAGCTTTGGCGTTTGGTTTTAACACATGGGCATGTGGGGGTGAAGTGGTTTAGGACTTAGCCCGAGAGCGATTATACTTGATAAAACTTTGATTTTTTATGAGAAATTTTCGAGGATTTTAATGGATTTGGGGGTTCGAAATAGTTAAAAAGTGAGTTTTTAACTATGAAAAGGGAAATTTTCATAAATGGAAAGAAGAGGGACTTATGAAAACAAGGTAGTTTTTGATGGAGAAAAAAGGGGAGCGGATGACGGGTTTTGAAAATGATGATCTTTCGGCGAGTCTTTTAGTTGAAATCGGCGAAGTTACGAGTATAAAATGGGACGACAAATGAGGATTTTGGACGAGGGCATGAGGCATACGAGGGTGCTTCGAAACTTGACAATTTTTGGTGATAAAATTTGTTCCTTGGAGGCTGAATCTTGGCCAACCTTTTGGTATAACAAAATATTATAGGTGGTAGGTGGCTCCACTTGGGGATGGTGCCTTCTTGAAGGCATCAAGAAGTCGGACTTGATTTTGCAGGGGAGGTAGAGCTAGTTTCCTCATCCATTGGGGCAATCATACTGTGATTGAATGATCTTCTCTAAAAACATATTTGGCGACCATGAAAACGATGGACCTTTGTCAGCCAATTCTTGTACACGATCCTACGGATACGCATTTTTTCTTCATCGAGTGCACTTGGATTGGCGAGCTCTGTGCAACATTTTATTGTTTTGAAATCAGCTCTACTTCTACTCCTTATTTCTCCCCGAACTCGGATTAAACGATTGAGCTCAGATATTTTCCTACCTAGTCGCATGCGATTTGGGATTAAACGGTCAATGACTTTCATTCTCTAAATTCTACTCTGAGAAAATTTAAAAATAGTGAAAAGTCGAATTGAAATTTATTTGACTTGCTATGATCTATGGCATAAGAACAAGGTTGCACATAGATTATTATTTGCGAAGAAAAATTCAATCAAAATGGAAGGCTTAAGATCTGAAAGTTTCTCATTATGGCCTTCTTTCTTCCTTTCATATTTATGATTTTTCTTTTCTGTGAGCTATCTCTTCCTGGATGTCTGGTTCAGATTTTGAGCAAATTAGAACCATTTTTTCCTCTTACATGACTCGAGAGAAAATGAAACGAGTTTTGAGTCATCTCTCTTCGGAAACTTTGGTTCGATTTTGAGTTTGTTTGAACCTTAATTTCTATCTAATCCTAACTCTGCGGTAAGCGAAGATTAAACGGTTTGGCAAATCAGAATTCTACCCTATCGGCGAGAAAATTGAAAGCTAATTAGTCAAGATTAAACATTTTGACTAACTAGAAGTGTGTTTTTGCAGGAGTGGCATTTTAAGCTTGCACACTTTGATTGTTATCTTTTTTTTTTTTTTTTGGCATGCATTTGTGCCTTTCTTGTTTTCATTTCTGCCCTCTTTTCTTTCTTTCTTTGTTTTTGTATTTTTTGATTTTCATAACTTTGAATGCGATAGGTGGATGAAATATTCATAATGAAAAAAAGAAAAAGAGGAAGCTTAAAACATATCATGAATCAAGAGAAGTAATGCTTGAGCATCACGCCGTGTAGGGACCCCCAGACAAATCTGTTCCATCCCGGCTCTTGTAAGAAGAATGCATTGTTTCCGTATTTGAATGAATGGAAGGACCAGTATAGATTGTCAAATTTACCATGCTTTCCCTTGTCTTCCCTCTTTGAGTCCCACTTTGAAACTTTGTCCCCAATCTTGAAATTGCTGGCCTTTGTTCTTGTCGAATATCTTGATAACGTTGCTCTTGTAATGCTTTGTTGTACACTTCCTCTGTTGGTTTGTTGAAGATGAATGGTCGATTTATTCTTGATTATGTCATTTTCTTCGATCTTGCCAACTCTTAAATTAACTTCTCCTTTGGTACACCAGAACATTTAGGAAAAATTGCATACGTACCATACACAAATTTGGAAGGGTGACATGCAGTAGATTTCTTGAAAGTTAATGCAACCATTGGTCTTGGATATCTTTGTGTGCAGACTTCTTGTTGTCCTCAGCCGGTTTCTTTATTATTTTCACTAAGCTTTTGTTGGAAGACTCACCAAGTCCATTACCTTGAGGGTAATAGGCTGTGCAGGTGTCCCAGGTTATACGATATTTGCGACGGAATTCCACCATTTTCTTTGATCCAAATCTTTGCTTTGCATTATCTGTGATGATCTGGTAGGCGACCAAATGCGGAAAGGATATTGGTTTATGAACTTTATAATAAGCTTGAATCATTGGCTTGCCTACGAATGGCTTCTATCCACTTGAGTAAATAGTACGTAGCGGTGGATCCATCATCTTCAGGCGAGAAGATGAGGGATGGATTTCACATGAGTCGAGTCCCCACTATTGAAATGGGGCTTCAACGGTGATTGGATGCGGCGGAGGAAGGGGTAACAATTTTCTTTTGCCTTCGAATAGTTGGCACTTATGACAAGTAGTGGTCATCTTGTGTACATCGGAAAAAGAGAGTAGGCCAATAGAAACAACCCTCAAAATTTTGTTGGTGACTTCTGGTGCAAATGGCCCTCCTCTCTTTCATGAAATTCATAGCTAACCTTCCTACTGCATCCATTGGGGCAAACATTTAAGCAATATACCACTAGCATTTTTCCAATAAAGACACCTATCTGATGCAATAGTTCTTGCTTTCAGTTTTAGAACCTTGCCTTTGTTTTCGACAAACCAGGAGGTGTATTTAAATTAAGCAAAACATAAACGATATCGGCATACCGAGGAGAATTCATAAAATGGTTTTCGATAATGTGGGAGTTGAGAATTCTTCTTGGTACGTCAGCATTAATCATATTAATATAAAGAACTTCAAAAATTGGATTCAGCCATTAATCTAACTAAGACCTTGGCCTTTGACGAGTTTCGTGAGTTTTATCTCTAAATCATATTCGAGAATAACGGCAATCCACTTACCTCTTACCATACGGTCTTTGTGTTAGAATGTCTTTAACAATAAGATTAGGGACAAAGACGATGATGTGTGAGGATATATACTACGAAGTCTTTCGATACTTTAACTTGAAAGCAAAGTTACTTTTCCATAATATTATACTTCAAGGGGCATCCCTCGATGCCTTGTTAAAGAATACGATAGGTACTCTTGTCCTTGTGGATTTTTACGGGAACGGCGGCAAATGGTATGTTACGATGCAAACGAGAAGATATAAATCTTTTGAAAAATAAGGGCTTATGAGAACGGTGTTTTGGTTAATGCTTGTTTCATGACTCAAAGGATGTCTTTGCTTCAGAGTCCATTTTATCCCTTGCTCCTTCTTGACATGCTTGTGATATTTACAGGAGCTCGGCTAGGTTAGGGATGAACCTTCTCAAAAAGTTTATCTTTCCAATGAAAATTTACCCAACTCTTTGATATTTCGAAGTTGATTTACTTTGATATAGCCTCGATCACTCTTTGGATCTATCTTTATACCTTCTTCGAAATAATGTGTCGAGAAGCTTACCTTCTTGGAGACCAAATAGTGTCTTCTTAGGGTTTAAAGATATTCCAAACCTTTTGCACTTCTCGAAAACCTTTCTCAAATGTTCTAAATGTTCTTCATCTTGTTTTTGAAAACACGGTGACATCATCTAGATAGATAATGATGAAGAAGCCCAATTCTTGAGAATGCTATGTCCATGGCTCTGCGAAGGAAAGGTTGCTCCGGCGTTCATTAGACCAAAAGGCATCTTCACATACATGAAAGTGCCCCATGGAGTAGTGAAAGGCATCTTTAGTCGAGCGGGGGTGAACTAAAATGCGATTATGCCACTGAATAGCCATCGTGACAAGAAATCCTTTTAGACCCCACCACCCTTTGTAAATGTGAGTGTTTTGGTAAAGGGTAGTTGTCTTTTTATGAAGATTTGTTTAAGTCTCTAAAGTCTATACAAAGCCTGATTTCTCCGATCTTCTTCCTAACGGACACACGATTAGATACCCACTCGGAATATCTAATAGGGACAATAATGCCGACCTCATACATTTTCATGATTTCCTTAGAGACGATGGAAAGCTGGACGGGGGTTTATTTTGCGCGATTCTGTTTAAATGGTTTTGGTTTTCTTTGAGAGGGATTTGTGTTGTATTATTTCGGTGTCATAGGATTTAAGATCTTGTTAACTCCATGCAAAAACATCGAGAAAATTCTTTGAACGGCTCTATGTATTTAAGTTTAATGTAGTACAGCGAAGTTTTCAGACGATTTGATCATTTTCGGTTTTTCCTCACTTTGCTATGTTGCATATATGGAGTCTCTACGAGTTCTAGTTTTGGTTTATTGGCCACATCGTTAAGGCTGAACAACTCCTCTAAAGGCGTTGATTGGGCCACTCGGCAAATTTTCATCTTTAGAATGCGAGAGTTTGTAATTCTTCCATTTCTAACTACGCACTTAATTACATTTTGTTCCTAAGTTTGCTAGACAATAGGTTAACCATTGGCGAGGGTTGAGGAGACGATTCTTCTTCACCGAAAGTTTTCTTTACGCGATCCTTGTCATAATGCGAATGGGGCGTAGGTTGAACCTCATTCTGCAGCATGTTGTGAAATCTTTATTTTTGTCATTTATCGGAAACACTTGCAATATTTTTCGTTATCGAGCACTTAGGTCTAAATTTTATCGAGTTGTGTTGTCTCCGGTCTCATATGGCGTTAGACATGTCTAGGCACTAAACACTAAATTGTAGGCCATAATGTTCTTTTTCCTTGGGATGAAACTGAGTTTGACTCCTCAGTGTTGTCCATGAGATCCATGACATCATTTCGATAGGCTCTAGAGTAGGATGATTCGTATACTCCCCATTGTTTTACCCCTGACAGTTAACTCAGAATCCCCGTACACATTAATTATTGCGGCTCCCTAATTTCTTGAGAATCTGTGAAGCCTAAGAGAAAGAGTTCATATTATATTGTTGGGGTGCCAGAAAGTTTAATTTGCATGAGATGCATTACGTGGTTGTTTTAGTCTGTTAATAGTCAAGCCACACTTTTGACATTATTTCTAGTGCATGACCCATCAAAATACATACTCCATAAAAAGGACCTTGTCTTCGGTTGTTAAATTTTGGCGATTGTCCTTTTTAACTATGGTGCCATACATTTGTTCATGATTATCATCACCCAATTGATTAATTTTTGACTCTCAAATTCTTGATAGATGAGATGATGTCAGGAAAATATTGAGGTATTTTAAGGTTGTTAAGTCCTAAAAACAATGGACTCATAGCAGGTAAATCAAGACCTATGCTTTGTTTACTAATGTTTCCATGGCAGGCTTG
Organism: Pinus albicaulis; assembly: GCA_034641835.2. Taxonomy (NCBI): domain Eukaryota; kingdom Viridiplantae; phylum Streptophyta; class Pinopsida; order Pinales; family Pinaceae; genus Pinus; species Pinus albicaulis. Next base: position 1,066,453,050 of record CM076584.1, read on the forward strand.
TTTGGACACTTGCGTTATTATGCTCTCTTCTTCCTGTCTGGCCTTTAGTGCATTAGAAGTGACTTTGCTCTCGGTTTCATTGTTAAACATGATAAAAGAATCGAGGCACCTGTTAATGAAATATATAGGAGAGGTTTAGTGATGTCTTGACTTGTAATAAATGCACATATGAGACTCTAATAGGAGTCTTAAGTGGAAGTTGAAAACAAGGATGGTGTATATGTCATGTGTCCACTCATAGTCCTTGTAACAGCTCCCAGGATGTTGATAATGGCATCTGGTAATTTTGGGGGGACATCATTACAACAGTATCACAGCAGGCCAACATTTGAAATTTAAGATAGGCTAGGTTGTGAGAGGTCTTTGATCATCTAGACATTTTACTCTGTTTGAGTCAAAGGAGTATAGGTCTTTAGGGTCTGGTACTTTTTTCTAAACCAAGGCTCTCATCACGGCTTTAGGCATTAAATTGTAGAAGCTAGGAATCATGCATAGCGTTGTGTAGTTTTGTCATGAATATTCGAAACTCACATAAAAGGAGGAAGCTGAGATTTGTACTTGAAACTTCCCTTCAATCTTAGGGCCAAAAATCAACTGCGGTAGGTCGTCGCTAAGATTAGCTACATCTGTCTCCATTTCCTCTATATTTAAAACCTTCATGGTGGTTCTATATCTTGTGTTGGTGACTAACTGAGTTAATGGAAGCAAAGATTTTGATCTTTAAAGATTTCTTGTTCAGGGGTGAAAAGAGTTTGATTTCTTTGAAGCACTTGTTTCAACCTTATTAATTTTTGTCACTCTATCAACAATTCTGACTTGCTGATTGTTTCCTTGGCTGACTTATTGTGAAGGAGTACTGATACAAGTGTTAAATATTGTGATGTCTTCCTCTCTTGTTTTTTTCGAAATTTTGGTAATTTTTCTCATATCCTTGAAGTCAACAACTTCTTTGTTTTGTCTTTTTTTTGTTTGAGTACATTTAGGTTTAGCGTTGCGTCTGCTTTGAAGGATGTCTGGAGGGTTTTGGTGTTGGGAGCTTGTTGAATGGTCTTGCTTCTAAGGTCATATTCTCTTCGAGGTTGTATGACAGCTTATTTCCATGTCCCCAAAAATAATTTTCTTATCATCTCTTTTGTCGTCGTAAGGTGTGTAGCGGCCTTGTTTATTATCATAATGGCTCTCGAAGTCATCATCCTCTTCCCCAAACATATTCAGCATCCTCTTCCTCTATTATGTCTTCATTTCTTCAACCTCACTTACATAGTTTTGGTGAAAGGGAGGGGTGATGCAGTGATCATCTTCACTGAATGCAGGCTGGAGGTTCCTTCTCTGTGTTCGGTGCAGGTTTCTATTTTGGGAGCGATTTAAGTTTTGATTTGCTTGTGCTCTCTTATTCTTGCTCATCTCTTTCATCGGTTCTTCATCATTCTCTCATTTTTGAGTTGGAAGTAGAAGGTGTGGATTCCTCTCTAAAAGATACTCTCTTCTCGCTCTTCATTCTTTTATCCTTTCTCCATCAAGTTCACTTCCACGGAAAGAGCACCCCGCTGCATGTCTTGAGGGGATTGAAAAATCTCTCTCTTAGTGAATAGGTCATGTACGGATCAAACCTTCGAAGTTGTTTGGCGGGTACGAGGGTTTTAGTTAGGGGGAAGAGTGCATTATAGACATTTTATTAAATACGGTAACAATAAGATTGTACACTTTCCCCAGGGTTCCTATGGAGATTGTTATAGTCAGCAAGGACTTGGAGAGGATTCTTTCTCCCTTCCCATTTTTTTAAGAATGTTTGATGGAAGGCTTCGAGATCGTTAATACTATGGGGGGTTAAACCTTTAAACCATTTTCTTGCTTCTCCCCCCAAACTTTGAGCAAATAGTCTCAACTTGACAGAATCATCATCAATTTCGTTTTTGTCAAAGTAGTCATTCATCTTGTCCACATGTTGAGATGCTGTTATAGTATTGCTAGCATCATACAATGGAATGTTGGACTGATAGTCCTGTGGAAGATTGACTAATGGTACAGGAAGGACTAAGGGAGCATACCATGTTGCCATGGCAGGAGGTGGAGGTGGATTTACAGAAGGGAAAGTGGGCTGAGGTGAAGTGGTTTGAACAGTGGATGTAGGGTGAGTAGAAGTGGATGGACTAGGAGTAGACTGTTGAGATGATCTTGGATGAGAGACACCTAAATTGTGAAGGAAATGTAAATCAGGAGGTGTTGTTTTCCTGTTACCAGGATGTTCACTTGTTTCGGGAGATGAAAGTGAAGATTCAGAGTCTAACTGGATTATATCATCAAATGACCTAGTCCTAAATGGGTTCACTAAGTCAGTTTGTGATTGTTGCAGAGCTGAAAGATTTTCAGGGACTGAATTAGCTCTCAAGGGTGATCTGAAAATAGTTAATAATTTAACCTTAGGTGACTTCCAAAGGATACTTTCTGGATTATCAACTATCTCAGGTGGGTTAGGGTCTGGATGGGATCTAGTGTGAATCTTTTTAGAAGCCACTATGCTATGTTGTTTAGACCAGCGAAAAGTTCAACGAGATATGACAATCTTGGAGAGGTTAAACAGCTCTGTTTTACAATTTTAAATCCCACAGGTCCTCTCGCGAGAGTTTGAATGATTTTATAATGATAAGGGGTTCTTCCCGGTGGAGTCTTAAGTGCCTTTAGGATTGTGGAATGGCAAGTGGAAATTTTTAGCTCCTTTCGAGAGGTAAAAGGTCTTATGGTCCTGATACGAAATATTTTTAGGTTTTTCTAAGTCATTTTTCAGTTTTGTGGTTGCTAAGAATATCCTAACTTTGTTTCAAAACTTAGCTAAGGTTGCGAGACAAAGGCAGTCTACTCTTATGGCTAAGCCAGTTGATTTTTCAAGGTTAGATGAAGTCTTAAGAGAAACCTAGGGTTTACCTAGTTTGTCACTGATTCAAACAAGTTCCATCATGATTACCTATATTAGGCAGTGCTTGAAAAGGCTGCTTTTTACTCTCAAAATGTTCTCGACTAAAGGGTTTTATGAGGCCTCTAAAAGGTATTAAAAACACTCAGTTCCCCAGCGGAGTCGCCAGAAATGTTAGGTCTCTGTAATTTATTAGCAAGATTGGGAGAGTCTAATCACAGAGTTAACAACATTTCAACCAACGTTGGGATTCTAGGATCTAGCCCTCCTGAATCCGGAGAGGGATCTCTCCAATATGTACAAAGATGGATATTGTCTTTGAAAAGCTTAAGGTAATGATATTAGGCTAGTTATGAAGGCCAAGGGTTTTGTTTTGTTTTGGATGGTTGAGCATGAAATGTTACTTGAGGGAAAGTCCTAAGTGCAAAAAGTTTCAAAAGTGAGAAGTTGCAAGCAAATAGAACAGTTTTGGCAGATAGATAGATATAACGCTGGTTTTTAGTCCATTGGGCTATGGAGTCATATCTGGGCTTTAATTGAACAACAACATCAAGTGTGATCCAAGGGGCAAGTCATCTATACCATAAGATTCTTGAGATTAAAATGATGAAATGGAAACATTAAAATGTTGGAGGGGTGGAAAATGATAATAATTTCTCAGAGGATTTATAGTCAGTCCAAACAAGAAAAGCCTCTTAAGTAACTGTTTTAAAACCAACCAAGGACAGGGCTAACCATAGACTTCTTGGGCAAGTTCTTATTAAAGCAGCTTAATTGACAAACAATCCAGTAATCCACATAATTACCTTCAGAAAGTATGAAAACACATAAGAAAAGCAGAGTGTAACTTAAGATCAGATAAAGTACTTTTAAACCTAGTCTGCTTTCAGTCAACACCAAGGGAAACTTTCAGAATCTGCCTTTGGAGAAAAGAATCTAGGAATCAGGGCAAACCATATCTTCTCTAGTCTAAATTTAATAGCAAATAATGGAAATAACATTCAAGAACAATGTTTGAGCAAACAGAAGGACGAGGGAACGCCAACATTCCTAACTGTTTAAATTGTATTGAATCATTCTTAAATAAACAAATCTGAAGAAAACATTGAGATAAAGGTTTCTCAGCCAGAGAAGGTTACTGCTATACAGAAAATCCTAACCCTGTTTAAACTGTTCTTTACAGAGGGAAAATGAACAATATGGCATACATAGAAGGAAAATGATTAACAAATAAATAAGCACTTCACCAACGATAAAGACCAGGATCCCAAGAAATAGCTTTTATATTGATGTCAAACCAGTTACAATCTTCAATTCCAATGCTTCAGTTCAGCAATCATCTTCACTATTCAACCTAACTACTCTAGCACAAACAGAGCTTCAAGGGCCAGTGAACATTATGTACAAATAGAAGTCTTGAGCTCAAGTGTATTTCAAAGTTCTGCAACCAACAACTTCTCATCTTATGCAGAAGTACTTATAGGAAGATGAGGAAGTGAGATTTTAACAAAATATCTCAAGGATAATTAATGCAGAGTGAAGACTTCTCGGCCCTTTGAGAGGCTCGAGGGAGAAATTTACAGGTGGATCACTACATTAACTGTTTCACAATAAATATCGAAGCTCGGTGGAAGCTTTTTTTGACTTTGAGGCTCTGTGTATGTTTTGGAATAACTCTGCAGATATTTATGCATTGGTTTTCTTGCAGAAATAACTTCTTGGCAATGCTGGAGGCAGATATTCCTTCGAGAAATAACTTCGGCCTCTGTTCTGAATGGTTTGAGGAGATAGGTGGCTCTTTGTAGTAGCTGAGGAATCAATTCGCCTCAGTTGAAGCGGTGGAAACCTTTCTATCAGATAAAACACTTTAGGTTTTCCTTTAAACTGTGTTTTAGATTGGGGATTAGGCTTTTGATAATTGTCTTAGCCGTAATCCCCAAAAAAATTGTCTTCAATCTTCATCTGTTGTGCTCTGTCTTCAAAACTGATACTCTTTAACTGTGTTTGAATTAAAATAGTGTCTTGTCGATGTGCAGGGCCGCACAGGGCTCTTTAGGTTATCAATGCTCATGAAACATCGATAAATTATTTGATACAGAGCCCGAGAATGGTTCTTTTTAGAAAGCCTGAAGGCACAGGAAATGTCTTTCCCAACCCTCGGCTATCCTTCATTCTATAATGGAAAATCATTAAAACACCTGCAAAACACAAAAACAATTAAGAAATCCTGCGGAAATAGGTTTAAACTGCTTCAGATGGCGGGGGAGGAGCGTAGCCGTCGGATAAAAATATCTAACGGTGGAGATCGGCGCAGAACAGGCAAAGGAGAGCGGGGAGAAGAAATAAGGCGGGGTGGTTTTGGACCGTCCGATCTGGACACGTGGACGGTCCATATCTAATCGGAGGATCTCAATCGGGGGTGGCAGGTAAGTGCGTGCGATTGAAATGCAGCGATGCGATTAAGCGTTGGCCGTTGATCTGCAGATCAGATCAACGGCGGAAAGTGAATCGGAGGGTTTTGAAATGGCGGTAAGACTTGCGATCGGAGGGAATAAGGACCGTTGGATAGGCGGGAAATGGACGGCCCAGATTTAATCGGAGGATCGCAATCGGGGAGGTCACACAACAATATGCGATTGAAACTTTGCGATTGAGCCCTTTGCGATTGAGCGCTGGCCGTTGATCTGAGGACCAGATCGACGGCAGGGAATGAATCGGAGGGATCGCAAGGGTGTGTGATGGCCGTCGGATCGCGAAATAGATGGACGGCTGTGATGGAATCGGCGGATCGCAATCGGGAGTGAGACGGGAAGGTCTGCGATTGCGATAGGAGGAAACTTTGCGATTGAGCGCATGCTGTCGATCTGAGAACAAGATCAACGGTTAGGATTGAATCAGGGATTGGCAATCGGGAGAGAAACCCTTGTATATTTTTATGAAACCCAAAATTTTGGAATAATCAAAGGTTTTTATGGATCGGGCGGAAGAATATATATATAAAGCGGACAGGCGCCCGACTGCGGGGCCTTCGGATATATGGAATGTAATATGCCCAGGGCGTATACAGACAAGGGCCAATCGCAATCGGGCCGTTGAGCCTGGTCTTTCCGATCAACCCATTGTGTTGTTTCCGATTGCGATTGTGCGATCGGCTCTATTTAATCAACCCATTTATATTTAGCATGTGGTTTTAAGTTTTTAACTTAAAACTTTCAGAAAGTGGGTTTTTGGGTTCACAAAGGAAAATATTGATCGGAGGGGTTTTATATGAAAGGCTAATTGCAATCGGGGCTTTGTAATGGTTCAAAGTCATGCACCCTTTGGATATTTGCGATGCGATTAGCGCCGAAAAGCTTTGGCGTTTGGTTTTAACACATGGGCATGTGGGGGGAAGTGGTTTAGGACTTAGCCCAAGGGGCTTAGGTCCATAGCAATAAAATTTAGATTTTTTATGAGAAATTTTCAAGGATTTTAATGGATTTGGGGGTTCCGAAATAGTTAAAAAGTGAGTTTTTAACTATGAAAGGGGAAATTTTCATAAATGGAAAGAAGAGGACTTATGAAAACAAGGTAGTTTTGATGGAGAAAATGGGGAGTAGATGACAGGTTTTGAGAAGAGGAGAAATGACCATCTTTCAGCAGTCTTTCAGTTGGAATCAGCAGAAATTCCTGAGTATAAAATGGGACAGCAAATGAGGATTTTGGACCGAGGCATGAGGCCTACAAGGAGTCTTCAAGAGCCAACAATTTTTAGTGATAAAATTTGTTCCTTGGAGGCTCAAAAAAAGATCTTAGCCACCTTTTGGTATAACAAAATATTATAGGTGGCTAACAATAGGAACTAGTTCCTCCTCACCATCTGAAATTTCTGATATTTCTGCAATCCAATTTATATCAAGACAGTCAAAGTTTGAATGTGCCATCAACTTTGCCAAACCTTTCCCTTTGACCAATTTTGTTGGTTTAATCTCTATATCATATTATAGCAACTTGGTAATCCATTTCCCACTCTTACCATCAGGGTCGGCTTGAGTGAGGATGTCTTTCACAAATGTATTAGGAAAAAACGCCATAGTACGAGAATGCAGAATATAAATTCTGAAATCTTTGATAGCCTTCACGAGAGAATAGGCTTGATTTTATAAGATATTATACTTCAGTTAATAATTGGTTAATTTCCTACTAAAGAAAGAAATCGGCTGCTCAATACCTTGCTATCCTTTTTGTAGCAGAACTCTAGCAATAATATTCTCTGATGCAAAGGTAGAAACTAGAAATTCCTTTAAGAAATCTGGACTGATCAATACTGGTGACTGTGTGAGTGCTCTTTTGATCTCTTCAAATGAGTTTCTTGCCTTTGCTGTCCACTCAATGTCAACTCCCTTATTTAGCATTCTTGTTATGTCCTTCACAATCTCAGCAAAATTAGGAATAAATCACCTTACAAAATTTACCTTTCCAAGAAAAGATTGAATCTCTTTCCTACTTCTTGGCAACTCTACCTTCTGAATTGCATTGAACTTGCTTGGATCAATCTTAATCCCATCTTTAGAAATGATATGCCCAAGTGATTTTCCTAAAGTTAAAGCAAAAAAACTTTTGGTGGGATTTAGAGAGATGCCAAACCTTCTACATTTCAGCAGAATTATTTCCAAGTGTTTTAAGTGATCTTCTTCCTTCCTTGAGAAGATTGTTATGTCATCAAGATACACAACCACCATATTGTCCTTCTCTTCATAAAACGCAATGTCCATTGCCCTCTGAAAAGTAGCTCCTGCACTCATGAGACTGAATGGCATCTTGGCGTACATAAAAGTACCCCATGGTGTTGTAAAGGCTGTTTTCTCCTGATCATTGGGATGCAAAAAGATTTGATTATAACCTAAAAAACCATCAAGCATAGCCATTCTCTGAGAACCCACAATAGTTTGCAAAATTTGATCCATCTTTGGGAGAGGATAATTATCTTTCAATGAATCTTTATTCAAATTTCTGAAGTCAATGCATATTCTGATTTCTCCACTCTTTTTTCTAACCAGTACCAAATTTGCAAGCTAATTTGAAAATTTGATTGGGACTATAATTTTGGCATCAAAGAGCTTTTTAACCTCCTTCTCAATCAAGGGAATGAGAAGTGGGTTGATCCTCCTTAACTTCTGCTTGAAAGGTCTTTCATTTTCTTTTATGGGAGTAATGTGCTAAATAATGGAGGGATCATATTATTTCAAATCAACATAGTTCCAAGAAAAGACATCTATGAATCTTTTCATCATTTCAACATACTTAAACTTCATATCAGCTGAAAGAAATTTTGAAAGTTTAGTCATCTTGGGCATAGATATAGTACCAAAGTTATAGCTCTCAACTTCTTCATCATCAGCTTGTATCTTAGGGGATTTAAAAACATCATTCTGATCAAAGAGTTTTTCTAGGGGTATGAGTCCCTTTGGTATAGAATTATTCTTTAATTGTAAAACTTCAGAACTCCCTTTAGATTCAGCCAACATGTTCTGCTAATCTACTTGTACATTTTCAAACTTTTCTTTCAGCTCAATAAATTTTTTCCCCTGTTGATCATCCTCAAAAACTTACCAATGAGTAATATTATCAGGGATGGAGGGCCTATGGCGGACCTCTACTTCATACTTTTCTGTGGAGTGCATAGGAATAATGAAAAGACTTGCAGAGACAGCAAGAGAGTCAGCAATGGAGTTTAGCTCTCTAGTTTTGACTATGAATGAATAAGCTTGAAAGTTTTCTAACATGTCCAAAACCAAATTCCTATATGCTTTCATCCTTATGTCCTTGGTTTGATAAACACCCTCAATCTGTTTTATGACTAATTACGAATCTCAAAAAATAGAAATGTTTTGAGCATTCATTCTTTTCAACATTTCTAGACCCAAAATCAAGGATTCATATTTAGCCATGTTGTTCGTGCAATCAAAGTTCAGTTTATAGGAAAAGAAATTACTCTCATCACTTGGATTTCTAATCCAAATCCCTGCTCCTGCTCCTTCTCTGCCTGCTGATCCATAAAAATACAATGACCACCAACCTTCTTCCTCTTTATTGCTGACTTGCTGACCTTCTGTTTGCTCATTTTCAGACTGCTGAATTTCAGAACTTTGATTTTCTGCTTTCCTTTCTTCTTCTGCTTCATTAGTCAATTAATTAAAAAGAATAGCAGAACCAAGTTCAATATCAAAAGCACAAATTGGAAAGTTTTGGTGTTTATCTTTGCTACTCACCATGTAGGCCATCCTTGTCTCTCGATACAATGTTCTTTTCTCCCCAAAGACTGGAATGGTAGCATAAGTAAGATCCATCTGCATTGTACCTTTAATTTTTTCTGCCTATGACCTTGACAACAACATACCAAACTTCGGTGGAATGTCCACCATTACAATTTCCATGACTATAGTCTTAGCAGGAACTTGCGTCAGACCAACAACAACATCCTTGGTTAAACCAATGCATTGAACTCTTTTTTAATCAAAATAAAACAAATATTTATATGGCCTAGTTATTTCTAACCCCATTATTTCCATGATTACTTTAGGCATAATATTGTGAGAGGCCCTTGAATCCATCATAACATTGTGCAATGTCATGTCGTGAATGCTAAGGTTCACATAAGAAGGAGGGACTTCCTCATTCTGTTCATATTCTAGTCTTGGACCCAAATATATGGTTGGATGATCTTCTAATACATTCAAGATATCAACAGCTCCTGGTCGTGAGTTTATCATTTTAAAAATATTGCTTCTATATTCATCTACCTTGAGAATCTCACCAAAAGGGACTGATATTTTTATCTTAGAAATTTCATTCTCAAGAATTTTATTTTTGTTTTTATTTTTATTTTTTCATTTTTCAGTTTCTTTGGTAGGAGGGACAATTGATGCATATTTCTTACCTTCAACGACCTTAGGAGCTTCCTTCTTGCCATCAACAACCTTAGGTGCATACTTCTTAGGTTGTATCTTTTTTGCATTGATAGGTACATTCATATTTCTGAGATTATATTGTCTCTGCATCTCAAAAATAGCATGTTGATACCCCTTTAGATAGTCCGATGTTTCTTCTTCATGATTTTTTTGATCTTATTGATCATTTTCTTCCTTAGTCAAGAAAATTCCTAACATTTCTTCATTAAAACAATGAATAGACTCCTCAGGAACTTCAGGGTCATCTTCTTCATCAACCAAATTCTGCTGAAAAGGAGTTCTCACTGGAGGATCAGGCTGCTGATTTTTGTTCTCCCTTAGTCTTTGCTAATTCTGAGGTCTCCCGAACTGAGGGTTTCTAAATTGAGGTTCATGTTGTGCAGGAGGAGTAGAGGTATTGCCAAGGGATAATCTATCCATCAAATTTTCCATTTTTTTCATCATTGCATCCAGTTTGTCTTGAGAGGTAGAGGATGAAGGTTTCTCTTCTTCTTTCAACTTACCCTTACCCATTTTTGACTTTTAGCTGCTATCAAATTAACCTCCACTTTCACAACATCATTTTGCATTTCAACAAGTGTAGGGGATTCTCTTTCTCTAAGCAGTATGGAAAACTCATAGTCAAAAGATTCAACATACCTCATTTGAGCTAAAGCTTCTGGTGGTTTCAAATGAGAAGGAATAGAATCTAACACTTTATTAAACCTTTTTGAAAATTTTTGGACAGTTTCATCAACAAATCTTTTCAATATTGCTGGCTGCATGCTCCACTATAGGTGATGAGAGATCAATCACCTCTTCAGGGACTTTGGCTGCTTCAATGGTTACTTGGATATCTTTACTGCCTTCTTGGAGTTTCTTTTCATGCCTAGTTAAAGGTTTCCTAGCTTGAAAAACAAAAGCTGCATTCTCACCTTCAAATTCCAATTTCTTTGCTGATTTCATTTTTCTCCGTTTTGGGTTCATTAAATTCAATGAAATATGCCTGCACAATGGGTGATTATTCTATATCAATTGCATGCAGTATATCATCCAAGTTGCCTTTCATAATTGGGCCGTCCTCCGTGACTGAAACCACTGCTTTTCCCTCTGATGCTGATACTTGACTTCTTGTCTTTCTTTGGCTCTCCTGCTTACTGGCCACCTATTTTTGTTTTGTTTCTTTGACCCTTTCTACTTTGTGTTTTGTAGGTATTGGGGTTTTTGCAACAAGTACTGATGCTTTCTCAGTTATATGTTCAACCTGTTTCTTTGGTTTCAACTTCACAAACCTCTTTGCTTTGGTAACCACTGGCTGACTGGATTCTACTACTGGTGGTGAAGGATTTCCCTTGATCTTAGGGTTTCTAGCTGGGGTTAGGGCTTCCATTTCAAATCCACTCATAAATAAAAAGGAAGACCAATCTCTATTTATTTTCTGAAGCTCATTTAAAACCAGTAACTTAATCAAACCGTGATGAAACAGAGATGTTTCACAACCATCAAATTTAGCTTGGACTTTGTCATCCATTTTGGCAAGGATTCTATGCAAGTAAAATGGTAAATCTAATGATATCATTCTTATGAAATGCAACAAAAGTTTAAAATGATAAGTGTAGAATTTATGGTACCTGCCTTCACATGTGAAATATCTTTGGATGTTGAATAGCAGCTTTTCATAGTTATCCTTGATGCAACTCCTAAGTATTGCATTTTTCAAGTCCATGTCTACAAATTCAGGTTTCATAAACTCCTTGCATCTCTTCATGTCAAAACTAAAATCTTTAAACCAAGATTTCTGACCCCTTGGTCTCTTTGTCACAACAACTATGATCTCAGGTGTCACTGGCATATTTATCATTCCAACTTTGGTAGTGGTTCCATTGAAATGTAGAGTAAACTCTTTGGACACCTGAGTGTGGCAACGCTGCATCTTTTCACAAAATTTGAGACAACCAACTTTTCTAAAAGCCTCCATTATAATTTGATCCTCCATAACAGCATTTACATTCTCAGGCTCGTATCTTAGACAATGTCGTCCTCTGTGGACCTTCTCCTCTGCCATGTTTCTTGTAAAGAAAACATGTTATCTTCTCTGAAACTTGTAAAACAACCTCGCTTGATATAATGAATAGCCTCGCTTGATAATAGTGAAAAACCTCGCTTGATAATGGTGTGAGTTGTCTTTGAAAGAACAACCACAAGCTTATCCTTACTGCTTCAGAGCTTGGAGAATATATGTGAAGGTAAATGAAACAGAGATGACTCAATTAGGCAAAAAATTCGAATTAGAGATGTCACAACATGACCAAATGATGTTTAATTGATATCCTATCATGACTATGATGACTGAAGGACAAGTAAGTACATCAAATCTGGTAACTAACTGACTCACCATACCCCTATCATGTCATTCCCCAACTGAAACTGACAAATCCCGACTTATTTGATACGAAAGCTAAGAAACCGCACTTTCGTAGCGCTCACAGTGTAATTTTCTCACTTTGCGCTACAAAAGTAGCAGTGCTTTTGTAGTGAAAAAATCACTTTTTGAACTAACAGCGCTACGAAACTGTGGATTTGTGGCTAATTGCAGAAAATCGACCCAAAACTTACTTAGATGACCCTTAAATGAAAAATGTGAACTTTTAAACTATGGAATGGACCTAAAAATACATTTTTTGAATTTTGATGGTGAACACTAAACCTCTAAAACTATGGCACACCCTTAACCATGCTAAAATGACTTTCAAAACTATTTAGATCATGATCAAAACACAGTTGACATGCCATGTTTTGATTTTTTTTTTATAGTGATAACAGTGGCTCCACTTTGGATAGTGTGCCCCTGTGGTACAGTAAGAACCAATGGTTCCAGTGTTACTATCCATTTTCTTGACCAAAATAGAAAAAACCTTGAAATTTCCAAGCTTCCTCCTCAAGCTCTAATGGCCTTCACCTCGGGCTCAAGCTTGATGATTTTTCTTGTCATTATTAGCTAAAAAAACTTATAAAATGGAATATATACAATGACATGAACAATCCATCAAATTTTAGGAAGAATAGTGCTTCAAAAACCTGCCATTGATAGGTCCTCCAACATATGGTTTTCCATCTATCTCCTGGAGTATGTAAGTATTGTTTCCATGGAAAGCAGCTATCTTGAAAGGACCTTTCCATAACTTCTCAAACTTAGCATGCTTGCCTTTCTCTTCAATTCTGGCCTCCCATTTCAGCACTTCAGCTTGAATTTGAAAACTCTCTTCCTTGATGTTCTTATCAAATGTTCTCTTGATTCTGTTTTGAGATTGCTAATTGTTGTCATAAACTTCGTTCCTTTTCTCCTGCAGATCTATCAGCTGATTAATTCTCCTTTGGATTGCATTTGGTTCCTCTTCCAGCCCTTGAATCAGCTTCATAACAGGTACCCCTAGTGATGTAGGAAAAATAGCCTCAACTCCATATACCAATTCATATGGTGAAGTTCCGATTGACCTCTTTGTACATATCCTATCAACCCATAAGGCATACTTTAGTTTCAAATTCCAAGCCTTCTTATTATCGTGCAACACCTTTTTAATGATCCTCACAATGATCTTGTTAGAAGATTTAGCAAGGCCATTTCCTTGCTGATGGTATGCAATAGAATGCCCAATAGTAATATGATATTGATGACAAAAATTGATCAGTTTCTTAGACTTGAATGCTTGTGCATTATCAGTTATAATCTTCATGGGGCAACCAAACCTAGACAAGATATTATTTTCTAAGAAAGAAATAATCACATAATCATTTGCTTGCCTAGTTGGGATTGCTTCAATCCATTTGGTGAAGTAATCAGTCGCTGTAAGAATCCAACGATGCTGACCTGAAGATGATGGATGAATTTCCTCGATAAAATCTAGTCCCCACTGCTGGAATGGCGCCTCTACATAAATAGGCATTAAAGGCAAGGGTGCAAGTTTCTTCTTACCCTCGAAAATATGGCATTCATGGAAGGCAACAACCTTCTTGTATACATCCTTAAACATTGTAGGCCAATAATATTGCTCTCAAAATTTTGTTCACTGTCTCCTTCTAATAATGGTGACCTCCATAATCCCCTTTGTGAAATTCCTCGATCACTTTATCAGCCTCCTCCTCCAGCAAGCAATTCAAAAAAATTCCGCCACTATCCTTCCAAAACGTATTTCTATCAAATATAAAGTATCTCAAAGATTTCAGTTTAACAAACCTTGCTTTGGACTTTGTTAAATCAGTAGGTGCTTTATGGTGCTGCAGGACAAAAACAAATTCCTTATACCAATCTGGAGTGATATATTTTTCTTCAATAGGAACTAGTTCCTCCTCATCATCTGAAATTTCTGCAATCCAATTTATATCAAGACAGTCAAAGTTTGACTGTGCCATCAACTTTTCCAAACCTTTCCCTTTGACCAATTTTTTTGTTTTAATCTCTATATCATATTATAGGAACTTTGCAATCCATTTCCCGCTCTTACCATCAGGGTCCGCTTGAGTGAGGATGTCTTTCACAACTGTATTAGGAACAAACACCACAATATGAGAATGCAGAATATAATTCTGAAATCTTTGATAGCCTTCACGAGAGCATAGGCTTGCTTTTCTAAGATATGATACTTCATTTTAGAATTGGCTAATGTCTTACTAAAGAAAGAAATCGATTGCTCAATACCTTGCTGTCCTTTTTGTAGCATAACTCCAGCGATAGTATTCTCTAATGCGAAGGTAAAAACCAGAAATTCCTTTGAGAAATCTGGATTGATCAATACTGGTGCCTGTGTGAGTGCTCTTTTGATCTCTTCAAATGAGTTTCTTGACTCTACTGTCCACTTAATATCAACTCCCTTCTTTTGTTATGTCCTTCACAATCTAGGCGAAATTAGGAATAAATCGCCTTACAAAATTTACCTTTCCAAGAAAAGATTAAATCTCTTTCCTACTTTTTGGCAACTCTACGTTCTGAATTGCATGGACCCTGCTTGGATCAATCTTAATCCCATATTTAGAAATGATATGCCCAAGTAATTTTCCTGAAGTTAAAGAAAAAATAATTTTGGTGGGATTTAGAGAGATGCCAAACCTTCTACATTTCAACAGAATTCTTTCCAAGTGTTTTAAGTGATCTTCTTCCTTCCTTGAGAAGACTGTTATGTCATCAAGATACACAACCACCATCTTGTCCTTCTCTTCAGAAAATGCAATGTCCATTGCCCTCTGAAAGGTAGCTCCTGCGTTCATGAGACCAAATGGCATCTTGGCGTACATAAAAGTACCCCATGGTGTAGTAAAGGTTGTTTTCTCCTGATCATCGGGATGCACAAGGATCTGATTATAACCTGAAAAACCATCAAGCATAGACATTCTCTGAGAACCCACAATAGTTTGAAAAATTTGATCCATCTTACGGAGAGGATAATTATCTTTTAAGGAAGCTTTATTCAAATTTCTAAAGTTAATGCATATTCTGATTTCTCCACTCTTCTTTCTAACCGGGACCAAATTTGCAAGACAATTTGAAAATCTGATTGGGACTATGATTTTGGCATCAAAGAGCTTTTTAACCTCCTTCACAATCAAGGGCATGAGAAGTGGGTTGATCCTCCTTAACTTCTGCTTGAAAGGTCTTTCATTTTCTTTTATGGGAATAGTGTGCTGAATAATGGCGAGATCATATTCTTTCAAATCAACATAGTTCCAAGCAAAGAAATCTATGAATATTTTCATCATTTCAACATACTTAAACTTCATATCAGCTGAAATAAATTTTAAAATTTTAGTCATCTTAGGCATAGCTATAGTACCAAGGTTATAACTCTCAACTTGTTCATCATCAACTTGTATCTTAGGGGATTTAAAAACATCATTCTGATCAAAGAGTTTTTCTAGGAGTATGAGTCCCTTTGGTATAGAATTATTATTTAATTGTAAAACTTTAGAACTCCCTTTATATTCAGCCAACATGTTCTGCTGATCTACTTGTACATTTTCAAACTCTTCTTTCAGCTCAAAAAAGTTTTTCACTTGTTGATCATCCTTAAAAACTTGCCAATGAGTAGTATTATCAGGGATGGCTGGCCTATGGCAGACCTCTACTTCATACTTTTCTATGGAGTGCATAGGAATAATGAAAATACTTGCAGAGACAACAAGAGATTCAGCAATGGAGTTTAGTTCTCTAGTTTTGACTATGAATGAATAAGCTTGAAAGTTTTCTAACATGTCCAAAACCAAATTCCTATATGCTTTCATCCTTATGTCCTTGGTTTGACAAACACCCTCAATCTGTTTTATGACTAATTACGAATCTCCAAAGATAGAAATGTTTTGAGCATTCATTCTTTTCAACATTTCTAGACCCAAAATCAAGGATTCATATTCAGCCATGTTGTTCGTGCAATCAAAGTTCAGTTTATAGGAAAAGAACTTACTCTCATCACTTGGATTTCTAATCCAAATCCCTACACATGCTCCTTCTTTGCCTGTTGATCCATGAAAATACAATGACCACCAACCTTCTTCCTCTTTATTGCTAACTTGCTGACCTTTTTTTTGCTGATTTTTAGACTGCTGAATTTCAGAACTTCGATTTTCTGCTTTGCTTTCTTCTTATGCTTCATTAGTCAATTCATTAATTATAATAGCAGAACCAAGTTCAGTATCAAGAGCATAAATTGGAAATTTTTGGCGTTTATATTTTCTACTCACCATGTAGGCCATCCTTGTCTCTCGATACAATATTCTTTGCTCCCCAAAGATTGGAATGGTAGCATAAGTAAGATCCATCTGCATTGTACCGTTAATTTTTTCTGCCCATGACCTTGACAACAGCATATCAAACTTCGGTGGAATTTCCGCCACTACAATGTCCATGACTATAGTCTTGGCAGGAACTTGTGTCAGACCAACAAAAACATCCTTGATTAAACCAATGCATTGAACTCTTTTTGAATCAAAAGAAAACAAATCTTTATATGGCCTAGTTATTTCTAACCCCATTCTTTCCATGATTACTTTGGGCATAATATTGTGAGAGGCCCCTGAATCCAACATAACATTGTGCAATGTCATGTCGTGAATGCTAAGGCTCACATAAAAAGGAGGGACTTCCTCATTCTGTTCATCTTCTAGTCTTGGACCCAAACATATGGTCGGATGATCTTCTAATACATTCAAGATATCAGCAGCTCCTGGTTGTGAGTTTAGAATTTTAAAAATCTTGCTTCTAAATTCATATACCTTGAGAATCTCACCAAAAGGGATTGATATTTTTATCTTAGAAATTTCATTCCCAAGATTGAAAACATAAACATATTTTTTAGTTTCTTTGGTAGGAGGGACAACTGATACATCTTTCTTACCTTCAACGACCTTAAGAGCTTCCTTCTTGCCATCAGCAACCTTAGGTGCATCCTTTTTAGGTTGTCTCTTGTTTTCAATGATAGGTACATTCCTATTTCTGAGATTATATTGTTTCTGCATCTCAAAAATAGCATGTTGATACCCCTTTAGATAGTCTGATGTTTCTTCTTCATGATCGTTTTGATCTGATTGATCATGTTCTTCCTTAGTCAAGAAAATTTCTAACATTTCTTCATCAAAACAATGAATAGACTCCTTAGGAACTTCAGGGTCATCTTCTTCATCAACCAAATTCTCCTGAAAAGGAGGTCTCACTGGAGGATCAGGTTGCTGATTTCTATTCTCCCTTGGTCTTTGCTGATTCTGAGGTCTCCTGAACTGAGGGTTTCTAATTTGAGGTTCATGTTGTGGAAGAGGAGCAGAGGTATTGCTAAGGGCTAATCTATCCCTCAAATTTTCCATTGTTTTCATCATTGAATCCAGTTTGTCTTGAGAGGTTGAGGATGAAGGTTTCTCTTCTTCTTTCAACTTATCCTTACCCATTTTTGACATTTTAGTTGCTATCAAATTAACCTCCATTTTCACAACATCATTTTGCATTTCAGCAAGTGTAGGAGATTCTCTTTCTCTCAGCAGTATCGAAAACTCATAGTCAAAATCTTCAACATATCTCATTTGAGCTAAAGATTCTGGTGGTTTCAAATGAGCAGGAATAGAATCTAACACTTTATTAAACCTTTTTGAAAAATTTTGGATAGTTTCATCAGTAGCTCTTTTCAAAGTACTATATTCAGTAAGGGCTTGTACTGGATTAGTTCTATTTCCCTATTTTCTTAGGAAAACATCTTCAAATTCATTCCAATTATGAATACTTCTGGGGGCAAGATCTTTATAACATTTCCTAACCTCACCAGTAAAATTATGAGCGAACAATCTCAATTTAACATCTTCATGATCAACCTCCTCCCTATCTATAAAGTCATTAAATTGATCTACATGATCCTCTGCTGTAATGTCTTCATCACTTCCCCATGTTTTAATTCTAGCAGCATATTTACTATGGAGGTCATGTAAGACAGTAGGAAGGGCAAGAGGGGCATATCTAGTAGGTGCAGCAGGTGGATTTCCAGCCATGGTCAGAGGTACTACGATAATTTTAGGAAAGCAGAAACAATAGATGATAAACTACTATGAGGAGGACTGCTTGGTATTTTTAGGCCACTAACAATTGAGCTCCAGTTGGGAAGAGGTAAACCAACTTTACTTTTCAACAATACTTCGAAAGGATCAAGATCCTTTAATTTGTCTAGAGACTCTCTTTCCAACAACAACTCTGAAGTGACAGCTTCCCAGAATTCCTCTTTGTCTGATTGTGTTACTAGAGCTAAGGTGTCAATTAATCTCTTATGTAAGTCTAAGATAATTTCAATTAGCTCCTTTTCATTTTCTGATCTAAACAAAACCTCATGAATTTTATCATCAACTCTTTTGTCTTCAGGACTTCTTGATATTTCAGAGGACAAGGATTTCGAATGATATGGAGTACCTGATATTTCAAAAATGCCTTGAATGCCTCTTGAAATGGAGTTTGGATTGTCCACGATGGTAGGTGGATTTGGGTCAGGATTACTCCTCGTGTATCTCCTTCTCAAAGCCACCTTTGAACATATAAACTTTAAATGGAGTCACCAAGGTAGATGCAACCTCGAAAATATTTCTGAGCTCCTGCTACCTTCAGAAGTTCAGCTTCAAAATCTTGGGAAAGTATAATCTTCAGACTCCCGGCAGACGCACCAAAATGTTATCACAAAATTAGACCTGATAGGCTGCTCATAAAACCAATCTTGTGCAACTATTTCAAACCAATATTTTGGTTGAGGCTTAGCCTCCTCAACCTGAGAGGTCTCTCTCAAGGGTTTATGATTTTTGATAAATATGTAGATGGCTAACTCTATATGGGATAAAAACAGATAAATGATATAGACTGGTTGTAAATCACATTAGAAAGTATACATTGGGCTTATGGATTCATAATTTCTTTAGCAAAACCAAAATAATATACCTAGCATGGAAGTCAAGGCATATCAGAGTTCAAGTCAAGGAATAAACATGTAGAACAGTGAAACACACAGTCAGTTTGTCTATGAAGGAAATCAGAGCATCATTGATGAATTTTGAGTAGCATAAGCAAACACCACTGCAATAGAATATTGAAAAGATGTCATCAGAACAAGAAAATACAAGAGCTCCTGAATCTTGAGTTGTCAAAGTAGAAATTCTGTATTAGGCTGAAAACATTCACTTACATAAAACAAAGTCTTTTTGCTAAAAAATGTCCAAACCTTTCTATTTCTACTCCTTGATATTTTATAGATCATTTACATCATAAGATAAGATTATCCACAACTATATACATCGAATTCCTATGCTTTGACACCTATACTAACCATGAAACATGGTATTTATTACAAACACAGCTGTAAAACTGATATAGAATCCTATTACAAATAGAATTAGAACTCTTTTGATTCCACTCAAAACAATTTATATAAACTTAATTACATCATTTTCCACCTATATTTCCATTAAGTGGAATCCTAATGATGAGTTCCAACCTATTATGACCATGATGCTGAAGATGTTGATCTCCTGCAATTTAGGAAACTGCTCCCCTGTTTTTAGGCTTAGGATTCTTTTAGTTTCTTGAGATGTTCTGACCACTTCTAACCTATAAATTCGAAGATAATTGATGTCAGGAACACGATTGACATATTTCCCAAGTCATCCCTTCCTGCCAGCTGTGTAAAACCACTTCGAACTTCTCAAAACAGTGAAAACAGACTTGCGCTACAAAAGCAACACAATTTCGTAGCGCTTTTCGTAGCACAGTATTTTTACCCATTTTCCTTCAAAATTTATCTTCCTTTGCTTCAAGGTTTCTTTGATAATCACTTGACATAGCTTCCTGAGAAATTTCAAGTCAAAATGCATGATTTTCCCTCCAAAATTTGATAAGGAAAAGGGTGACAACGTTGCTACAGCAGTTTCGTAGTGCATTTCACCCTTTTTGCACTACAGGCGCTACGAAACTGTTGTGTAAGAATTTTTTTCCAGTTTTTCTTCAAAACTTGAAACAAAAAGATGCTATAAATTTATAAAATCACTTGCCTCATCAAAACCATCAGCTATATGAACTAAAAACATAACCTTTACAAAATTTAATCCTCATTTTTCCTTTTTGATTTTGCTTTGAATTTGTCATTTCGTACTTCTGCTTTTTAGTTCATCTTGAGACTGTTTTAATTGTAGCTCCAAATATTCCACTTGGCCACTTAGCTTTTTATTACTAGCTCTCAAATGGGTGTTGATCACTCTAACAAATTTTTCTTCTTTAATGGCAGGAACTGTTCATGTAAAGAACTGTTGTGCACTGCTTGGGATCTCTGACCTAGCAACTGTTTGACCTTCCCAAACAACCTTCATTCTCTTGAATTCTGTCTTTTCAATGCTGTGTTTTCTTACCCTCTTTCTCATCATTTCCATCTCTTGATTTTCTAGCTTCAACCTTTCTTCCAACATTTTTCACTCTGACATGTGTTCCTTTCCCTTCTCAATCTTGCTGGCTGCATGCTCCACTATAGGTGATGAGAGATCAACCATCTCTTCAGGGAATTTGGCTGC
Source organism: Pinus albicaulis (assembly GCA_034641835.2). Taxonomy (NCBI): domain Eukaryota; kingdom Viridiplantae; phylum Streptophyta; class Pinopsida; order Pinales; family Pinaceae; genus Pinus; species Pinus albicaulis. The sequence continues at coordinate 1,066,473,954 of CM076584.1, forward strand.
TTCAATGGTTACTTGGATATATTTACTACCTTCTTGGAGTTTATTTTCATGTCTGGTTAAAGGTTTCCTAGCTTGAAAAACAAAAGCCGCATTCTCACCTTCAAATTCCAATTTCTTTGCTGATTTCTTTTTTTCTCTGTTTGGGTTCATTAACTTCAATGAAATATACTTGCACAATGGGTGGTTATTCTATATCAATTGCATGCAGTATATCATCCAAGTTGCCTTTAATAATTGGGCTTTCCTCTGTGACTAAAACCCCTTCTTTTCCCTTTGATGCTGATACTTGACTTCTTGCCTTTCTCTGGCTCTCTTGCTTATTGGCCACATGTTTTTGTTTTGTTTCTTTGACCCTTTCTACTTTCGGTTTTGCAGGTGATGGGGGTTTTGCAATAAGCATTGATGCTTTCTCAGTTCTATCTTCTACCTGTTTCCTTAGTTTCAACTTCACAAACCTCTTTGCTTTGGTAACCACTGGCTGACTGGATTCTGCTACTGGTGGTGAAGGATTTCCCTTGATCTTAGGGTTTCTAGCTGGGGTTAGGGCTTCCATTTTAAATCCACTCATAAATAAAAAGGAAGACCAATATCTATTTATTTTCTGAAGCTCATTTAAAACCAGTAACTTAATCAAACCGTGATGAAACAGAGATGTTTCACAGCCACATGCTTATTGGCCACATGTTTTTGTTTTGTTTCTTTGACCCTTTCTACTTTCGGTTTTGCAGGTGATGGGGGTTTTGCAATAAGCACTGATGCTTCATCAGTTCTATCTTCAACCTGTTTCCTTGGTTTCAACTTCACAAACCTCTTTTCTTTGGTAACCACTGGCTGACTGGATTCTGCTACTGGTGGTGAAGGATTTCCCTTGATCTTAGGGTTCTAGCTGGGGTTAGGGCTTCCATTTCAAATCCACTCATAAATAAAAAGGAAGACCAATATCTATTTATTTTCTGAAGCTCATTTAAAACCAGTAACTTAATCAAACCGTGATGAAACAGAGATGTTTCACAGCCATTATATTTAGGTTGGACTTTGTCAGCCATTTTTCCAAGGCTTCTATGTAAGTAAAATGGTAAATCAAATGATATCATTCCTATGAAATGCAACAACATTTTTAAATGATAAGTGTAGAATTTATGGTACCTGCCTTCACATGTGAAATATCTTTGAATGTCCCCCTTTGTGGACCTTCTTCTGCTCTGCCATGTTTCTTGTAAAGAAAACTTGTTAGCTTCTATGAAACCTGTAAATCAGCCTCGCTTGATATGATGAACAGCCTCACTTGATAATGGTGAAAAACCTCGCTTGATAATCGTGTGAGTTGTCTTTGAAAGAAAAACCACAAGCTTATCCTTACTGCTTCAGAGCTTGGAGAACATATGTGAAGGTAAATGAAACAAAGATGACTCAATTAGGCAAAAAATTCGAATTAGAGATGTCACCTCATGACCAAATGTTGTTTAATTGATATCCTATCATGACTATAATGACTGAAGGACAAGTAAGTACATCAAATATGGTAACTAACTGACTCACCATACCCCTATCATGTCATTCCCCAATTGAAACTGACAAATCCCAGCTTATTTGACACGAAAGCTAAGAAACCGCGCTTTCGTAGTGCTCACAGTGTAATTTTCACACTTTGCGCTACGAAAGAAGTAGCGCTTTCGTAGCGTAAAACTCACTTTTGAACTAACGGTGCTACGAAACTGTGGATTTGTGGCTAATTGCAGAAAATCGACCCATAAATTACTTAGATGACCCTTAAATGAAAAATGTGAACTTTTTAAGTATGGAATGGACCTAAAAAGACCTTTTTTGAATTTTGATGGTGAACACTAAACCTCTAAAACTATGACATACCCTTAACCATGCTAAAATGACTTTCAAAACTATTTAGATCATGCCCAAAACAGAGTTGACATGCCATGTTTTGAATTTTTTTTTTTAGTGATAACACATCACATCATCCTTAAGAGAAAATTCTAAGGTGCAAGAAATGGAATATCACATCGAGCATCAACAACAAGTTCTCCAACTCTTAAAGGATAACCTAAATTTGGCACAAAATCGAATGAAACAATAGGCAGATCAACATCGCAGCGAGAGAAGTTTTGATGTAGGAGACTGGGTATTTTTACGACTACAACCTTACAAACAAATTTCCCTCAAGCAAGCTAAGAATGATAATAAATTATCACCAAAATACTATGGTCCTTACAAGGTGTTACAAAAGGTTAGTACTATGGCATACAAATTGGAGCTTCCAGTTTCTTCGCGAGTGCATCTAATTTTCCATGTTTCATGCTTAAAGAAGGTTATAGGTGACAAAATTCCAGTTTAAAAAATATTGCCAAAACTTGATGAGGAAGGAAAAATCATATTGGAACCTGAAACAATCACGGAAACAAGAACTCGACATCTATGAAATCGATCAATTTCAGAGTATCTCATTAAGTGGAAGAACTTACCCACTGAAGATTCTACATGGGAGGATGAGAATTTTATACAGAATCATCCAAAGCTACTCAAGCGTTGAGAACAACACATTTTTGAAGGGGAGGGGCATGTTAGGTACCCATATTACTAGTGCAGTCCCTTATTGTTATTAGTGTAGCCCCCTTATTGTTATTGTTGTACGCCTGTAACCCCCATATTAATATTAGTGTTCCTTTACATTATTATTGTTAGGTCGGCTAGGATTATATTGTGAACCCATGGACCCCTATATATAGAAGGAGGTTATGTCATTTGTATCATCCAAGAATTGTTCATTTATGTAATGTATTGGAGGTTTCCCCATCGAAGTGGTTGATTTCTAAGGCGTTGATCTCTCTTTTCTTCTATTTTTGGAGCTGGTTTCATAACAATTGCTCCTACAGTGAAGCCTCTGTGCTAGAAATGTGATATTTTTCCTTGAAGTGATTCTCTTGGATGTATAGAATTCAAGCTACCTTGATTTGTAGATCTCTTCAACTTGATTAGGGTATTTGTGGTATTTTGATGACGACTAGAGGATCCCTAAAACTTTTGCTAGTGTAGAATTCTTCTTTGATATAGGGTTTTGATACTTTTTTGTAGATATTGACTTCAATTTTATATACTTCGATTTTAATTGATGTATTTCTCGATATTTGATCCTTGAGTCTCCCTTGATAAGATTCCCTTCCTTGACTTGCCACCTTAGCTCTGAAACCATGTTGAGAAATATAGAGCATCGAGTTTAAGTGATTTCTCTTCTATTGATAACTGCTTGTGAATGATTTTTACTTCTTAGATTAGGATATTCTCTTGCTTATGTTATTATAATTTTTTATTCATAAAAAAATGACCAATGCATAAACCATAAATATAACTACTAATGCATAGACCATAAAGAGATAAGAGACACAAAATATAAGCGATAATCCAGGGCCAAAACCTCTCATACTTGAGAGAAAAACCAAAAAAAATTCTTTTTCTTATAGAGACTTTAATTGATGAATACCAAGACCAAGACCCTTGACCTATTTTCCACTCCAAGACCAAGACACAAGGCTTCCTTGATGAGAGCCTTTGTCAACGATCCTTCTGCTTCTTCCTCCTTCTCAAATTCTTCTTCAACTTCAACCTCCTTTTTCTTCAGACCTTCAACATCCTTGAATTAGGTATGAAACCCTAATTCAAAAACCCTAGCCCATGCATAAGACCTTTTTTTACGCCTTTAATTTCTTCGCTTTGGATAGGGTCTCCTTCGAGCTTGACTCAACTTCCTTCTTGACTTGACCTTCTTCCAGCTTGTATACTCAAGAGGAATATAATTCCTCTCGGCTTCCTCTGTTGCAACTTATATCTTGCTTCCCCACACATTTGGAGGTCCACAACCCTTAAAACGAGCCCAAAAATAACCCTAAGGACTTATCTCTTCATTCTCTTTACTTCGCTATTTGGGAGGCTTCTTCTTTGACCCCTTCACACTTCTTACTACAGTCTTACACTTGTCCGAAAATCTATCCTTTGAAACGAGGCTGAGCTTCCTATTTATAGTGGTTTCCCCTTCAAATTATCTGAATTGATGGAGGGTGAGATGACGTGTCATTTGGAGGAGATCATTTAGTCTATTTTGAAGCCGACTTGATGGAGGGTGAGCCGACGTGTCATTTGGAGGAGATCATTTAGTCTATTTTGAAGTAGACTTGCTAGGAGATGCTTGTGCTTGTATTTGAGGGTCTTTTGACTCTTTCAAAGACTTATATAAATATGTAACATGCCTAAGAAGTTTCCTTCATACATGAAATAGAATAAAATTGAATTTTATGACTAGATGAAAAATCCTAAAGACTCTCAATGGGAGCCATCGCTAAAAATAAGATTCCTTGCTCATGAAACCCATGAAAAAAGAATTACAATAATAATTTTTTTTTTTATTCTTTACATCAAATACATATAATTACAATTACACATGTCATTATGAATACCGAACCTAGTTACACTTTTCAACACACAAGATCTTATCTTGTATTGTCGTCAAGTATTCATGATATGATCAAGACTTATTCTTTTCATTTGTGGTTCTGTTTTCTTGTTTTCATACTTATCCATTCTTTTTGAGTTATAAGTTAACCTTCTGACTTGAACTTACAGTAGTTCCGAGCCTGGCTTTAGAAAATGTGCAATCCATGAGGGAAAGCCAAAATTTATGATGGTAACTGCGCAATCTATATTAGTAGCTCAGCCTTGAGATTGAGAACTGTGCAGTCATAGATGAAAACCCAACACTAAGCTCAGAAATTGTGTAATCCATTCCTTGAGCTTAGAAACTGCACAATGCACTGTGCAAAGAAGTTTCCAAGTTCCCTAGAATTGCAGAATATTCCTCGGTAGTGTTCATGGAAAGTTTCCTGAAAAAGTAAAAAATAGAAAAAGCATCCCTATAAAATAGGGATTCATTATTAGTTTCCCGAAGGTGGCACCGTTGCTATTTTTAGGATTTTTTTCCAAGTGTCGCTTTTTCCTTGATTTTAGGTATGCACGTCATAAACCCTAATTTTCTCAAATATATTTAATTGATGCCTCAGAGCTCATTTTTATATTCGATCGTGGAGCTCTAGCATTCCAAAAGAGATCAAGGAGCCTTTGGTGGAGTTTCCATTGCTTTTCCGAGCGAGTTTTGCTTTGGTTGTCTTTTCCTACTTTTTTGTCGCTTTTACTTGTTTCGCTTCTATGAGTGTTGTTTTACTTGTTTCATTTTATGGTTCTTGGTGTTTTAACTTATATTAGCTTGTATAAGTGTTTTTTTAGTTTTTCGTTCGCCTTTCATAAGTGTCGCATTAGTTTTGTTGTTTTTGCACACCAGTGATTGTCGTTTCAGCGACTCTCCTCAAATATTTGATTTTCCTTCAGTTTTTTGAGTTTATACACTTGATTCACACCAATCCATCCATACTTAGTCATATTATCACTACAACTTGAATTATCTATTAGCTCTGCTTGTTTCCCACACCTTCACTAGGCATATCTACACTTCACTTCGCCATGCACTGCCTTTCCTAGTTGGGCATTGCGCAAGTATGATGCTCAACGCGAGAAATTGGCCTCTAAGACTGCACAATGTGCAATACAGGTAGGCCTAACTATGCATTACGTAGTTCCAAGGCTCAGTCTATGACCTTGGTCACTGAGACTGCACAATGTGCAGTCTCTCCTTGTCACTGCCTTGGCTGAACTACACATTATGCAGTCTCAAGTCTCAGGCTACATCCTTGGTTGAGCTACGAATTATGCAGTTCCCTCATCCAATCTCCCTTACCTGATCTTGAAAATTGTGCAATATGATTCATTAGTCCATGTGTTTTCTGCCTGATCTTGGTTTGAAAGTTGATTTACAAAAGCTAATGTTTTCTTTCCACGAGTTCCTTTTCCATCCTGTAGGTATCAAAATTTTTGAGCACTTCTCTCGAGTAGTCACTGTTACCATGGCACCCAAGAGAGCTGGCTCAAAATATACCACATAAATAAGTACCAGGGAAGTAGTTGAGAAAATGACAGTAAAATTTCCAGTGTATTTGGACACTCAACTATTTGTGGAGAAGGAATAAGATCCAACATGGCATAAATTGAATGAAGATTTTTCAACAAAGAGCTTCAAGGTAGATCTAGAGGACCGACAGGTATATGTCAGTGTTCAATAGTCAGAATTACAAAGGGTTGCATGCAGACATCCAATCTTCCCATGTGAAAATGTCATCAGTTGGATTGTTTCACATATTGATGAAGACCATGACTTTGAATAGTGCTAGCAAATAAAATCTTGCTACATTTCTGGAAGAAGATTACTGTCTCATGTACCATTTTCACGAGCCAGAAAAAATCATGTATTCATATTTATATACCACCAAAAACTATTTGAGTACAAAGGATATTGTTAAAGGCTGGGTGAAAGAGCCATCAAAGTTTCAACATACACCCAACAACACATACAAGACAAAGTCTCTCAGGAGGGCTTATTAACTCTTGGTTATCTTAACTTGCAGAATCCATGGTCAACAAAGCACAAAAACCTTTTTTTGAAGGGTGGGTGGTATTATTGAACCATGCTGTGAATGAGGGGAAACCATTCAACTAGTCATATTTATTGGATCAATGTAGCGAATGCCCAGAATCCTCCAAGGGTGGGAAAGAAATATTCTACATGTGTGCATATTTACTGGATGCAATCTATGCACATAATGCATTCCCTAGCATGGACTGGACTTGGACACCTCAAGACCCTACCATGTACATCTATTGCAAGCCACTATCGGATTGCAGCCATCGAGGAGTCATGGAGAATCTAACTGACCACTTCCTCATTCCGTTGTACTATATGAGCTTTGAGGAAGAACCACCTTTGCATGTTAGGCAGAGTAATGGAGGAAGTAGCAGAGATAACAAATTGGTTTGGATCAATGGATGAAACCTTTATTAGAGTGTTCCATGGTTAGAAGTCACCACATATTTCACCAAGGTATTCCATCGAAAAGATTTTCATTCAAGAAGTTTCATATCATCTCTCCACATGGTTGTTAGCAGCTTTGCACAGGAAGAAGAAAACACCTTGGCCAACTCTTCCTATGAAAATTGGATTTTACGAGATTAAGAACCTGAAAGTCACAGATACCAAATGAAAGGTGACAGATAAGTTTGCATTCAGTACTTGAGACTTTAATATATACGATCCCTGTGGTATTTGGAAATACCATTGTGCCATTTCCAGTGGCGCAGTAGGAAATTTCATTGGTGGGAGGAGGATCCATGGAAGAATTGTTATAATGCCTCTAGAACTTGTGAGCCGGTCAATTGTCTAGGAACTTCACACGTGACTCCGTAGAATGAAGCTACTCCGAAAATAGTGCCAAAAGAAGGGAGAAACCCCACACAAGATAAGGGCAAGAGAAAGGTTGCATACAATCCAAGGGGAGAATGAATCCACAAGATGAAAAAAGATCTAGATATTATGAAAGAGGCTTTAGCAATAGAGGAAAAGAGGAAGACAAAAATGTAGAGAGAAGAACAGAGGAAGAGAGAAGAGTAGAAGAGATTGGAGGAAGAAAATCACAAAAAAGAACAAGAAGATAAGCAGAACCAGGTACAAGAAGAGAGGCGAAGCACAATAATAGAAGAAAAAACATAGAAGCAAGCTGAAGAGAAAGAAAAAAAATGAAAACCAACAAAGGAGGAGAGCAGAAAAATGTAGGACACAGAGCTTGCTCAACATATTGAAGAGTTGATAGAAATTGTGGACATGGAGGAGGAATTGGAACCACAAAATCAAGATGTCAAACTGATTCCAACACAATAGGCCACCAGTCAGTCTCCACCACCTCCAACAGCAGAGTTAGCTCCAGGTGAGGAAGAGGAAGTTTTTCCTCTTGATGATAATACATTTATGGACACGTACAATATTTAGTACAATGAACTTTAGAGAAAGATTGTACAAGCACGTAAGCATAATTTTCCAGATGACCTCTCATCTCCTACATTCATTAGAAAAACGGTGATAGTGTTTGACACCAGGAAGAATCCTGATGCCATTGCTAAAGCCAACTTGGACTTTGTAGGTTCAACAAGGTCAAACACTCAGTATTTGATGGCCAAGAATAAGTAATTGGCTCAAAACTTAAAAGATTTTAGGCAAGAGGTAGAATAGCTTCGTGCAACATCTCAGAACGCAGCTTCCACACAGGTCCATCTAGAGTAAATGAGGGCAGTTATAATTGGTGAAGTATCAACACTTGGAGGGACCATGCATAACCTATATGAGGAGCTTGTTACTGTACATCAGGTAGTTTTCTGCTTGCATGGATTGCAACATAAATTTAAATACTTTTCCAAGACTCTTAGGAATGTACAAGATGCCATCACTACCGTGCATGAATGGTCAATGTGATACAAAGGGGCATCGCTAGACTTGGGAAAGAAAAACAAGAAATAGGTAGAGCTGAAGAAAAAAAGAGTTCAAATTATGATTCAGAACAAAAAGTAGCTCACCTCATTCATTGGTAGCATTCAAGCCTCATATGTACAGTTATACAATAATATGGATTTCTTGGTGAACACACATATGATCCCATCAGTTGGCTCGCTCATAGAATCCAAACCTAGGAACTAGGTTAGGAAGGATATCGAAGAATACTTGGAGAAGCTTAAACATATTTCCACCAAGGAATATTTGGAGTTGAAAAAAAAGAACTTGAAAAACTACATCGGTGGCCCTGTCCAAGTGAGGAAAATGTTACTTCTGTTCCAGAAGGAAGTTCAAACTAGTTCCAAATCATTGTACCCAGATGCCATGGAGGTTACATTCCGCTTCCAGCTAGACACCATCACATAGTTTGGGGATGTCATCACATAGTGGCAAGCTTGGCACCAATACGTGACTGGAATACATCAAGTGGAAGTTGCTGAGTTAGATTTTGTGCAAACTCAAGCATGATAGTGTTTTATCTTGTTAGGTTGTCAAGTTGTATCTACCCTATTTTGTCATATATGGGTATGAGTGTAATTGTAATATTCTTTAGTAAATAATTTGTAAGTGAAATTCCAAGTGTCAATTGTGGAATGCGAAGAGTCATGATGTAATGTAATTGAATAGCCATTTTTAAAGAAGTTGAAGAGTCATGAGGTAAGTCCAAGAGTCACAAAGCAGAATGTGAAGAGTCATCCCCATTTGATATAATTACATCCTCATAACTCATGTAAAGGGATTTTGGGAGCCTAGCTTTTAGCTAGGCTTAGGCTTAGAATCAAGAGCTTGGGAGTTTTGTGAGAGCCTTATCTTCTTTGTAGCATAAAGTGAGTATCTTTCTTTGGAGGTGTTAGCCACTGATAAATTCTGTTATACCAAGAAGTGGCTAATTTTGTTCTTCAAAACTTCAAGAGATAATTCCCTTTCAAAACCTATCATCTTTGAATTTTTTATGAAGATAAATAACCTTTAAGTTAATATTCACTGATGTTTCCCTCATAATCCTAAAAATATTCTATTTGCCAAGAGAAGACTACTTGAAAATCCCATTTTCCATCATTTTTACCCCTCCTTTCACTCATAAATAAACCTCATTTTTCACCCTTTTTCCTTCATGAAATCCCTCCATAAGCCTCATTTAACCTTCCAAATCACTTCAAAATCCCTTTTAAACCTTATATTTCTCTATTATTTGGTTTAAAAAAGCCTTCATTCACCTATCGGAACCCTCAATTTCCCTTAAAAACACTGTTTTTAAAGCCTCAAACAGTCTTTTTCATATAATGTTTTCTTAAGCCCCCGAGGGCTTATTTCCTTTAGACTTCCACTTCATACGAACTTAAGCCCCGCAAACGGGCGCTAAAAGTCTAAAATAACCTTTTCCTGAATCCCTTTTCCTTTTTTTTTCCATTCCTGACATAAAATATTTCAAAATGAATCCGGGCCGTCGATCTCTACAGATCAATGGCCATCGGATCATCTTATTGCAAGTTTGCATGGGTCCTTCCTTTCTCCGTGTCTTTCAAAATTTTGATGCAATCAAACCTCAGCCGTTGATCCACCTTCATCTGACGTTACAGATCTCATCGCATCATGCCCATTCATTATGTTGCCCTCCGCTGATGCGATCCCCGATTTAATCTGGACCGTCGATCATCCCTCCGATCCGATGGTCAATACACAATCGCATCGGAACATTCCACTTTCCATTTTTCCCTCCACAATGTGATCCCTGATTTAATCTAGACCGTTCATCTCAAAAGATCCAATGATCAGGATTAAACCTGATCACCTTGCCATTTCTTCTCCCCATTTCATAACTCCGCCCGATCGTCAAATATCGACCATTCATTCTTTAGATCCTACGGTCGAGATTTAACCCGATAGGCCCAACTCCTTTGGGACCTACCTCCACCTCAAAAAACATCTATCCACTCACAAGCCACCATATTTTTTCCATTATCCACTCCAGTGCGCAGCTTTCCCCGTCACGTGCGATCCGCACCGTCGGATCTGCACCCTTTCATCCGACGACCAGCAGCATGTTTCACGTTTTTTCTGTGTCCGTGGTTTAACACCAAAAAATTACGCGATGAGGGTGGTTTTCTGAGGATGCGTGTCAACTAATGTATGGTATCGCATTTTTTTTGAGAAATTTTGAAACCACCTCAGAGCTGCGCGAATCTAGCAGTTTTCGGCTAAAACCACTTCTTCGCAATATAATCCTTCGTTTAATCCTAACTGTTGATTATTTTAATCGAACAGCTCCCACTTAGCGCGACCACCATTTCATTCGCCCTTCTATCTGCCTCTCGAAAGAGTTCACCAGGCAATCCTAACCATTGATCATTCTAGATCAACAACTCTTATTCATCCTGCGTCCAAACTTCATTTTAGCCCCTTTTCGCTTTCGCCAAAGAATTTTTTCCGTTTTTATTACATTTTCTTCCATTTCATTATAATGTTACCCCCTCTGCATTACAAAATTCCTGATCAATCTCAGCCGTTGATCAACCTAGATCAATGGCCCGGACTTAATCTGACCCTCATTCATCCAACCGCCTCCCCATCAACCCTAGCAAGTGATCCTGACCGTTGGTTGATTTCATCCAACGACCATGATTTATTCTCATGACCAAAGCGGCCTTTGACCTATTTTCACATGATTTTATTAATTTTTGTTCGTTTTGTGCAGGTTATAAAGGTTTTTCCACTGTTTTTAAATGAAACAAAAGGCCATGGATGATGATCCACATGCCACTATCTAGGAAAAACAGGGAATCTAAAGGGTTCAACCAACGATTTGTTCGTGCCTCATGAGCACTGATGATGTTATAAAACCATCTGTGCACCTACAACACAGTAAAACAAAGTCAGAATCCATTATTTAAAGAATACCAGCATTGAAGACATGAGATCAAAGAGTATCAGGGTTTAAAAGTTTAAATCAGAGTTTTTTAAAAAGGATTAAGGCATAAACTAAGAAAATAAAATGCCTGATCCATAGTCAGCAGAGTATGAAGACCTGAAGATGAAGATTAAGCCTAATTAGGCCTAAAACACAGAACAAAGACAAATTTAATGTGTTTTAAGATAAAACAAGGAGATCTATCAGTCCGAGAAGCCTCCACTGCCACATCAGAGGCTAATTGAATCCTCTCCAGCTACCAAAGGAGCCACCTACAGCCTCAATAAATCAAAAGAAGGCATAGTTATTGCCAAAATAGAAGATATTTTCCTAAAGACAACTGAATAGTTATTTTAAACAAAAGAAGATATTTCAAATTGTCAGTGAAGTTATTGTAAGAGATAAATAGGCCTCGAAGTCCACCTTTTTGCTCATTAAGCCTAAAATAGTAGAAACAGAGTTAATGAAGCAAAGTTGTACATGAAATACATTCCTGCCTTAGGCCTTACGTGGTTTTCAAGGCTAGGATTTGCATTTAGTGTACAATTTATTGCACTTCAAACCTAAAACTGTTCCACCTCCTCATTTCTTCTATAAATACTTCTGAAGAAGATGAGAAGTTGGTTGGTTGGTCACTAGTTGTAATACTGAAACTCTATGAAATAATACATAGTCTGTCTGAAGTTGAGGAAGAAATTGAAGTCTTGGAAGCCTGATGATGTTGTTGCATGCTTGTTCTTGAGAAGGCTCTATCATTGGATCCATGAGCTTGGTTATTGGTGATGTATTCTGAATTATCTGATGTTTTTCCTGTTTTTATTTTGTTCCATAAATGCTTACTACAGTAGGATGAAAAGATTAGGCTAAGAAATGACTCCTAGAAGCAGCTTAGACCTGTTCATCCTTCACTATTTTATGTTTTCTTCTGCTGAGGTATTTTAGAGTCTTTAATCTCTCTCTTTAGTCCTCATGCTTGTTTATTTCTCTAATAGTTCAAATAGTTGGTTTTAGCATGATTTATGGTTTTCCTTGCTTGTCTGCTGCCACTTGAAAACTGTTTTTGAAGTCTCCCTTTAAAGTACCATTGTTTATAGTTAGTCAAGGAGGTCTGTTTTGATTATGCCCTTTGTCCTTGCTTGAAAAATTGTTTTAGAGGTCTTTATGGTTGTGATCATAGATGTTTTTAGGTGTTCCCTCTTCTATGACTGCAATTATCAGTGAATATTTTATGTTTTCTAAGTCATTTCAAATAAAATCTTTGAGGAAATATGATGTGCTCCTGAATCTTAGATTTCATTTTAAAATTTGTTTTGAAGTCATTATTTGCTTAAAGTGTGGTTTGTGGAATTCATGGTTAGCCCTGTCTATCAAATACCTCTTTATTGTTCAAGTTACGTTTTCAAATTCCATTTGTTGAGAATTCAAACTCTCTTTCCAAATCATTAATGTCCATCTCGTTCCAAAAAACCAAAGGATCCTATGGCCAAGTTAGATTTTCCCTTTGATATCCCATATCCATTGATAAGTTTGTCATAAACCTCTTCTTGACTCCATTGCCCAATGAATCTGACATTTCTCCTTTCTACCTATCTTTCCTAGACCTTTCATGTTCTGCTATGACATTCAACCAAACAAAAAAACAAACACTTGCACTTAATAACTAGTCTAAAACCAATACTCAAAGCAAACAAGATAAACCTTTTCAAAACAAATAAATTTGAGAGATCCCTCTCTGAGAACAGGAGGAATACATTCTGGATCTCTAAAGATTGGTTCTGATGTTACCTTGTCTTTTGATTTTCCAATCTATCAAACACAGGACCCCAACAGGAGGAGCAAGTGATGTTGAATTCACGTTTCACTATTTGGGCTAGTGGTCCGTCAATGGTATATGTATGATTGGATCTTTCATTTAATAAATTCTCAAAGCTGACATGTTTTCATACATATGTTGTGAATATAGCAGGACTATTATTGTTGTATTTGAAATTTATGTTATTTAACTTACGCTCATGCTTATGAAAATTTCATTTGCATTGGTATGAATCTTATTGAATGCATGTTGTTGTATTACTTCATCACTGTGAACTTGTGAACTATTTCACATATTAGCTTGTGATTTATTTATGCTCATGTGTCTCTTTCAAGCTGCGTGCTATTATAGGCTTCTAAGGGGCTCACTCATTTTACCTTCATGTGTTGGAACCTTCATGCATCACACTTGACTCTCCATAGGGTCACACACTTGCTCTCACCAAAGTCACCATACACCACTCTATGCGTATTTTCATCCAAGGAATATCATTAACACCCACTGCATTGACAACCAGGCCGTATTTCCAGATGGGACTCCTACACCAAACGTTGTGAGGTCTAATTGGGACTTCATTTCAAGGAGATCCCCTGAATGTTGGCGGTTCTAGCACCATCAACATTTATGGCGCTAGAAGGAGGGCCAAATGACAGGCTGAGCCCATGAAGTATGTTTGAATTTAAACACTCATTTATGGCTTCTTCCCATATCTTAGCCCCAACATGTTTTTCGAGAACTGAAAAACTGAAAGTGCCGGTGGAAATTATTAATGAGGTTTTAAATATGAAATTAAATGGTGAGGGTGGAACAACCTTTTTTGAGCACATCACCCGCTTTCTTTATTTTTTCACAAAACACTATATCCATTGTGAGGATGTTATTTGTAGGTTGTTCGTACTCACGTTTGAATGACGTGTAAGGGAATTGCGTTACACATTGCCTGTCACTTCCATACACTCTTTCGAACATCTTGCCACAATTTTTTTTTCGTGCCTTTGATAGGTATGATTATAAATATATGTTCAAGAAAATTATGTGATTGCGAAAAGCATATTATGAATCTCTTGATGAGTTCCACGATTTTTTCATTCACTTTTGTTTTGAATCTCGAGAAGATTATGTTGTAGAGAAATTCGATTTTATTGTTCACATTTTGATGAATCCGCATGAATATGAATCTCTAGAAAGTCTCCCAACATAGTGTGGTACTAGAGCTTCAAAATATATGACGAACGAAGTTGTTGTTCCAAGTGACCCTCTGTCTCCTTCTCATAAAACAACTCCATTTTCATAGGTTGAGGTGGGAAAGCTTGAGAATTCATTCGCTGATTTACCACCGTCTTCTCCCACCCCACATACTCATAATTTTAGTGCAGGTTTGGACTGCGAATTTGATGTTTGCGATTAAGTGTTTTCTCCTCATCCTCCATCCTTTGGTTCCTTTGGTCCTTTGGATTGTGAGTTTTTGTGTTCACCTATTTTGAATATTTCTTTTGATGTTCATGAGGATCAAATTTTTTGAAAATCAACAAGAAAATGTGTGTCTAATTTATTTTTCCCTTAAATAAATTGGACAATAAATTGTAATCTTATCTCATAACAACTTGTATTAGTTAACTAAGTCAGAAAGAATTTCAAGTTGAGGGTCAAAGGTGAGGCATGTAGAGTGATTCTATTATTTTGGGGGTCCAGTTGTAGTTGATACACTAGTGTGGTGTAAGTGTAATCATTTAACTCAAATTAATTGAGTTAAAATCAATTTAAATAGTTCTAACTGAGTGATGAGCTAGTGAGAGGTCCAGTGAATTAGATTTATTCACAAGTAGTGATCAATCAGATAAATGATGATTCACTATTAATAGCTGCATGCATGTCAGTTCTGATGAAGACCCAGTTGAGACAAAGGTTAAAGGGAAGATAAATATCAGTTGTATTATTAGCAAATTTCTCGGGTGCAGTTATAAAGCAATAGGAAGCCCACGATGGATTGCGCAATCAAGGAAGGTAGAAATTCATATTTAACAGGGACTTATTTCTCTAGGAATTGTGTGAGCAAGGCAGGCTGGAGGAAGGCAAGGAATTGGCTATGTGTTTGTCCAATATTGCCTAGATCAATGTGAGACAATTGGTAGAGTGCAGGAGCTTATTGTGAGCAAGAATGCATTGTATTGTTTCATGATTCCTTGGCTTATTATATAATAGAAATATAGGGGTTTTGAGTAGTTTCTTTCCCCAAGAAAATCTTGTGTTGTGTGATTGATTTACTTATTTCTCTTACTTGCATGTGATTGGGCGATCATGTTTTCTATTATGCAAATATTTTAGAAGGATTAAGTATCTTGTTTTAGTACATTACATGATCAAATTGAATCCATTGGTATAATTTCTACATGGTATCATAGCACTAGGAATCACAATAGTGGATAAATAATTGAGTTTGTGTTGAACAATATTCAAATTTGCAGATACATTATTTGGAGTTAGCAACTGACCATGATGTCTTTCACTAGCTTGAGACTCAAATAAATCAAGGACAATTCGAACTATATTGCATGGAAGGACAGGATGGAGGCAGTATTGGAGGATAACGGGCTGAAGGAGTTCATTGACATTGATATTTTTGAACCCAATGAGGCAGATGCTGCGCAACATGAAGCATGGAGGAAGAATGTGCAAAGGCAAGGAGGATCTTATTAGAGGGATTTCAAGATCATATTGTCTTGAGTCTCCATGGAAAGGAAATTCCATATGCTATGTGGAAGGCCTTGAAAAATCTGTTTCAAAGCAGCAGTGGTAATAGGAAATTGGAACTCAAGGATAAGCTCAGTAAAATCAAAATGGAGAAGGGCGACACAATCTAGAAATACTTGACCAAGTTCACTCAATGTCGAGATGAGCTTGGAAGTGTTGGGATTACTGTGGCTGATGATGACTTGGTGAGCCTAGCACTTCTAGGCCTTCCCAAGAGCTAGCATATTTACCACGACTCTGTGAATGGGAGGGATCAGTTACCAAAGTGGGAGCGACTATGGTCGTATTTAGTACAAGAAGAGTTTCAGTGGAATACCAGGGATGGATCCTCATCCAATACTGATGATCAGGAAAATTGTTCCTTAGCTTGCAAGGAAAAGAAGGGAAAAGGGAAGAAGTCCTATTCTAAATTGGACACCAGCAAAGAAGGCAAGAAGTGAGACATGTCAAAGGTGAAATGTTCAACTGTCATGATCATGGAAACTATGCCACAAATTGTCCACACAAGAAGAAGAACAACAAGAAGGCTCTAGGAGCTGTAGCGAGTGAAGCTTTGGCCTCACAGTTTGAGTTGGAATTTTCTCTCATTGCATGCATGGTGTGAACTGTGATGGGATCTATGTGGTACTTAGGTAGTGGAGTATCTTTCCACATGACTGGAAACAAAGAACTCTTTATAGCTTGGAGGAGAAGGATCTTTAGATGCACATCGAGATGGGTGATGATGGGAGGTATAGCACTACCGGGATTGGTACAGTTACTTTCCAGAGAATGTTAGGTAAACCTTTCATATTAAAAGATCTCATGCATGTACTAGGTTTGAAAAAGAATTTAGTTTCAATTTCTATGTTGGAGGATCTTGGATATGATGTGGTTTTCAGTGAAGGAAAGGAATTCCTTCTTCACAAAGCCATAGGACGAGTAAAGAAGATTGGGGTTCATGTGAAGAACCTCTACAAAATTGATGTAGATGGTTGCACAACATTGAACAATAAAGCAGATGAGGTGGTGATCCGGGATACCGGTGAGTTATGACACAAGAGGTTGGGTCATCTACACCACAATTCTTTGAGGATCATGCAAAATATTTCCACAGGGCTTCCAAAGGGTACACTTTTGCAGAGAGCCACATGTAAGGGATGTAATATGGGGAAGTATACAAAGGACACCTTTCATGAGAAGGAGAACGGATCAACGAAAATCCTTGAGAGAGTTCACTCAGACATGTGTGGACCATTCTCAACAGCTTCCATAGAAAAGCACAAGTATTATTGATTTTTATTGATGAATTTTCCAGAAAGTGTTGGATCTTCTTCATGCAGAAGAAAGATCAGGTGTTCTCCAAGTTTTGTGAATTCAAAGCACTGGTAGAGAAAGATAGAGGGAAGAAGGTGCAGGATCTAAGGAGCGACAATGGTGGTGAGTATATCTCTAATGAATTCAAGAACATCTGTGCCAAAGAAAGAATTCAGAGATAATTGATTGCATCTCATAACCCACAACATAATGGGGTTGCAGAAAGAAAGAACATAACAATTGTGGGAGCAAGACAAGCTATGTTACATGATCAGGGCCTACCGTTGCATCTATGGGCAGAGGCATGCAACACAACGATATTCGTACAGAACCGTAGTCCTCATCGGATACTTGGCATGAGTACACCAGAGGAGGCTTTTTCAGGTAAGAAACCAGACGTTTCATATTTTAAATTTTTTGTCTCATTTTTCTAATTCCATGTGACCAAAGTTGCCAGGAAGAAGCTAGAACCAACAACAGAGGTTGGGATATTTGTGGGGTACACTGATACTCCCCAGAACTATCGGGTGCATTTTCTGGCACACAGGATGACAATTGTTAGGAGAGATGTGAAATTTGATGAAGATAAAGCCATGCAATTGTCCCTTGAGAGAGAGCTCGACTTGCATGCAGAAGAAGAACTCTTAGTTCCAAAGGATGAACCTCAGGATGTGGAGCAACCACAAGCATAGGAACAAAGAGTGGCAGAAACCACTCATGCAGAGCCATCCACCAAAAATGGTAGGAAGTGCACCAGAGAGGATGAAATATTGATTCTAGATGTGGTAGGTGCACCTACATCATAGTGGAGGCAGAGAAGGTGATGCAGGGGCATTAGGCTCAAGAAAATATTTTTTATTTTAATAGACATGGGGGGTCTTGTGTTTTCAAAAGAATATTGATTTCTGATGTAAGTATTAATATTTTTAGTGATTTTAATGAGAGATATTAATATTGTGAGGAATTTGTAAATGTTCCCGAATGATTGAAGAACATGAGGGAAATAGGATAGTTGAGATTCATAGGGATTGAGAGATTTAGGAATTGATTGTAAATCTTAAATTAGAGTTGGTTTCATGATTTATGGGATTAAAGAAGATCCTTAGGGATAAAAGGATAGATTTTAGGATTTTGAGGATTTTTTTGAGGTAATGGAGGATCTGAACCTAAATTGGTTCATAATCCTTTGTATAAAAATAATAAGCCTCAAAGGCAGCAGAGGGCAGAGAGCAGTAGAGTAGGGTTTTAACAAAAAAAGGGTTTGTTTGTAAGCGTACAGGCAGTTGAAAAAGAGCCATTGATTTGAATACCAGGCCAGGGAAAAGAGGTCCTTTGTAATTATTTGATTATATACATATATATATGAAGGAATTTGAATTATTTGTGTGTTGGTTGATTGAACTGTATGCGAGGAATACTCAGAGTTTAGGAATAGTGTATGAATAAAACTCTGTAAAGGGGTTGAATGGTGGTTCTGCATATCATTGTAAGTTTGATATAATTGTCGAGAAAGGGTTGCAATTGTGAATTGAGCCGAAGTGCACATCGGAGAAGAATATGAGCTGATGTGTGTCAAATACTGTCATCGATCACTAGAAGGATCGATGAAAAAAAATGAAAATGTTTTTTTTAAATTCGGCATTTGAGTACATTTGGATATATGTATTAGAAGTGTATTGGATCAAACAATAATGCAGATCAAGACTGGAACAAAGCCAGTATTCCACATAGAAGAGGAGCAGAGGGTAGTTTTGACAACCTCTAAAGGGGTTTGCGCACAGCGCACAACCTTTAATAAGCAGTGAATCCAAAGAACCTGTCAAAAGAAGAACTGGTATAGTAGAAGCAGAATTATTTATGTGGAGTTATAATCGATAGCAGAGGATTATGGAACCTTGAGTAAGCAATGAAGGCAAAACCAAAAGCATTGAACAGTAAAGGCAGTTTTGAAAACCATTAATGGTTTTCGCGTAGCTTCTGGATGGTAAGCAGTTTTTTCTTGACCGAAAGCGATAGCATTCATCGAGTGACACATTGCAGCGGTGGTATTCTAAAACCATTTCTTTCACGTGAGTTTGAAGAAATAAAACTTGTGCATCTTTGTAACGTGATGGTCGTTGGATCATTTAAGTGGAACACGATAAGTTGTCAGCCATCGATGAAAAGGTATGTGAAGCTGTGGCCATATTTGATTTAAATAGAGCCTCGACATATGTGCAGATATTGACCGTCGGAAAGGGGTATGTTATAAAGTGTTATATTAACCTTATAACACAAAGTTTTAAAAGGGGTCGTAAGTCAATTATTTGTGGGCCAAGGTTAATATATGTTGGGCTGTGATTTTATCATGCTGGGGCTTTGATTTTTATCCAAAGTTGATAAGGTAAGATATGTCGGATAAGTGAGTTGGATATGCGGGGTGAAATAAAGTTGTGGGCCGTGAGTAATTCTATGGGTTATTTGGGTTATAAACCATAGAATAGAAGTGATAAAGCAGACTATGATAAACATTTGGGTTTTGTAGCCTTTGGCTGCATCAACTGGTATCAGAGCTAGAAATAGCTCTTTTTGAAAGTTCAAGTTTTTTTAATTGAATTAAATGCATATGTGATGGAGAAAGATCAGATTTTGAAATTGATAGATTGCGGCACATAGAGATACAGTGCAAGAGAGAGGTAAAGCAAGATCACACAGAGATCTTGAAGGTGGGTTGAAAAATGTTATTTTAACTCTGGTTTGAAGATTATGTTTGCAGAATTTAGGTTGCAAGCAGTTGAAGAAAATCTCAGCAAAAGAAGATCACAGCTTCGAGAGCAGTGATGAAGGAATCCAACAAAGGATTCTAAGTGGAAGAAGAGTGTGGAACAAAACCTTAAATAATTCCAACAGAGGTTGGATAAAAAGGACAATTGTGTTCTTAAAAGTTGCAAATGAGTTGAAGCCTAGAAGGAGTAGTGAAGAATGCTCAAGAGGTTCCAGAGGATAGAGAACCAGTGATTACCAAAAGACCAAATCCAGAGGAAAGGATTGGTGAGGTAAGTTGTAACAAGGAGGACTTGTTATTGCAGAGGCTTTAGTACAACTCATGGTGACTGAGTGAGGAACTCATGAAGATAGAAATAAAGAATAAGATGACTACTGATATTCATAGAAGAGATAGCAGATGTTCAGAGAGAGACCACAATAGAAGAAAGGAGAAAGAAAATGCCAAGGAAAATGACATAAGACAAAAGTTGACTGATGCAGACTATGAGAAAGAGTTAGCTGAGATAAGAGAACAATTTAATAAATTGAAAATGATGATAGAAGAAAACCAGAGAATTGGTTGACTCATGAAGAAGAAAGTGAAGTGGCAGAGGCTACAACAGAAGAGAGAACATCAAGTGAATATGCAGTTTGTAGAAGAACTAAGAAAGCTTGAACATAGGATGAATGTGCAGAACTCAGAGAAGTTGAGTTGAAAATGGAAGTTTCCATTTGTGAAATAGAACGGAGTGAAGTTATGAGTACAGATGAAGAATGGATATCTGTGAAAGATCTTATGAATCATGATGAATATTTAAGACAACAAGAAGTCTACCTTGCTGAAGAGGGAATTATTGATGATTTCCTGAGTTGTTGGACAAGTTCAGATCAGTTGGATGATGTAAAGCCTTGTATTTTTGAATCTAATAATTGTGATGTGATTATAGGTTTTGTAGAGGAGGATGAGCAATCTTTTGAAGCTGTCAAAAGTATGGAAGAGTATCTTTCAGAAGATAAATACTCTGAAGCAGAAAGTAATGATGAATAATGTCTCTTGAATGAGGGAAGCAATAATGCTTTTATATTTGAGGCTATTACAACACAGGAAAAATTTCTTGCGAAAGAAGGAGAAGAGATTCAGTCTGAAGCACTGATATGTTAAGAAACAGTTGATACTGTTGAAGCTTGTAATTTTCAAACTGAAAATTTATGTATAAATGCAGGAATTGTAAGTGATGATGAATTTCTTAAGGAATGTCAAAGAGAAATTGCATTTTTGGAATATTTGTTGGAAAACTCAGAGTATGATAGAGAGATTTCAGAAGGCAGAGTTCATTACAGTGGACAAGAACATAAAGACATCATGGAAGCATATGATGTGGAAGAGAGACTTGTTGACAGTCTAGAGAATTCTTCAAAGAATTCTTTGGAAAATTTGAATCAACATACTGATGTGCTGATAGAAGAGGAAATTTTAGGGCAGCATACTGAAATGTTGCTAGAGGAAAGAAAGGCACTGAAGCCTTATGATTTTTATTTTAATAATTGTTTTGTAAATGTAGGTTTTGTTGTAGATGTTGGAGAAAATTTGACACAGTTGGACAATCAAATAAAAGAGAAGGAAGAAAATTTTGTGGAAATATTTAATCCATGGAATGAAGAAATTGAATTGCTGGAAATTATGCTGAATAATCAGGATTCAATACAAGAAGAAAAATCTCAATTTTAATATTAGGAATTGCAGAATGTGAAGATGAAAGGGAATGAAGATAGCAGAAAAGAGTACACTAGGTACCAGTCCAATGAATTGCTGGAGGAAAGAGACAAAGAAATTGTCATAAGTGACAATTTGGAGGAAGTTAGTCATTGCAGAAAACAAGAGGGTAAGGATGATAGGGTGGCAGTAAGAATGAAAGATCAACAATCAAGGAGTGAAAGAAATCAACAGACAGAAGATTTATTAGATAGAGAAATTGAACTAATGAGAAGGATAATGATGAAAGTGTCTCAGAAAAAGACATCAGTAGGAAAGAAAAGAAGCAGCAACATCAAAAGGAAGATAGTAACAGACTGTGAAAGTACAACTAATGGAGCAAGGCAGCATAAAATATGGAAACCTGGAGAAAAACAACAAGAAATAGCATAAATAGATGATCAATTACAGAACAAAGTATGGGATCCAGGAAGACAAAGACTAAAAGCACATGATCAGGAGATCATGATTATTTTTAACCTTGGGAGTCTGAGGCAGGGGCATTAGGCTCAAGAAAATACTTTGTATTTTAATAGACATGGGTGGTCTTGTGTTTTTAAAAGAATATTGATTTTTGATGTAATTATTAATATTTTTAGTGATTTTAATAAGAGATATTAATACTGTGAGGAATTTGTAAATTTTCTCGAATGATTGGAGAACATGAGCGAAATAGGATAGTTGAGATTCATAGGGATTGAGAGATTTAGGAATTGATTGTAAATCTTAAATTAGAGTTGGTTTCATGATTCATGGGATTAAAGAGGATTCTTAGGGATAAAAGGATAGATTTTAGGATTTTGAGGATTTTTTTGAGGTAATGGAGGATCTGAACCTAAATTGGTTCCTAATATTTTGTATAAAAATAATAAGCCTCAAAGGCAGCAGAGGGAAAAGAGCAGTAGATTAAGGTTTTAACAAATAGAGGGTTTGTTTGTAAGCCTACGGGCAGTTGAAAAAGGGCCATTGATTTGAAGATCAGGCCAGGGACAAGAGGTCCTTTTTAATTATTTAATTACATACATATATATATGAAGGAATTTGAATTATGTGTGTGTTGGTTGATTGAACTATATGTGAGGAATACTCAGAGTTTAGGAACAGTGTATGAATAAAACTCTGTAAAGGGGTTGAATGGTGGTTCTGCATATCATTGTAAGTTTGATATAATTGTCGAGAAAGGGTTGCAATTGTGAATTGAACCGAAGTGCACATCTGAGAAGAGTATGAGCTGATGTGTGTCAAATCCTGTCATTGATCACTGGAAGGATCGATGAAACAGAATGAAAATGTTTTGTTTAAATTTGACATTTGAGTACATTTGGATATATGTATCAGAAGTGTATTGGATCGAACAATAATGCAGATCAATACTGGAACAAAGCTAGTATTCCACATAGAAGAGGAGCAGAGGGTAGTTTTGACAACCTCCAAAGGGGTTTGCGCACAACGCACAACCTTTAATAAGCAGTGAATCCAAAGAACTTGTCGAAAGAAGAATTGGTACAGTAGAAGCGAAAATATTTGTGTGGAGTTATAATCGATGGCAGAGGAGTATGGAACCTTGAGTAAGAAGTGAAGGCGGAACCGAAAGCATTGAACATTAAAGGCGGTTTTGAAAACCATTAATGGTTTTCACGTAGCTACTGGACGGTAAGCGGTTTTTGCTTGATTGAACGCGATAGCGTTCATTGAGTGACACGTTGCAGCGGTGGTATTCTAAAACCATTTCTTTCGCGTGAGTTTGAAGAAATAAAACTTGTGCATCTTTGTAACGCGATGGTCATTGGATCATTGAAGTGGAATGCGATAAGTTGTCAGCCATCGATGAAAAGGTATGTGAAGCTGTGGCCATATTTGATTTAAATAGAGCCTTGACATATGTGTAGATATTGACTGGTGGAAAGGGGTATGTTATAAAGTGTTATATTAAACTTATAACACAGTTTTAAAAGGGGCTGTAAGTCAATTATATGTGGGCCAAGGTTAATATATGTTGGGCTGTGATTTTATTATGCTGGGGCTTTGATTTTTATCCAAAGTTGATAAGGTAAGATATGTCGGATAAGTGAGTTGGATATGTGGGGAGAAATAAAGTTGTGGGCTATGAGTAATTCTATGGGTTTTTTGGGTTATAAACCATAGAATAGAAGTGATAAAGCAGACTATGATAAACATTTGGGTTTTGCAGCCTTTGGCTGCATCAGAAGGTCCCTAGACAAGCATACTAGATACATGACTCTTATGAGTGAGTGTATTGTGACAGGACCATACTCTTTTTAGGAAGCATTGCAGTAGCCAGTATGGGTTGATGCCATGGTTGAGGAGTATGAATCCATTATCAGAAACAGTTCATGGGAAGTGGTCCCAAGACCAGTGGGGAAGTCAATGGTTGGATCCAGGTGGATCTATATGGTGAATCAAGAAAAATATGGGAGTGTGGAGAAATACAAGGCTAGATTTGTGGCTAGAGGATTCTCAGAGGTAGAGGGGATTGAATATGAGGAGAATTTTGAACCGGTTGCATGGTACTCATTGATTAAATAAATCCTTGCACTCTCAGCGTAGATGGGGTGGAAGATACATCAGATGGATGTAAATACAACCTTTCTCAATGGAGTTATTGAGGAAGAAGTGTACATTGAGAAACAATAAGGTTTTGAGACCTTTGACAGGGAGTCACATGTGTGCAGACTCAAGAGAGCACTGTATGGGCTGAAGCAAGCACCTCGTGCTTGGTACACCAGGATTGAAAACTATTTCACCGGGTTGGGCTTCACAAAGAGTGAAGTGGATGCGAAACTATATCATATTTTGGTTGATGGTAAGCTTTTGATGATTGTAACTTATGTTGATGATATGGTATTGACAAGTGATGAGTAGCTCATAACCTATTACAAAGAGGATCTTGCAAGATATTTTGAGATGAAGGACATGGGGCTATTTCAATATTTCCTTGGTTTGGGAATATGGCAAAGAGATGGGGAGCTATTTGGATCTCAGGGAAAGTATGCCAAGGAGATTTTGAGGAAGTTCCACATGGAGGGAAAGAAACCCATGGAGACTCCTCTTGCAGGAAACTAGAGGACGAAGGATAGTACTTCAGGTGAGGTAGTGGATGCTACTGTTTATAAGAATCTTGTGGGCTCACTTATGTATGTGGGTGAAAACATGACCATACATATGCTATGGAGTTACCCAGCTTAGTTAAGCTATGGTTAAGCCTACCAAGCTCTTTTGGAGGGCAGAGGAGCATGCATTGAGATATCTCAGGGGTACTACAAAGTATGGATTATGGTAAAGAAAAACAGAGAGAGTGAAGCTTTAAGGCTTCACCGATAAACATTGGGCAGGCAGTCCATCAGATAGGAAAAGCACATCGAGGGGCATCTTTAGCATAGGACCAACAATATTTTCTTTGTACATCAGGAAGCAAAGATCAGTTGCACTCAGTTCAGCCAAGGTGGAGTACATGGCAGCTAGTCAGGCTGCATTCGAGGCCATCTGGATGAGGAAGATACTTGTTGGTTTGTTTGGTCATCAGATGGATCCGACAGTGATACATTGTGATAATCAGAGTTGCATAAAACTCTCGGTTAATCCGATATTCCATGACAGGTCCAAGAATATTGATATATGGTACCACCATCTCAGAGATTATGTTTAGAGGCTCATTATGTTGTTGCAGTACATTACACGGAGGATCAGGATGCTGACATCCTGACAAAGGCGCTGGAAAAGAGAAAATTAAAATACCATAGAGGCAGGATCAGGGTAGCTAATAATCCATTTCTTGTTGAGAGGGAGTGTTGAAAATCAACAAGAAAATGTGTGTCTAATTTATTTTTCCCTTAAATAAATTGGACAATAAATTGTAATGTTATCTCATAACATATTGTATTAGTTAACTAAGTCAGAAAGACTGAGTTAGCTCAAGAATTTTGAGTTGAGGGTCAAAGGTGAGGCATGTAGAGTGATTCTATTATTTTGGGGGCCCAATTGCAGTTAATGCACCAGTGTGGTGTGAGTGTAATCAATTAAATCAAATTAATTGAGTTAAAATCAGTTTAACTAGTTCTAACTGAGTGATGAGCTAGTGAGAGGTCCAGTGAATTAAATTATATTTATTCACAAGTAGTGATCAATTAGATAACTGATGATTCACTATTAATAGCTACATGCATGTCAGTTGACCTAGTTGAGACAGAGGTTAAAGGGAAGATAACTATCAGTTGTATTATTAGCAAATTTCTTAGGTGCAGTTATAAAGCCATAGGAAGCCCATGATGGATTGAAAAATCAAGGAAGGTATAAATTCCTATTTAATAGGGATTTATTTCTTTAGGATTGCGTGAGCAAGGTGAGATGGAGGAGGGAAAGGAATTGGCTATGTGTTTGTCCAATTTTTCCTAGATCAGTGTGAGAGGATTGGTAGATTGCAGGAGATTCTTGTGAGAAAGAATGCATTGTATTGTTTCATGATTCCTTGGCTTATTATACAATAGAGATAGAGGGGATTTGAGCAGTTGCTTTCCCCATGAAAATATTTTGTTGTGCGATCGATTTAATTATTTCTCTTACTTGCATGTGATTAATTAGCAATCGTGTTTTATATTCCACAAATATTGTAGAAGGATTCAATATCTTGTTTTAGTGCATTACATGATCGGATTAAATTCATTGGTATAATTTCTACAAAAATTCTATATGGATTTGGTGTTGAGAAGGAAAATTTCGATATCATTTATGATGACTAGGTGTGGGAGTCTACATCTGAATAATAATATGCATTGAAGGATGACTCTTTTCCTCTTACACCTCTCCCTCATTATCCTGACATCTTCCATGATTCTATCATCCCTATTGAATCCTGTGAAGAATTTCCTTGTGATGATATTATTAGTTTTGATCACTCTTAGAACTTGTGGAATGTCAGCATTGTTACACGTCATTTTGTCACCATGAAATTTGATTGTCAAGATGGATCTATCACCATCCATACTCATGATTCTTTAGAATTAAAAATCATTCATGTTCGTAAACCAAGTCTTGGAAATTGGAAAAAATCTCTTTAAAACCCTTAAAAGGTTACCTACGTGCTTTTTGTGGTAAAAGGAAGTCAACATGAAAAAAAATGTTCACCAATAAAAACTGCGCACCCCCGTAAAAGGAATTCAACATGAAAAAGTAACTTCTAAAAGCCTAGTTGGGTGAATATTCTTCCAACTAAAAGCCTCTTGAGTCACGCTAGTTTGAGCTATATCACTCTGTTGTCAAGGTAAATTTTCTCTGCGGACAGAGACGATCCCTCTAGCCCTAGAGTGGGTCTAGCAACAAAAAATACAAACAAGTGTCTACTTTCCTAGATTACATTCAATTGGAAACAAGCGATAGGAGTACCTACCTTAAATTTGTGTCAATTAATTGTTACCTTGGAGTGCATCCACATATCTTTCGCTCCAGATCATGTTCCTTGCTCCTATTTATGATCAAGACCTGTGGCAAGAGACAAAATAAAATATAGAACAAGATATAACAAATAAATCTTATATTGAATGAAATCTGTCTAACAGATCAAGGAGTATTAAAATTTTCATCATAATAACAAACGAAAATGGAAAGTAAAAACTAGTTATATTGTATTAATAATTAGAAAGGGGAGTTATAACCATCGCCTTGATGTCAGAGCTCTCCTTTGACATGTATGAATCCAAGCACGTCTCCAAAACACTCTTTTACAAGATTAACAAAAGGAGGCTAAGGATCTCAACTCTCTCCTTATATAGCTAAAGTAGTCTTCAAATTCTTCCTCTATCCTTTCTTCTTCCCCTCTCTTCTAGCAGAGGCATATGGAAAAGGATAATTTTATAGCCATGGGAGGAGGGGACATGGATCCTCATAATATGGAAGGAGGCCTTATCTCCTTGAGTGGTTCCTATTTTATAGGAACAAGAAACCCAACAAACATCCAGCTCTCTGCTCTCGAAGCTTCTAGGCCATGAAGCTTTGTTTCATTTTCGGAAACAATTCCAGAAGTAGATCAATGCGAGTATGGGGTCCATATCAGTGCCGATCAGCGCAGGTCACAAGCTATGGATTTTCCATAAGCGCTGGTGATGCAGTGGGTGGTTGCACCGCTCCAAAAAATTAGGTTTTTAGGGAGATTTTCTAGAAATGAGTCAAAGGGAGATTGATCTTTAGACTTTGGGGAATCCAAGGGCATGTGATCCATGATGGGAAAAGTACACAAGGACCACTGTATGAGTTTTCCAAGATCTAGGAACAGGGAGTAAAAGGATAGTGAAAAAATGTTGTGTAACAAATGCCCCCTAATGCATGAAGGTAGAATGAGAGTGAGGGTTGAAATGATTTATGAGTATGTACAAGGACCATGACACCGTCATCCGAAAACATGCGAATCAAGCATATAGATACATACAAAACTGAAATATTTGATAAAAATACATGAACACAAGGCATGGACGCAACCATCCGTAAAAATATTATGTAAGTGGATCCATGGTATGGGCACAACCATCTAGAATAAGAAGGATCGTGAATGTGGACTCACGGTATGGTCACAACCATCCATCTAAAAGAGTCATGTATACAATCATGAATAACTCATATAATGACCCAATCAAGTACAAATTCGAGCATGAGAATAAATGAGTTGAAGTCGAACATGCAAGAAAATCGCCTGATTACCAGTCAATGATGTAAACTGTTAACAGGCGCGAGAGGAACCACCAATAATGATAATGGTCCTCAAGGTACCAATAGTACAAATCATGAGATGTGAATAAGGAACTGAAGTCGAACATTCGTGAAATCACTCGATCGAAGGCCAATGATGCGAACATGTCGTCGAATGCAAGGAAATTTCCGTTAGGAATGTAAGCTCTAAGGTACCAGAAGGGAGTATCTAGATCAAATTCTCGAATAATGAGTTGAAGTCAACAAGAAGTGATATGTCGAAGGAGGGCCATGATGTATCCCACATCATTGACGCAAGACAGAGGAAACAAGATGGTTGTGAATCAAGACTAGAACATATAACCAGGTAATGAATAAGCTGCCGAAGGGACTGCTCTTGAACATATCAGCGACACAAATTTGGAGTTTGGTAGAATTTTTTCAAGACAAAAGATCAAAGGTCATGGTGACCCATCAGAGATCAGATGAGAGGAAAAAATTGATAACCCAAACCCAGAAAGGTAAGTGACGAAGTAAGGATGACCCAAACCTGACACGAGATAGAGGATGTGTCATGTTCAAGAGTGACATATTGCCGACACAACTGATAAATACTTTCATTCTCCCCCCACCATTTTTGACGAGTACCCCAATTATTTTTGAATGCAATATTGAAGGGGATAACATATACTTGTCATATAAGTTCATCCTTCTGATGAATCCATCCTAGTAAATATTATGAGCCCTAGGAAAGAGAAACTTGATCTTACCATGGTGACAATTCTAGTGTTGTTTAGTTTTAGCGAGTCCGACAAAGGTAAAACTCGACATCTTTTTCATGTTTAGGGAGTTTGAAAAAGAAGCGGAAAATAAAACTCCAAAGGTCCTTTTTCGTATATATTCTCTTGAATCCGAAAAGGCAGAAAACAATGTTCAAGAGAACCTCTTAGTCATGATTAACTAAGGTATTCCTTTTTCGTAAATAGTTTATCCCAACTCGAAAAAGGGGTAAACGTATACTAGGAATATACGTTTCGTTTCCTTTAACGAGTTCAAGATGACAAGTACTTGACAATATTTTTCATGTTTCAAGAGTCAGAAAAGAGCTTAAAGGTGGGTGAATCCAAAGAGATGACTCTTTCATTTATTTTTACCGAGTCTAAAAAAGTAATAAACTAAAACTTGTTTTGGCATCATCCGTCAAGATTTTAACCTGTCTCTTTTTTTTGGGACTTATGAGTCATTTGTGTACTAGAAAACATATGTATTTTTGGACCATGATGTACTGAACTATTTTGAAAACATTCTTGACACACACACACACACACACACACACACACACATACACACATATGTTAAATTTTCCTGTTTTATGTATCATGATGATTTATTGTTTTACAAGTTTCGCAAATGTCTATCTAAGACATAATTAGCCAATGCATCTATTAATTTATTCATGCGTCTTGGAATATGATGATATGTGATGTAATCAAAATTTCTTTCTAAGAGATGAACACGTAGATACATTCTCAAAATTTCAGGATTTATGATGAAATATTGCCCATTGAGTTGAAGCACGACAAGCTGTGAATCAAGGTTTACAACCAATTCCCTAATGCCCAAAGTAATAGCTTCTGACAAAAGTTCAATTACTGCACTATAATCAACAATATTGTTAGTTTTATAACCTAAAAAGATACCTTGTAGATCCACTAACTCACCATTAGGGTCATAGATTGGCCATGCTGCAGAGGATAGGTTTCGGGTGCTACAACAAGAACCATAAGAAAAACCGACATAGGGAGTTAAAGACATTTGCAACCAAGTAAAAAAAATATAAGTAGGAAAAATGCTCGCAAAATCACACCAAACCAAACTATACAAAAATGAAAACACACTAATGTACAAAAGTAATTATACAAGAGAGATTACACATAATACCTATTGAGGTAAAGGCGTGTGGGGAAAAAATCTGATCAAAATGGGCTTTGACCCATTTCTTCTGAGCTTCAATGACTAAGGTGGTGAAGCAACGAGTTTCGTCAAGCCTGTCCAGATATAGAAGACGTTTCTCTTCTGGTGAAGTATTTGGGAGTAATTCGACAACTAACTTGAGTGAAGGGATTTCGAATTTAATCATTAGAGTTTCTTCTAGGCCATATACTAACTGAAAAGGAGTAAATTCGGTAGCATTTTTGGCCGAGGTTTGGTAAGCCCAAAGAGATGAAAAGGGAATGAGATTCCAGCTGGACTTGTGCATCCCAATAGTGCGCTGAAGCATGGTAAATAAGACTTTGTTGACAAATTCAACTTGGC
This sequence comes from Pinus albicaulis, assembly GCA_034641835.2. Classification (NCBI taxonomy): domain Eukaryota; kingdom Viridiplantae; phylum Streptophyta; class Pinopsida; order Pinales; family Pinaceae; genus Pinus; species Pinus albicaulis. The sequence continues at coordinate 1,066,504,723 of CM076584.1, forward strand.
TATTGGCTTGAGGGTAATAGGGAGTTGATATGTTGTGATGAAGAACCAATTGTGTGGTCAGCTCGGTCATCATGTAATGGCGGAAATGGGAGCCATGGTTGGTGATGAAGGCTTGAGGAACTCCAAACCGGGATATAACACGATTAATTAAGAAATGAGTCGCAGTTCTACCGTCAGCAGTATATGTAGGCATTACCTCGGCACATTTGGTAAAGTAATCGAAGACGTTGATAATATAGCCATGACCCCCGGCCGAGCGAGGGTTACATGTCATAAAATCAATGCCCCATTTATTGAAAGGACCAACAGTAATAACTGGGTGTAAGGGTGTGGCTGGGGCACATATTTTTCATTGGTAAATCTAGCAAGCGTGACATTTGCGGACGGTAAGAATACAATCCTTAAAAATGGAAGACCAAAAGTATCCAGCGCGAACGATTTTTTGAGCAGTAGCACATCCAGAAATATGACCACCACATGGCCCAGAATGGAAGTCATTAAGAACTCTCTCAGCCTCTTTGAGAGTCAAACATCAGCGAAGAATCAAGTCGACAACAAAGTAGTACAAAGTATCTCCTACGATGTGATAAGGTTGATAGTGATGTAGAATGCGTTGACGATCAAATTTGGTCAACTCGAGTAAAAAATTTTGAGTTTGGAGATACACGATGATATCACTATACCAGGGGTTGAGAGTGTTGATAAGGAATAGATTATCATCCGGAATCTGCTCGTCCAAATCATAATATACTGATGCAGAGGGAAGGGAGCATAATAACTCGGCAAAGACCAATGATTTTTTAGATTTGGCAGTAATAAATTCCAAATCAAATTCTTGTAGGATGACAATCCATTTAGAATACTTGTCCCCCTATAACTGACGAGTCAAAATGTAGGTCATGGGGTTGCAATTGGAGATCACGGTAGTCGTGCGAAGTAAAATGTAATGCTGAAAATGCTGAACAACATGAACCATAGCTAAATCTAATTTCTCTACATGGGCATATAGAGTCTTAGTATCCATGAGATTGCGGTTGAGGTAGTAAACAACTTTTTCAGTTCCATTATCATCATCTTGGAAAGGTACCATACTGATATTACTAGTAGAAGTTGCTAAATAGAGGAAATAATCATGATGATAATTAGGGGGAATGCAGTAAAGGAGCATTCATAAGAACACTTTTTAAGGCATCAAAGGAATTTTGAGCGACCTCATTCCATAGAAATGGGATCCCTTTCTTAAGAAAACGTGTAAAACCTTTAGCAACCTCAGCGTAGTTAGGTACAAAATGATGAAGGAAATTGGCTTTCCCTTGTAAGCTCTGTAGCTTATGTAAAGATGAGGTAGGGGGCAAGTTGACAATGGCCTCAACTTTCAGAGGATCAAGACGAATGCCTTTCTTTGAGATGAAAAACCCTAGGAGTATGTTGGATTCAACACAGAAGACACATTTATGTGGATTAAGTCAGATATTATAGTATCTACAACAAAGAAAAATTGCTCGAAGGTGATCAAGATGGTCATGACCCTTAGCTGAATGGGCGGGTAAATCATCCAGATAAGGCTGAATGATGTGTTTGATATCATGAAAGGCATATGACATCGCTCGTTGAAAAGTGGCGCCGACATTTTTTAAGCATAAAGGGAGCGTCTTGTAGGAAAAAGTTCCCCATGGATAGATAAAAGCAGTCTTATGTTGATCATCTGGCAGGATATTAATCTGGTTGTACCCAGAAAAACCATCCATGAAAGAAAAAATCTCACTCCCAGCGCATTCATCAATGATTTGGTCAATAAAAGGAGTGGGATAGTTATCTTTAGGACAGGAAAGAATGATGTCATGGTAATCAACACAGACAAAGATTTTACCTTTCTTTTTAGTTACAGGGATGATATTAGAAACCAATCTATCAAAGGGATCAGATATATGAATCCAGCCTTGAGAAGCTTTTCAACTTCTCCCTTTATAGCGGTTTCCTTTCTAGGATGCACAAGGCAGAGTCGTTGATGAACAAGCTTCACATGAGGATAATTGGGTATCTCATGCACCACTATACTAGGATCGATGCCAGACATTTTTTCATATGACCATGCAAAGACATATGAGAACTCTTGAAAAAGACTAGTGTAAGGCTTGATCTCATTCGGAGAGAATGTTACCTCGATGTGGATGTTCTTGACAATTCCTGGTTTGATAGAACTGTCAATAGGCATCGTAATAGTGAAGTTTCCTATTTTTCCTTCAGAAAATACCTCATGTGTTAAGATGGGCGTCTGAAGTGGACATGTTGGAGCATGGGAAGTAAAGTTTTCAAGACACGAAGAAATTGCTCCAAAACTTGGAAGAAACAAAGAATGATGATGGGTATCATCTCATGGTGTTTCATCAAGAGACATGGTTTCAAGGATACTTTCGTCGGTGGGAAATGTTTCATCCAAGGGATCAGAAGAATCCCAAGAACCAAGCCAAGGAGATTGAGAATATGCATCTAAGTGCATACTAAGAGTAGTATGGCTAGAAGTGAGAGTCGAAGTTGAGATAATTTTAAAATAATTGAGTTCAGCAGGGCTTAACGACATAACATCACCGAAGGAATCAACTTAATCAGGAGATAGAATGATCCAAGTACCAGAAGAAGTAGAGATAATGTTGATTAGGACAATATTTGGAGGTGGGAGAGAAAAAATGCCCATTAAAGTAGAATATTTAAAAAGACCCGCCCCCACAATCTCACATGGAACGTTAGTATTCCCCACATATGGCACATTTCCTTCTGAGGAAGTAGCAACGAAAAAGGAGAATTGGTTGATAGTGAAGATCTTCCCTTGATGCAAGAAACAAAAGTCACGAAACAAAGTGGACACCACACAAAACATGGCATGGGTCCAACTGCGACCAAGTAGAAGATTGTAATTGAGATTAGAGTCAACGACCTCTACTTTGATATTGACCATTTTTCCATCCATGGTGATAGGAAACTTAGGGAGAATACCAAAAGGACGGGATCCTCTTCCATCGAAGGCCTCCAAGGTGTTCGGATATTGACTAAGAGTTGGAGAGCCGATGGCTTTCCAACAAGACACAAACATGATGCAGGTGGATGCACCTTCATCTACGATGGTCTGATGATTTTTTTATCATTAATGATGACTTGAATGAGGAAAGCAAGTTGATGAGGAAGGTAGAGAATGTGGTTTTCCAGATCGAAAGTGATAATATTCAAATTAGTCAGATCAATTCCTCCAATTGCGGATAGTAGCGATTTCTGTTGCAAAGGTCATTTTTGAAGAACCTCCAAAGCAGACATAGCCGAAGGTGCTTGAGCTAAATCCTCAACAATATTATAATGTTGAGAAACTCAAGAATTCATGTTATAAGAAGATTTTCAAAGA
>CM076584.1:1066508216-1066595404 GCA_034641835.2 Pinus albicaulis
ACCTTTAGATGGTGGTTGGATGACAGGATCAGGACTAGGTATCTCGATGTGAAGGGGACCGAAAGTGTGCAAAGTAGAAGGAGAAGGAGAATCAACAGTTTCTTTCTCAGCCGACTAACAAGGAGGAGTCGGGTAATCTTTGGATCTAGTGGCTAGGGAAATGGGTGTTGTCCCACTCATCATTAACACCTAGGAACCAGATGAGTAAGCAGATGGGGGTTGGTATACAATTTGAGTTTGTTGATATGGAAACGATTTTTTGAGGACAACCGGAGTCCCTTGAGTACCTTCGAGTAAACGACTAACTTCAGCCCGTCGGGGAAAGCCTTTAGTATAGTGTTCATCATCACAGATTAGGCAATGGTAGTTAGGTTTATGCTTAGTTGCATCATTAGTATTGGGTTTGGGAGAATCCTATTTCGGGGCATCGGATTTGGATTTTCCTTTGCCTTTCTTTTTACCTTTGGAAGTTTTGTCTGCCATGGTAGATTGGACGACATTAACTGTTCCACGGTTTTACCAGTATTCCAAGGTTTCTGCAGGATAGAATCAGACGAGGAAACAAATTTATACTTTATAGAAGCAGAAGGAGACTTTCGAGAAGTCTGTGTAACTGACCTAATGTTGTCGTTGATATGTGGTGTTGTTTGAGCTTTCGAAGTTTCAGGATTGGTAGAAGTGTGTGGGGCATTAGGCAAGATTTCATATAACGTTCCAAACTGGGAATAAACCAAATCAATATATTGTGCACGAGAAATGGATTGTTATTCAATGACACATTCCCCCATAGAAATATCCCTGGATATCTCATTGATGAAGGATTTAGTGAACCATTCGGTCAAGAGCTGGTCAAGAATGTCAAATTTGATCATATGACGCCGTCGTCTCCTTTCATGGATATGATCAAAGATGTGGGTGTTAGTATCTTGTTTCAAGGACGTAAGTAGGTGAGTTCCTGTTTCATAGTGAATAGGTGACTAGAAGTGCATGAGGAAAGCCATAGCTAGAGAATTGAAATCTTGGAAAGTTCCATGAGGAAGCTCGATGTACCACTTTGCAGCAACAACAGTCAAAGTTATTTGGAAAAGACGCAGACAGATGGAGTCATCAATGTAGGAGTTAGAGGAACACCAAAGATGGTATGTCATGACATGTGCCTATGGGTATTCTCTAGACTTGCCTTCGAATTTAGGGAAATCGCTTGGAATCTTAGTAGGAACGGGAACCCAATATGGATTATGGAGAATCATTCCATTGGTCGATCTTGACACATCGGGTAGTTCTAAAGTTTCAAGAAAAGGTAATCGCGGATTAAAAGGCATAATAGGTCTTTGGTAAAGGCCCATTTGGGGATTCCAACCAGGTTGGGAGAAATTTTTCCCCCACAGGTTTTTTCCAAAAGAATTTTTCCCATAAGGATTGAAACCTTGGGGATTTTTACCATATCCTGGTTGTGGACCAAAAAACTGATATTGACCTATAGCAGGCCATTGATGTCCAGGCTAAGTATAGCTCATGGAAGCAGCGTATGGATTTTTTTGTTGTTGAATGTTTTGCAACACAACACCTTGAGGTTAACCTTGTGAACTCAAAAGATGACCTTGAGGCTGTTGAGGATTTTTCACCATGGTACCTTGAGGCTGACCTTGTGAATTGAAAGGTTGACCTTGAGAATGTTGAGGATTTTGCATCATGGTACCTTGAGGCTATCGAGGTTGGCCAAGTTGGCCCTAACTGAACAAAGATTTGATCTTGTTGAGGTAAGGGTTGTCCTTGTTGAACAAAAGGTTGTCCTTGCTGAGTGAAAGGTTGTCCTTTTTGAACAAAAGCTTGTCCCCGTTGAGCATAAGAAAAATGACCCTGGTGAGAAAATGGTTGACCAGATTTAACATAAGGTTGTCCTTGTTGAACAAAGGGTTGACCTTGTTTCACATAGGGTCATTGTTGAATGAAAGTAGGCCCCTGATGATATGCATAAGTCCCTGACTGTAAAGGAACATGAATACCAGACTGACTTTGAAACCCTTGCAGATTTAGGGGTGGAGTATGCAACTGTTGAGAACCATAAGGGAAATAGGGTTGTTAGTTAAGTATCTGGATTTTCAAATCTTTTTGACACTGATCATAGATTAACCCAACCAGAATAGATTACCTGGAAGAAAAATGGATACTACTAACAAGTTGACTAGATCCCATAATGTGAGTTTGTGATCCACTCACAGGTGGTCCGGTTGAAGCTTGGGAAACATTTGACAGGGTTGGTTGCCCCTTGGCAGTTGAGATCAACGGAATAAATGTTCGTACACTGACGGGAGATGTCAAAGCAATAATACAGACAATTGGCTGTGTTGGAATAGATGTAACTGCAATTTGAGCAAGGATGGAAGAAGATGTGATAGATACAAACAGAAGAGATGTAGGCACTGTAGTATTTTTCCAAATGGTGTTGTGGTACAAGTATGTGGCACTTGAAACACCAGAAACTAAGTGACCCAAGGATGTGTAACTAGCTGGGATCAACGACTGGGTAGATGAAGGCGAAGCAGAGCGAGGGATCTGTTCCCCATAAGGAAAATGCCCAGGAGGGAATTGATTCCCTTCATACAAAGAATCGTCCACACCACTAAGAGAACTTGAAACTTCAAGAGGAGAATAGACCTTGCCTTCGGAAGCCATAGGTGGAAATAACTAACGAGCAGTAGTACGATGTGTACGTGGTGAAGAACCAAAGGTACACCTGGTGTATCAAACAGACTATACTACTGTTGAGGAGAAAATTATACTGAATTAAACAACAGATTCTGAGGAAACAAGACGTAGCTTACTGGCTTGTAAGGAGGAGACTGGGTAGCAAGGGGTTGAACACTTGGAAGAATTTTAATCTCAACACTTTGGGCTCCAACCGATGGTGAAGCGTTAGAAGAGACTCGTGGTGACATCCCTTCAGTGGTAGATGATGAAGGGGAAGCCAAAATTGATGGTTCAACCACGATGAATTTATCTCAGTAGTAGGAGAGGAAAGGTGGTGATTTATTCAAGGCTTTGTAAAATATATTTCTATGGAGTTACTCATGATGTGGCCAATAAATAACTTCACGGGTGTGCCATGTTATCATGGGTAATTGATTTTAGAAATGACAACAAAAATAAATAAAAAAGGATTGTTCTAGGCAAGAGGGTTTACCAAGTATCCATGAATGACAAAATACCTCCTTGTGATCCAAGAAGCATGGGCAGGAAATCTCCTCAAATTCTATGTTCGGTGTATCACATTTATAAGGCAACATACTCGGTTACCTATGGCTAAAGGATAAAAACCTAGTGGGGTCTCCTGTTATATACTCGACGGTATGAGGAGCGCAAGTCTGTGTTGGCGTTGTCTAATGTGTAACTATTCAGTGAGAGCGTCCCTTATTACTTATCATACGTGCCGCAAGTGCTATATACTTCTTTACGTGGGACGTGGTTTCACTCCCGGAATGCAACACAGGTTGTTAACGACAACTTCCAGGTTTATAGATGTCGGAACACGTCTCTAGCCTAGACCTATAAATGTTTTGTGTTAAGTTCCAAATTCTCCGTAGATTCATTGAATAAATTTTAAAGTTTATCTCGATTTTAAGTCTCGGTTTTAAGGCCTTACCGATGTCACTTGAATCCCTAAAATGCAACTATATGAGAAAAATAAAACTTTTCATTTCGATGAAAAAACTACACTCGTTGAGAGGAAGAGGTTCACACAATCAATGCAGTGGGAAAATGTACTAGATGACAATTATTTTCACTACTTCCTTAAGTGCACAATCCAAAGAAAAAACAAAAATCTATTTTGCTTTCCCAAATTTTCACTAAATGCACTAGAAGTGAAAGAAATGAGACTTTTCACTTTAGATGCAAAATAAATGCAATTTTTTTCTTCTCTTTTTTATATAGACAAAATTAAAAAAGGATGCAAAACACACTTCAAATGTAATCACTTGCTTCAAGTACTTTCTAATGAAATTCTTCAAAATGCTACAAGACACAATAATCAAAGTACCAAAGAGAAATTTCAAATCATTTCCTCAAAACAAAGCATTCTTTCCTTTTCACAATAATTGACACACAAAAAAAAAATTTAGTTGAAGGCAAGCAACGTTATCTATGCTTGTTGGTGAAAGAGAGAACCAAATGGACACGAAATGGACACTTGAAACTCTAGTCACAAAATTCAACCGAAAAACGAAAGACAACCAAATCCAAATGGTTTAAACTGAATGAGAAGGTTGACTCAACATCAGTTATGGTATTCAGTGAAGCATGCAACAGTTAAAATGAGATAAATCACATAGAAACCCTAGGGTGATGAGGATGCACAATTCAACAAAAAGGGACCAAATGCTAGGCTAATTGAGACAATCCATTCACTTGAACAGAATAGAATAAGGGAAATATTGAGTAGAGAAAGAATCCTAGAAGAATAATACACACTAGCAACCAATGAAGAGAAACCCTAAAAAACATACTCAGAAATCAGTGTGCCTATGAGGTTGCATCTAGCGCTGGAAGGGGTTACGTGCTTATGTTTTAATGAAACTAGCGTCGGTCAGTGCTTCTGTCAAAGGCTTAGTAGTGTTGATCAAGGAATAACACAAAAAATATAAGGGTTTTCTCAAACAAGTTTAGGATTATTACTTCAAATAGAAGAGTGACGACTGCAATAAATCACATAAGCTAAAATCAAGAGAGAAATGGACATTCGATGAAAGTGTTCGAAAAAAATCAAAATCTCAAAGTGTTCGAAGGACACTAGAAGAAATCCCCAGTGGAGTCACCAATTTTTTGTCAAGGGAAATCCTCTCTGCGGATAGAGACGATCCCTCTAGCCCTAGAGTGGGTCTAACAACAAACAAGACATACAAGTGTCTACTTTCCTAGATTACATTCAATTGGAAACAAACAATAGGAGTACTTACCTTAAACTTGTGTCAATTACTTGTTCCCTTGGAGTGTGATCCAGATCATGTTCCTTTCTCCTCTTTATGATCAAGACCTGTGGCAAGAGACAGAAGACAATACAGAATGAGATAGAACAAATAATACATATATTGAATGAAATCTATCTAACAGATCAAGGAGTATTAGAATTTTCATCATAATAACAAACGAAAATGGAAAGTAAAAACTAGTTGTATTCTATTAATAATAAGAAATGGGAGTTACAGCCTTTACCTTGATTTCAGAGCTCTCCTTTGACGGGTTCGAATCCAAGCATGTCTCCAAAACACTCTTTTCCAAGCTTAACATAAGGATGCTAAGGATCTCAACTCTCTCCTTCTATAGTGAAAGAAATCTTCAGATTCTTCCTCTATTATTTCTTCTTCTCCTCTCTTCTAGTAGAGGCATATGGAAAGGGATAATTTTATAGCCATGGGAGGAGGGGACATGGATCCTCATAAGATGGAAGGAGGCCTTATCTCTTTGGGTGGTTCCTCTTTTGTAGGAAAAAGAAACCCAAAGGAGAAAGCTCAACTATATCATGATAAAAAAACATCCATCTCTCCGCTCTCGAAGCTTCTAGGCCATGAAGCTTCGTTTAATTTTATAGAACACTTCTAGAAGTAGATCAAAATGAGTATGGGGTCCATACCAGTGCCGATCAATGCAGGTCACAGGATAAGGATTTTCCATAAGCATTGGTGATACACTGGGTGGTCGTGCCACTCAAAAAAATTAGGTTTTTAGGGAGATTCTCTAGAAATGAGTCAAAGGGGTATTGAACTTTAGACTTTGTGGGATCCAAGGGCATGTGCTCCATGATGGGAAAAGTACACAGGGACCACTGTATGAGTTCTCTAAGGTCTAGGAATAGGGAGTAAAAGGACAGTGAAAAAATGCTGTGTAACACCCTCCACTCATGGAGCTTATCCTCTTGGATAAAGGAATCCTAATCCCTTCATTAGAGGATATCATCCCTCTCTTGATGATCTGAAACTTCCTCAATCTCTTTTATAAATTGAGCTGAAGTTTCAGGTTTTAGGTTAGTTGGTAGATACCAGAATGTATAGTGTACATTGAAGATTACATCTTGTACATAAGAGTTTATTGAAGACAAATTTATGTTGGTCATTCTAGAGATGAAGGCTTGTCAAACCAAGGAGCACGATTGCGAAGACATACAGGAGAAATCTATACAACATTAGGGCTCAGGTTGTAATATTTCTCTTTTTGATTCTTGATATGGATCTCTTTTTCTCATTGTGTTGTTTTTATACTCATTGAAACAATGCCAATTCTTAATCTCCTTGATCATTAAGTTGAACTGGTGTTTTTGATTATTATGTAGTGCAGGTGCTTTGAATATTTGCATGTTTGTGATTGCAGGTTCTTCTCAGCATTGAAGGATTTATTGGGAGTGAAAGGAAAGGTCTACATCAAACATCTCATTGAAAGGTAGGAGCATGACCTCCTCATTTCTAAGTTACAATAATATAAATGCTAATAGTTTAGAGAAAGAGGTATTCAAATGGTTTTTTGTTTCTAGTTATATGTTGGGATACTAGAGAGATCACTCTTGTCTGCAAGAGGGATTTATCCAGAAAAAAAAATTGGCGATCCCATTGGGGACAAGCTTAGTTTTCTATTGATTTTTTTTGGTTTGACATTCCAACTTTTCTGAGTGTGGTTGGGTATATAACCTTTTAGATTCTCTGAATATTAAGCCTAGAGTTTGTTTTTAAAAAAATTTCTCTACCTTGATTCGTTTTCTGTGGTAAATAGAGCGCAAACCTGCACAAGTTTGCAGTTTAGTTCAGTGCGCATGCACACTAGTTTATACTGAAAACCTGCGCACCCCCTGGGAAATTTTGAAAAAAATAATATTTTCTCTCTCAGAGTCAAATAACAAATTTCTTAAGGTTTAACCTGATCTATACCAACTCTTAAATTTTGTCTGTGAACTCTTCCTAATCACCTTAGAGTATTTTTTCATAGTCAGGTAGGGTTTGCCCTGGTTTGATGAATTTCTCTTTTGGCAAAAATTATAGATTCACTACCTAGATCACTATTTTTCTATCATTTCCTTCTAGAGCCACCAGGAGTCTTGTCAGCCTTGCTTGTTTGAGTGTTTGTTTCTATCTCATTTACAAAAGGAAAACTTCTAGATTACCGAAGTGTGATTTGTCTCAAAGTAGTACTTTATGCTTTTGTTTCTACTAGTAAAAGAAAAAAAACAATTTAGTTTTCTTTCAACTAAAAGAAATCATGAAAATACACTCATAGGTATCTTATTTATGATTGTTAGTTAAGAGCTTTGATTTTTTGAAGTTTTTATACTATTTAGGGTTTTTATAGTTGATTTTTATTTTGAAAATTGGTTGTTCAAGAAATTGTATATTTTGGCTTTGTAATCAACGAATATTTTCATCACAAAGGGATATTGGTCATGCTTGGAAATGAAATTGTTTTCTTGATGAAAAATAACTCTCATGGGATGCTTTAGGAAATTTGTACTTGTTTGAGTCCAAAAGTCCTTGTAATTTATCTTAAATAGAAATTCATTGAAATAAAGAATTTCATTTTCATATTGATGCATTTAGAGCATTTTTTTAGTCGGTCACAATATCATTAAGTTTCATCTCCATACCCCTCTGCGTAAAAAACATCCAAATTAATACAACACTTAATAAAATTGATCTAGATATTTTTTACACTTTCTAGGGCTCATTCCACCAGTTTAGCTAAGGACTAGTGCTTTGGAATAGGTTGTAATTAACTTTCCAAAGAAGATAAAACAAACAAGTAGCATCTTGCGGTAGGGAAAAATTGAATTGTTGCAATTGTGCTATGGGAAGATATTCTAAAAGAGTCAAGCACGAGGTCATGTCAGACCCAATGGAGTATTCATACCTACTTCATTAGAAAAGATAGAATATGTGCACGTAATACAAATGGTAAACCTCAGATTAACCACTGTCGAGGAGCCTGGGATCACTTGATAGTAAACCTCGTATTTACCATGTCGAGGATCTTTCAAGGGGATTAAGCTTTGATGCTCTACCCTTGCGTGTATATTGGGCCAAAGACTGTTCCCCCAGGTTCAATTGTCTCAGTTGGTGACCTTAGTGGCCATAATGTTTAGGATTTTTTCCAAGGTGATGGTGGAGGGAAGGTCCCACTGTACCTGGAGCAAACGTTGACTAGAATCACTTGGAATTTACGGAGGGTACTATTCACTTTGATATGGCATAGTCAAGTTACTTGCACTGGACTATTTCATTAAGCAGGTTGTCAGGGTAACTGTTCCAACCACCAGTTTTCCACATTAATCTTTGGGATGTTGGATTTCATCACCAACTAGAGATTTTATTGTGGAAACATCTTGTTTGCGTATGTATTGTTTCTTAGATTTTGTAGGCACGTATTCATTTGTTTGATTTTAGAGGCCTTAGGTGTGATTCTTTTGATTTTTTTTGATTTCATGTGTTAAAGAAATTAACCGTGGCTGAATTATCGAGACATTCACATATAATGCAGGGGAAACCCCTTGAATATACACCCATTCAATTGGAAAAAATCAAAACTGAAAGGGTTCAATCATCAGGAAAGGGGTATACTGAAGAATAAGAAACATCCATCGTAATACATCCTGATTTTGAAGTTAATCAACCTCAGATAACTAAAAAAGAACAAGATCAACCAGAAATTTCCGAAGTAATTCCAGTTGAATATGTTACTGGAAAGTTTTCAGATACACAACTCACTGAAACTAAAATATTTGAGGCTTAGTCTGATTCCACTTCAACTGAGTCACCTTGGATCTTATAGCCCCGACTCTTGGTCGTCCTCATTCACCTCGAGTAAATATTCTCATTACTAAGAATCTTCCTCCTAGCCTTATTAGCATTGAAGAGATATCTGACATACAAGAAGATATTACACTTCCCTCTTGTCAAGAATATTTAGATTTGATGTTTATTGAACCGATATACCCTTTCATTCCTTTTCGACCGGATCCTTAGTATCACCAATTTTCCGTTTTTATACATAGCTCTGGTTACAATAAGTCACCGCACCGAATCCAATTCTACTCTTTACCTAGAAATAGTAACATGGCTTCTGAAAGCATGTCTACTGAGTCATCTATGTTTACTTCTTCACCAATTTTTTATTTTTTATTTTTATTTTTATTTTTTATGGCGGTCCTTCTGTTCCTACTGGGTACTAGTCGCTTTCTGGTAGTTTCTCACGAGCATCTCCGTTCTCCGACTGTGTCATCCAGTTTATTTGAGTATACCACCCAACCTTTGACAACGGAACATGTATATATGTTTTCCAGGAATGTCCCTAAAAATAGCTCACAAGGTGGCTATATAATGCCTGGGGGGCAGAAACCTCTCCAAGGGTAGTAACCTCTCCAAGGGCAGCAAACTCTTCAAGGGAAACAACCTTTTCAAGGGAAAAATATTTTCATGGAGGAAAACCTTTTACTGGAACCTATCCCACCGTTGTAGGGAAAAATATTCTTGTTAATGATCAAACTTATGTTCTAATTCCTAAAAATGGTTATGGTAAACCCTATGCGTCACAACCTTCAATGGGAACTCCTTACCTAGGGATAAATACCATGTGGAACCATTTGTTTACTCAACATACTTTGCAACCTACACTGCAAGTACCTTATAATCAACCTGCTCATCCAGTTGGACAATTTGGTTTTACCAGGGTCCAACAACCTATTCAAGGTGCACTTCAAACTACCCCAAAGGTATCTATGCCAAGTAGTCAGCAAGCTAGTCCGAGTACTCCTAGTACTCCTATCAAATCTGTTGTGCAAAATTTTGTTCAACAAACAAGTACACCTATCCCAGGAGTTTCTCAAATCCCTATTGTTACAACCCTTCAAATGTGAGCGCAAAATTTTAAGCAAGCTATTCCTCAGACTACTACTCATCAAACTGGACCTATAGTCTAGTCGATTCCTCAAACCTCTGTGGGAAAACCTAGTGAAACAACTATACAAAAAATTCAACCTTTTATCGGTCCAAATTTTCAAGGACAACCCTTTGTAGGTCAAGATGTTCAAGGAAAACCTTTTACAGGATCAACTATTCAGGGACAACCTTCGGCAGGTCAACCTTTTCAAGGTCAATTTGTTCAAAGTCATCCATTTCAAGGGAAATTAAAATATGGAAAAGTGAGACAAAATACATATTTTCAGATCCAACCATACCCTGGTTATACATATCAAATACCAGTTCAATCTCAACTTGGTATGGCTACCCCTGGATACCCTGGAGGTATACCGATTCCAACTGATCAAGCTATTCTAGGTTTTCCTGGATATCCTCCTCCGGGTACTGGGATTGTCCCTCAAGGTTATCAATTTGATCAGCAAGACCCTAACTGGCAGTTACATTTCATTACAAATTTATATTTACCAGACTTGTCTCAGCTAACGAATGATACAATTTACTATCTTCCCTTTTGGCCAACAATGCCTACTAAGTTTCCCAGTGACATTCTAAAGTTTGAAGAAAAATCAAGAGAAGACCCCTCGAATCATGTGATGACTTATCATCTGTGGTGTGCATCCAATTCTTTGATCAATGATTTGATCTGTTTAAGAAATTTTCAAAGAACTTTGATTGGCTTAGACACAAAGTGGTACAATGAGTTACCACGAGACTCTTTCAAAAATTTCAATGCTTTAGCAACAAATTTCCTTACTCATTTTTAGTTTCCAGTCCGTTATGAAAATGTCATAAATTTTTTGAATTCACTTAAACAAAGTACGTCTACATACATTTCATATCACGTCCATGAATGGCGACGTAGACGCCGCTTAGTCAAAGTTTTCATTCTGGATCAAATTCTAGTTGAATGGTTCATCAAATCATTACTTCCTAAGATTATTGAAGATGTAGCTAAAGGAGGCGTTGTAATAGAAGATCAGGTCACCGCTCAAGCCTAGTATCTAGACCTTTTTTACACACAATTTGATACTTTGTATGAAAAAATTCCTGATTTACCTCGCCCAGGTCAACTTACTACAACTCCTTCTGGTTCTCATGCCGCAGACGGTGTAATCGGTACAGTTAATACATCAAAGAGTAAGAAGAAATCATCTAAATCTACTAATCCAATCATAAATCTATCTAATTCACCTAAAGGAGACTCTTCCCTAGAAAATTCTGTCGAAATTCATGTCATAGACACGTCTACCACTAAAGCTAAATCATCCGGCAATAAGAAGAAAGGGAAGGGTAAAAATAAAAAAAACAATTCTACAAAAGAGAAAGCCAAAAAAATCGAACCATTAGACGAAAAATGGAAACCACTATATCCTTGTCTTATCTGTGATGAGGTTCACTACACCAAAGAGTGCCCAGATTGGACCAAGGTATCCTAATTTTTCAAAGGTTCGCCCACACCTGCTGTCCTTAAATATCATTTTCCATCACAAGACAACAAAATGATCAGATCTTCTTCCAATTCATCGACGGATATCCTGATGATGTCCCAGGTCATGGTTGGAACATGATCTCAAGACTATGGATCTAAGAGTCCCGTAATAAAAAAGGAAACCGAATCATCCTGTCAACCTCTAGTATCAACTCCTCCTGATTCTGAACCATTACACATCGAGAAAACTAATCCTGATTTGGTAATTAAACCACCTGCCAAAGGTGTACTTCGAAAATCGGCTTTCAATCCACATGTGAGAGCTACTCAGAATTGCAATATTGTTTAAGATCTGTTCATATCCCCTTTAGCAATGTTGGCCCTCAAGGTGCTACAATCTTGTCCAGCTTAGAGGAAGTTACTATTATCAGCTATTGGAGTGATTGATCCTCAATATTATAATCTCATTGTCTTTGATCTTGAGAGCTTTTTACCTAGACTCCCGCACTAAATGAATTTTCAAATTCCTTTTTTAGTCAAATCTAGGCTATTTTTTCAGACAGTAATTGATGAGGGAGCATCTACGTGCATTATTTCCTTAACCTGTTGGAAAAGTCTTGGTTCTCCACCAATCAATCAGTCACCCAAGATTCTTAAATCCTTTAATGGAAGAGGTTTTCGTCCATTTGGAATACTTCGGGATATATCTATAGAGGTAGAAGGAAAAACCGTAATGCTGTGGAAGTTGTTGATTCCCCTCTTGACTACAACCTTCTATTAGGTCTAAGTTGGTTTTATGCTATGACCACTGTGGTTTCATCAATATTTCGAATGATCATGTTTCCTCATAAAGGAACTATTTTTAAAATCGATTAATTGTATTACTTCGCTTCTGACCCTACCTCTACGGATAGTATCCAATATGTTGGAAAGATGATTATCCCTTATGAAGATGTTGGGGTAGGACTAGTTAAAGATTCTGCTCTTAGGGGAAATTTTTCTATACCTCCTCCTAACGTACCTCAAACTATTGCCAATATAAATATGATTACATCAAGCACAATGCCATTTGATGACACATGGAATGTGCCTTTAGAATCTGAATTGGACTATTATGGCGACGAGATGCCTTTAAGTCCATATGAATTGACATATGTAGAGGTACAATCACTTTCTGAAATTTCATTAACTAATACTGATCAACTGAATGTGGTTAGCGAAGAGTTTTCTTCTTTATCAAGCTCAACCATGACATCTTTTTCTGATCCTTTTCAACAAATGTTTTCAACTGATGAAAATATTCGAGAAATATTGTCATTGGATGAATTACCCTGGGACGATATTCATCATCGATCCTCTTTTTTACCTGACCTTGATAGAGTCGAAAATGAATTTTCATCCATATTTTCGATCGATTATGTCAAGTAACGTCAAAATCCTATGTCCATTCTTCATTCGGATTCTGAGACAAATTTAGGAAATATTTCTGCGACAATTCCCATTGACATATCAATCAAAACAAGAATAACTGAAAACATTCATATATGTGCTTCTTGCTCAATTGAAGAGATCAATATGTACAAAGCCCTATTTCAGGAATTCGAGACGTTTTTGCCTGGTCTTATGAATAAATGCTAGGTATTGATCCCAATATTGTGATAAACGAAATTAAGACATACATGGATGCTAAACCTATTAGACAGAGATTACGTCTGATACATCCGTGAAAAGCTACTGCTATTAAAGTTGAAGTTGAAAAACTACTTCGAGCATGATTTATTTATCCTATTCCTGTAATAGATTGGGTATCTAATATAGTTCCAGTCACCAAGAAACAAGGGACTATCAGAGTATGTGTCGATTATAGGGATATTAATAAGGCTTGTCCCAAAGACAATTATCCTACCCATTACATCGACCAAATTGTTGATGATTGTGTCAGAAATGAAAGATTTTCATTTATGGATGGATTTTCTTGTTACAATCAAATAAACATACTCCCTATCGATCAACCCAAGAAAACATTTATATGTCCATTGGGAATGTTTGCATATTGTAAATTACCTTTTGGACTGAAAAATGCTGGCGCAACTTTTCAAAGAGCTACGTCTTACGCATTTCACGATATCAAACACATTGTGCAACCCTACTTGGATGACTTACCTGCTCATTCTTTACATAGACAAGATCATCCCACACATTTACGTGCCATGTTTATGCGATGTAGGCATTACAACATTCGTTTGAATCAACAAAAATGTGTATTTTGTGTACAATAATGATGCTTACTTGGTTTCATTGTTTCAAAAGAAGGCATTTGTGTCGAATCATTGAAGGTTGAGGCCATTGTGACTCTACCTCCTCCTTCCACTCTTTGCCAACTCCAGAGTTTACAAGGGAAAGCAAAATTTCTACGTCGTTTTATCCCAAACTATGCGGAGTTAACTAATGGTTTCACTCGGTTAAAAAAATATGTTCCATTCATTTGGGATGAGCTTGCTGATAAAGCTTTTGATGCACTCAAACATGCATTGACCCTTGCACCGTTGTTGCATCCACCTCATTATCACCGAGATTAATTTTTGTATTTAGCCGTGTTTGATTCCACAGTTGGAATGGTTTTAGTTAAAGAGGATGACTCCAAAAATGAACATGTGATTTATTACCTAAGTCATAATCTCACCCTGACAGAGATCAAGTATTCACATGTGTAGAAATTGGCCTTGGCAGCTGTTTAAGATATCCAACAATTCCATCATTACATACTGTTACGTAAAACCACAATGATATCTAATTGCAACCCTATGATGTACATTTTGATGAAGCAATTTCTCGGAGTAAAATAATCTAAATGGATAGTTATCCTAAAAGAGTTTGATTTGGAGTTCGAGAAATCCAAGTCTAATAAATCACTCGTTTTTGCTAAACTTATGTGTGAATTTCCCTATACTGAATTGGAAATAGTAGAAGAGGACCATATTCCCGATGAATCTATGTTTCTAATTAATACATTATATCCTTGGTATGGAGATATTATTATATATCTTCAAACCCAAACCTTTTGGCCAAACCTTTCATGATCTGATCGACGTAGAATTCGATACCAATCTCAACAATATAATATTGTTGGTGACACTCTTTATTTTCGTGGTGCCAATTCTGTTTTCCGACGTTATATAACTCACAAAGAAGCCAAAAGGGACTTAAACAACTGTTATTCTGGAGTATGTGGTGGTTATATGTCTGGGTTTTCCACAACCCAAAAGATATTGTGCGATGGATATTTATAGCTGTCACTATTCAAAGATTGTATCCTTGCGGTTAGAAAATTCCACAATTGCCAAATTTTTGATCGAAAGATGTGTGCACCTCCAGCTCCTCTTCACCTAATCATAGCTGCCAGTCTATTTGCAAAATGGGACATTTATTTCATTACATGTAACCCTGACTCGGCTGGGGGGCATGGGTATATTATTCTCGATGTAGATTACTTTACCAAATGGGCGGTGATGATGCCTACATTCACGACTGGCGACAAAAATGAAACTATTTTCATATTTAATCACACGATTTCTAGGTTTCGTGTCCCTCAAGCTATCGTTATGAACCATGGTAGCAAATTTCGAAAAATTATGATGACCGAAATTTCCGCTCAACTTGGCCTATGCCATGATAATTCTACACCATATTAACCACATGCCAATGGCCAAGTTGAGGTTGTTAACAAGGTTTTAAAACTATGATTAAACAGATTGTAGGAATTCATAAAACGAATTAGCATACCATGCTTTTTTCTGCATTGTGGGCATACCGTACCTCTGCAAAAACATCCATAGGGTTTACTCCTTTTCAACTCGTTTATGGTTTATAAGCTGTTTTACCCATTGAAAGTGAAATGACGTCACTCAAACTAGCCATTGATTTATTACCAGTAAACTCTGAAGAGGAAAAACACTTCTTATACCTACCACTATTAGATGGGACTCGTTGCACTGCTGCATTAGCTGCCGAAGCTCATAAAAAAATGTGTTAAGGCTCAATACGATCAAAGCGTCAATCCTCGTATCTATTCAGAAGCTGACCTAGTTTTAATATATGATCAAGCTCACGATAAAATAGGCGTTGGTAAATTCAAACCAATGTGGCATGGTCCTTATATTTTTAAGCGTGTGCTTGCAAAAGAGGCCTATGAATTAGTTTATTATGACATCATCTATTTAGATAAGCCCATAAATGGTATTTATCTCAAGAGATATTATGCATGATTTTTCGTGTGAAGATCTTCTTTGTACATTAGTTATATTTTAGAACAATGCCTTAGATTAGTTATTTTTCTTGACGATTTTTCGCTACTTTTTCTGCTTATCTTGATTACTCTTGATACTATAGATGTCGACGTTCCTTCAAACTTACATTGGCTTTGCTGACGGCGCCTGTCATAGTACACGAAACATATCTTCCGCTACTTGGGTTATCTATTCACCCACTGATGAGTTAGTTTCTATTCATGGGATTTGCCTCGGTCAAAAAACGAACAATATTGCATAATATAGCGTAGTCATTGAACTATTATCTGATGCCATTGATTTTAGCATTCGACATTTGATTGTTAGGTTAGATTCACAACTCATTGTATTACATTTGAACGATGCTTATGCTATCATAAATATGTCTTTGTTAAGAATGTTTTTAAGGGTTCGTCTCTTGGAAAGACAATTTGATTACATTGAATATCAAAACATTGGCTGATGCATTGGCTAATCAAGTTTTAAATAGACATTTGCAGCATTGAAAGTAAAACAAAACAATATTCAATCCGTATTGAACAAGATACTCAGAGATCGAAAATAGTAATATCATTAGGTCAAAATAGTTGTGTCAAAAAATATTACATCGTCTATGATCATGGGTTTCAAACACCTTATGATCTAAATATAGTGATACGAAAAAAAAATTCCAATCTAGATCGACCATCATCTATCCATGATGATGATCATGGTAGCAGAGTATAGCATGCACAACACTGCGTAGATATCGCCTGAATGGACCTAGAACCCCAGTCACATGCCTTTGGTACCTGAGAGGAAAATCATCCATCCTAGTCTCTGGGATGTCAATGGTCAACCTATCCAGGTTGTGCTATAACTCTATAAGGGCCTCTGTTGCATTAGTCAATAGTGTAGCTCCTACTATAGGTTGTGCTTCTCATTTGTCAAAACGATGAAGCGCGGCGGGTCATGTTGGCTAACATATGCATTTTAATGTTTTTATCAGTATTGGACGATAAAAAATCAAATAAAAATTAGATAACAAAAAAACTCAAAATGAGACCTTTTACCTAATGCATCCCACTGTGTTCTCGGTGGGAGTGATGTGTCGGGGTCACCCCTGAAATGAACCCCTGTATAAGGAAAATACTCAATCATGAAGATTTGGCTCCTGATCCATACAAAAAACTGAGGAGTATATCGAATCACAGGACCACCATCGCCACCATGGTGAGCCATCAATGAAACCCATCACAAATTGCATAGTTCCCTCAGTCTCGTCGGATCCACTAACGACTGCTGAGGTATCAGAAGTGGAATCCTCTCCAAAGCGAAATATATGAGAATGGCTCCATAGCCGAAGTTCTTCAGCTTCCCAATCTTTGCTCTCGTGAGTTGGCCTTTCATATTGACCAACAATCCTTCACACCGGTTGAAAATTGTTCCCCCGAAAAACTCAATAATAGTCTACATCTATAATTTGGTAGCCACATGTGTAGATGAACTACCACAAAATTGGGTAACTGTGAAAGAAATGATTTTAAGTTCTAGTCATTCAATGGTTTTTATGTCGATACGACCATTCTTCAGTTGTGAATCCTGTGTGCAATACTGCACCATATAAGAAGTAGTAGGCATTCCCCATGGCCGTGTCTCGAATAAGTAAATGTCTCTTCCTCTTCGGGGTAAACTAGTGAGGAAATAAATATCCTCTGTCTTGATCACAAGCTTATGATCCCCGATGATGAAACACTATTCCTCGACATCCCAGGCATTGACCAACTAGGTCATGAGTTCCACTTGTGCTTTCATTCCTTGTATTTCCAAAAATTTATATAAACCATAGTTATTTAGCACAAAAAGCATTGCTGGGCTATCCATGGCTTCATTATCATGCAATTCATGCTCTCTCTCCACTCAAGCATGATTGGTTTCTTGAAAAAAATCATTTAGGAGTATTAGAAAACTTGTGGGAGAATTTGGAGAAATTTTTATGGACAGAAATTTAGTTTTTGAAAATCCCACAGTGCTTGAGCAGTTTCTATTCATACATAGTGCATTTTTGTGCACGGTTTATGTATAAAAAATGCGGCGGCCCGATGATTTTTTATATTAAAAAATCATCAGGGTGTGCAGTTTCTGCCATAAAAAACTGTGCACCCTCGAGGGAGGATTCTACAACCTTTTTTCCTCCAAAAAAATGACCTGGAAAATTAAATTGAAAAAATAAATGGATGAAAAGCAAGACAATGAAGAGATGAAATCCCTCGAACTGACGGTTTGCAAAATGGTTGGCTGGTTCTCCCAATATTCGCTCTAGAAGGTTTATTATAAAAACTCCTTTTCACTGCTCTAGAAGTCAAAAGGTAAAAATGATTTTTTCTGACTACTTTTTATAGGTTTATAGGTTTTCATGAATAAAATAATATATATATATATATATATATATATATATATATATATATATATTACCTTTAGAAGTTGTATTTTGAATGTTTTTACCATGATTGAGAGCAGATGATTATAATTTTTTGAGTTTTTGTGCAGGGAACATGTTGTGTCTGAAAAATAATCATTTTGACAACGAGTAAACTTTTATCACTTTTTCAGGCTCTCAAAAAATACGAAAAATAAAAACCATGGAGTCCTATTTTAAGCCCTTTTCAGACTCTTTAAACATGAAAATATTACTGAGCACTTGACTATTCAAAATCGTTAAAATAGATGAACATTCGTCTATTCAGTATAATTTTACCCCTTTTCTGGACTGAACTAGACTAATTATGAAAAAGGTATACGTTGACTAAGCATAGTCAATAGAGTTCTCTCCTACATTATTTTATCCTTTTTTGGGTTTGAGATACTAAAATTACGAAAAAGAACACTACAAAGTTTACTTATGTTTTTCTTCTAACTCCCTAAAACTAAAAAACGCCAAGTTAATCCTATGATGGACTCGTTAAAACTAAACAATGCATGACCTATTGATTACATCAGGACCGAACCACTCCTTAGGGTTAGTTAAAAATACTGAGAAGGAATTGTCCAAAGGATGAGCTTACACGACAAGAAAATGTTATCCTCCTCAAGCTTGACAAAGATAAAGAGGTACTTGCCAGTAATGGTGGGGGAAAAAGTGAGAAAAAGAATCCATCTTTTATACTTGTTTTTAAAAGCAACATGTCGCTCTTGAACACGACACTTTGTCACACTCGTGTTTGGGTTGGGTAATCCTTTTGTCTTACAGTTAATCAAAACTCATTGAAAGCCTTCAACCGGTTTTGGGTATTATCTTTAAGTCAAATGCTCCCAAGTCATTTATAGTGCCGTTATGTGTTCAAGAAAAAGTACAACTGCAAATTCACTATTCATTGCAAACATTTGTCTGCATTCGCGTTGACCATCCCTGAGTTAATCCTTGCAAAAAATTTCTTCAAAACTTGACATAATGGTTTCATGTCGTAGGCCCTCCTACAACATATCAATTTCTATTGACATCAACTCATTATATAGAAATTTGATTTAGAAATCCTATCAGTACCTTGGAATCTGCATGCTCTAATGGCAGGTTTCTCGCCTTCGACGATAGGTTTTCATCATTGGCCTTCGATCGAATGAATCTATGAGTGTTCGAATGCAAATAATTCATTCACACTTCATATATTTTTCTGAAGTACTTTAAGAGCCATTGTCATTACTGATAGTTTCTCTCACACTTGTTAAATATTTTCATCATGGACCGGTAATCAAGTGGTTTCTACCATGTTCGACTTCGAAACAATCAATCGCATGGATAGATTTGTACTAGTTCGAGAAGCATAAATCAAGACCCTGGATCTGTTTCAACCATCCAGGCTGCGAGGAGTTATTTATGCATGATACAGTAGACTTATTCATAACATATGGCTGCGCCCATACTGTGTCTAATTTTTATGTAATGCTAAAGTCATATATGTACCAGAACATTTAGTTAGTTTTTCTCTGAGTATGGGAATTCCTACCTCAGTGATGATTATATATATTTTCATTGAATGTTTCTTACAGGTTTTTGACCGGTGTCTCCAATACAATCCTTGGAATGATAAACTTCTTCACTCTCTCGAAAAATTTTCTCAGAATTCACAATTTAGGAGGCAATATGTTGCACGTCATTTTGTCACCATGACATTTTAATGTCAATATGGATCTATCACCATACATACTCATGATTCCTTAGAAGTAAAAAACATTCATGTTCCTAAACCAAGTCTTGGAAACTGGAAAAATTCTCTTTAAAACCATTAAAAGGTTACTTGTGTGATTTTTGTGGTTATTTCCCGCGCATGCGCTGATAATTATTATATTAGCCATGACGATCGCTGCTCCGTTCACCAATAAAAAGTGCACACCCTCGTAAAATGAAGTAAACATGAAAAAGTAACTTCTAGAAGCCTAGTTGGGTGAATATTCTTCCAAATAAAATCCTCTTGATTCGCGCCGGTTGAGCTATATCCCTCCACTCATGGAGCTTATCCCCTTGGATAAAGGGACCCTAATCCCTTCAATAGAGGATCTCATCCCTCTCTTGATGGATCTAAAACTGCCTTAATATCTCTTATAAGTTGAGCTGAAGTTTCAGGTTTGAGGGTAGTTTGTAGATACCATATTCTATAGTGTACATTGAAGATTACATCTTGTACACAAGATTTCATTGAAGAAAAATCTATGTTGGTAATTCTAGAGAGGA
This sequence comes from Pinus albicaulis, assembly GCA_034641835.2. NCBI lineage: Eukaryota > Viridiplantae > Streptophyta > Pinopsida > Pinales > Pinaceae > Pinus > Pinus albicaulis. Next base: position 1,066,528,593 of record CM076584.1, read on the forward strand.
AGGCTTGTCAAACCAAGGAGAATGATTGAAAAGACATATGAGAGAAATCTGTACAACATCAAGGCTCAAGTTGTAAGATTTATCTTTTTTATTCTTGATAATACATATGGATCTCTTTTTCTCACTGTGTTGTTTTTAGACTCATTGAAACAATGTCAGTTCTTAATCTCCTTGATCATTAAGTTGAACTGGTACTTTTGATTATTATATACTGCAGGTGCTTTGATTCTTTACATGTTTATGATTGCAGGTTATTCTAATCATTGAAGGATTTCTTGGGAGCGAAAGGCAAGGTCTACATCAAACATCTCATTGAAAGGTATGAATAACCTCCTCATTTCTAAATTATAATAATCTGAATTCTAATAGTTTAGAGAAAGAGGTATTTAATTGGTTGTTTGTTTCTATTTGTCTGTTGGGATACTAGGGAGATCACTCTTGTCTGCAAGAGGGATTTATCCAGAAAACAAACATCTCATCCAAATGCCTAGAGGAAAAATATTCTCTTCTTAATCTCTCCAATATATCATCTCGTCTTTCCTAATAATTAGAGGGTGAAATTTCTTGTTTTCAATCTTCTCCTTTTTACGATTCATCAGATCATGAGGATGCCCCTGTTTTCAACCTTTAACTTTCTAATTGTGGATGTCGTGATTTTTTCACCGATTCATCGGGTCATGACTTTGATTTTTCTGCTGTTGATCTTTCCAAGCCACTGATCTTTGATGATATACCTTCTGTTGATTTGGAACTTTCGCAAGCTGTCGAGGCACTTCAGCCTGAGTTGATGGTTATGTCAAGTTCTCATAGTATTTAGGCCAATTCAAACTCTGATTAGAATAATGCTGAATCTTTCAAGGCTCCTCATCACTCTACCACACACATTAAAATCAATCTCTTTCACAATTTTCGTACCCTCAATAAGTTTTACACAATCCTATTGCACAGTTATTGGAGGAGTCATACCTGGTGACCACTGTTGCAAAACACAAGTTTTATTCTTTCTTTATGTTCACCCATTTCCACAGTTCGAAATTTTGTTCTTGCATGTCTTCATGTCTCAATGTGTCCAAACACTGTAACCTGTCCGCAGAATTCTTTGCATGCACTTTTCTTTCATCTTTCCTGCGTGCACTTTCAAACTTAGAAATTCTTGGTATGTATTGTCTTATCTTTTTGGTTTCTCATTATGTTTGAATATATTTCTTGATATGCATCCCTTCACTTACATAGGTTAGCCAATGCGTTGGTGGCTACACTGGAAATTTCATTTTACATAAGTCTGGCCTATTCAATGTTAGCCTTTAGGATTATGAGTAATTGTTTATTTTTTTCCCTTATTTTTTTGTTTGTTTTGATTTAATTTTTTATCTTCTCCTTTCTTTTCAAGTTGTAGGATAGTTTCTACATGAGACCATGTTTGGTTTTTGAAGCAAGCATGGTGAAGTCCAAGAGGAATTTGTGCTACTATCAATTCTTGGTTATCTATTTATTCCCTCTCTTTGGGTGAATGTTGCACTATTTTGTTCGATCACATTATAATGGAAAATAAGTTCTTTTTAGGAGAAAATCATAGCGGAATCACAATGCTTGAATCTATAACTAGTACTGCCTACTCTAATTAGTTTCTTTTATTTTTTGGTTAATCCTTGTCAACTAAGTCGAGTAGAGTAAGAAGGGGAGGAAAAAATTAACAAGTATGTTAGAGATATATATAAATCATTATTTGAATGAAAAATCTCTTCTGTTGTCAATAAGTGGGGATCCCTCTTCTTCCCCATGAAATAAATAATCACATATGCACAGTTCTATGAACAAAAAAAATGAAAAATAATGAAAAAAATAAAATAAAGGGAAAAATAAGAGAAATGCTTCCTGTGCAGGGAGGTAAAACAAACAACTCTGTTGGGGGTACTGTCTAGGACTGCTGGAAATGGAGCAACACCAAATATGAAAACTAAAAATCTAAAATTTTTTGCACTTGTGCATATATATACTCCTCGTCCCCAATTAGAACAAATTAGTTTGACTTGGATTGGTTTAGTGGGTCGCTGATGAAGAAAATGGTAGGGACTATATATTTAAATCAACCTAAGGAAAGAAGCTATGGTGATCAATGAACTGAAAAATAATTCTTGAAGATTAAGACATGTTTTACATGAGATAAGACCCATAAAAAAGATGGAGTTCTACTAGTGTGTCACCAAGTGTTGCATTTGCTACAACCACTCTCCAAAAATTTTCCTATGCTTTGAATTTGGAGCCTTCCTTTCTGTCCACAGGAGCTTATCTTGTACTATCGTCAAGTATTCAAGATTTGATCAAGACTTAATATTTTAATTTGTGCTTGTGTTTGCTTTTTTTCATAGTTATCTGATCTTTTTGAGTCACAATTTAACCTTCTGAATTGACCTTATAGTAGTTCTGGGCCTGCCTCCAGAAACTGCGCAATCCATGAGGGAAAGCCAACCTTGATGATGAAAACTGCACAATCCAAATTGGAAAATCAACCTTGAACTTGAGAATTGTGCAGTCATGGATGAAATCCCAACAATAATCTCATAAACTACACAATCCATTCCTTGAGCTCAGAAACTACGCAATGGATTGAGTCGGGAAGTTGCTCAGTTTCCAAGAATTGCACAATATTTCTTGGAAGTGTGCATGGAAAGTTTCCCAGAAAAAAAAAGTGAAAAGTATCCCTAGAAAATAGGGATTCATTATTAGTTCCTCGAAGGTGGCACAATTTCTATTTTTAGAAATTTATGCCAAGTGTCACTTTTTCATTGATTTTAGGCATGCGCGTGATAAACCTTAATTTTCTCAAATATATTTAGTTGATGCCTCTATATCCCATTTGTACATTCTATCTTGGAGATATAACATTCCCAAGGAGATGAAGGAGCCTTAGGTGGAGTTTGCGTCGCTTTTTCGGGTGATTTTTTCTTTTTTCATCTTTTGCTGATTTTCTATCACTTTTTGTCGTTTCACTTATGTGAGTGTTGTTTTTCTTGTTTCTATTCATGGTTTCTTGATTTTTAACTTATATTAGCTTTTATAAGTGTTATTTCAGTTTTTCGTTTGCTTTTCATAAGTGTCACATTAGTTTTCTTGTTTTTTCACACCAGTGATTGCCATTTCAACGACTCTCCTCACATATTTGGTTTTCCTTCCATTTTTTGAGTTTATGCACTTGATTCACACCATTACATCCATACTTAGTTATATCTACAATTTAACTTTCATTATCTCTTAGATATGCTTGTTTCCCACCCCTTGACCGGGCATATATGTAATTCACTTGGCCATGCACTACCTTTCCCGGTTGGGCATTGCAAAAGTCTAAGGCTCAAGTCGAGAGCTTAGCCTCTGGGACTGTACAATTCACAGTTCCAAGGCTTAGTATACCACCACGGCCACTGAGACTATAAAATGCGCAATATATCCTTGTCATTTCCTAGGCTTAACTATGCATTATGCAGTCTCAAGCCTCAGGTTGCATCATTTGCTGCAGAGACTGTGCAATGTGAAACTCCCTCAACCAGTCTCCCTCACTTGATCACGAAAATTGTGCAATCTGACTCATCAATCTGTGTGTTTCCTGCCTGATCTTGATTTGAAGTTTATTTTCAAAAGATAATGTTTTCTTTTCATGAGTTCCTTTTCCCTCCTGTAGGTAAAACAATTACTGAACACTTCTCTCCAATAGTCACTATTACCATGACACCCAAGAAAGGTGCTTCAAAAGATGCCATAGATAACAGTACCAGGAAAGCAGTTGAGAAAACACCAGAAATTTTCTAGTGTATTTAGACACTCAATAATTTGTGGAGAAGGAATCAGATCTAACATGGCAGAAAGTGAATGAAGTGTTTTCAACAAAGAGATTCAAGGTAGATCTAGAGGATCGGAAGGTGTATGTCAATGTTCAACATTTGGGATTACATAGGGTTGCATGCATATATCCAACCTTGCCATGTACATATGTCATCAACTGGATTGTTTCACATATTTATTTGAAGACCATGACTTTGAACAGTGCCAATGGACAAAAGCTTGCTACGTTTCTGGAAAAATATTACCATCTCATGTTCCATTTGCTCGAGCTAGAAACACTCATGGATTCATATTTCTATACCATCATAAACTATCTGAGAAAAAAGGATATTGTTAAAGGCTAGGTGAAAGAGCCATAAAAGTTTAGATAGAAACCCACAAACACATACAAGACAAAGTATCTTAGGAGGGTCTATCAACTCTTGGTTATCCTAGCTTGCAAAATCTACGGTCAAAAGAGCACAAAGACCTTTTTTTGAAGGTCGAGAATTCTTATTGAACCAATTTGTGAATGAGGGGAAGCCATTCAACTCGTCAGATTTATTGGCTCGACAGTTGAGGATCCATGTAATGAATGTTTGGAATCCTCCCAAGGGAGGACAATCAATATTCTACATGTCTACATATTTACTAGATGCAATCTGTGAACATAATGTATTCCATAACATGGACTAGACTTAAACGCCTTGATACCCTACCGTGTACATCTATTGCAAGCTTCTATCAGATTGTATTCATCGAGGAGTCATGGATAATCTAACAAACCACTTCCACATTCCTTTGTACAATATGATCTTTGAGGAAGAACCACCTTTGCATGTCATGTGGAGCAATGGAGACAGTAGTGGAGATAGAAAATTAGTTTGCCTCACCAGATGAAACCTTCCTTAGAGTGTTCGACAGTCATAAGCAGCCACATATTTTTCCAAGGTATGTCGCTGACAAGCTTTGCATGCAAGAAGTTTCATATCATCTCTCCACAGGGTTGTCAACATATTTGCACAGAAAGAAGAAAAACTTGATGCAGGGATTCTGCATAAAACAGATCCTTGCGCATAATAAAATGTGTGTTCTCTTTACACAGAAATCCGAACACAAAATCCCATATAAATTATCTAGATTTAACACAGATTATGAAGAGTGAGCCAAAACAAATAAAATACTTGCTTATAAATAAACAAGAAAATTACACATTCAAACCCTTTTGGCCGAATATTACAATTTTTGGCCTCTCGGCTCTCACCCTTTACATGAACTCTCACACCATTTATCTCTATCTCTCTCTATATTCCTCTCTATTTTTCATCCTCACACAATCCTCATATTTATACATAATTATGAATTAATTCCAATCCATGATTTCCTCCACATAAATCTCAACCAAACTCTAAAATAGATTTATCCCTTATTTGACTCAACTAAGTTCCATTTAAGGAATTTCTAATCCCTAAAATATCTACCCAAACCAATTCCATGCATATCCTCAATTTATTAAGAGAATATTTACAATAAACCTAACACTCATATATTTCTCTCTTAATTTATTAAAAATTAGCATAATAATTTATAAAATAATTAAAAAGACATCACCCCCCCTAATTACACAATATTTTAATGAAAATCAAGTAGGATGCTCCTACATCAGACTCCCCATGTAGAGAAGTTTCCATAGACTCCTGTCTATGAGGTCTGTCACTTTTCTGTAATAATGTGACAACCACAAGTCTCAATAAATTTCTCCCTCCAAGATTCCAAACTCTGTTTTGCCGTTGATCTTTTGAAGTATCAACTCTATTTTGTAAATTTGCACAGAATTTCCATAGTAGTATTTTTAGAATACTATTGATTGTAACTCTCGCTGTTCCATACTACATCATCTTTATTTCAAAAATTACAAACTCGTGTAGAAATGATGATACCCCTTCTTCTAGTCTCCAAGCTCTGAAAAAATCTCGAACTGGCTGTACATCAGCATCACTCATTCCATCAACTAGATTCCATCAGCCTCTCCAACAATTTATTTTTCCAATTCCTTGGAGTAATTCCTCTTTGTTTGATGCTTCTGTATTCAATTGCGCTGAACGCTCAATTTTCTAAAATGAAGAATAATCAAGAACTTCTCCTTGATCACAACTATAGTCATTGATTGCTCCTATAGTAACAAATTTCGCATCTGGTGTTGTACCTGCATTCATCAACAGACTGTTAGTTTTAAAAAGATAAGACATTTCGGCTTCTTTTGATTCTTCAAGCACCAATCTCCCATCATAGACTTCCTGGATTTCAACATATCCTATTTTGAATCGCTGGCTGCTTCCATATTTATCCTGCTAGTTCAATACTTCTGTTTCCTTTATGTCTCTAAAGACACAACTTTCTTGCTGCTCCTGATCTTTCGTCTCATCTCCAAATATTTTCTGCTCAATTTCTCTGATTTCAACATCATATTTATTTATGTTTCCTTTTGTACCTACAACCACATTATTATTTGAAAAGTCATAACATTCACTCAATTCTATAAATGTTAAAAACATTTCATCCCTATCATGCACGGTAACTTCAATCTCTTCTGTATCAGGTTCTGCAAGTTTAATCTCCCCTTTAGGTTCCTTAAGCCATCATTCCAAGAATTCTATTTCCATGTGAAATATTTCCAATATTTCATCACAAAATTCATTCCCAGTTTCATTCTCCTTTTGGAAATCCTCTAGAGTTATCTTGGTTTCTATATCATCACATTGCAAAATTCTGTCAGCAATTTCATTAAACAAATTCATTTTTTTACCTCCTTGGAATATCACTTCGGCACTTTCATTATGCTTATGCTCCATAACAACTTCAACTGGCTATCTTACATCAGACATGAATTCATCTATGATTTATTTATGCTTCAATAAATCAGTACCTTCCTTCTCTGAAAGGCATTCTCCATCATACTTCACCTCAAGAGTTTCATTCATCTCCGTGACAGTTTCAACAGACTGTCCACCATCTTTTGCACATCCTGAAAACATACACAAACTGTGAGATTTAAAAATACAAGGCTTAATAGCCTCATCTGCTTCTCTTGTCAACATATCTTCCAATTCTTCTGAACTATTCCAATAGTTCATGAGATATTTCTCATTGATCTCTCCACCCATAATTTCACCCTGTTCTGGGCCACAAATGGAAACTTCCATTTTCAACTTAGCCTCTCTGAGTTCTTCACATTTCATTTGCACACTCATCATCTGCTCGAGCTTCCTAAGCTCCTGTGTCAACTATATGTTTACCTACTATTCCCTCTTTGTGTGTAGCCTCTACCACTTCACTCTCTTCCTCATGGTCCAACCATGTATGTGGTCTTTCATATTTCTCTGCAACAATTCCATCAATAACTCAAGGTGAACTGCTATCTCATCTTTCTCCCGCTCATACTCTTCATCAGTCAATTGCTTCCATATGCCATTTTCCTTGGCATTTTCCTTCTTCTTCTTTCTGCTGTGGTCTTTCTCAGAACCTATGAAATGACTATCACCAGTCATCTTCTCCTCCTTTGTGAACTTCATCTGTTCATGTGTGGATTTCATTCAATCCCCTTTTCAGCGAGCCTTCATACTTTCCATTCAGCAATACAAGCTCTCTTCCTTCTCTAGGTATCTTTCGGTTCTCTGTCTTGGAATCATCTTTGGCAATTCTCTTGCACTTATTTGCTACAAACAACAACTGCAGTAATTCATTTGTTATAATGACCAACTCTTTGGGTGTTGGGCTCCACCAATCATGCACCCAATTACATTCAAACCTTTGACTTGGCTTACGACTCTTTGACTCCAGACTTTACATCAACTCTTCATCTTGGATGAAAATTACACCCTCTTGTATAATAACTCAATAGTTTAACTTGAGTCAAGCTATCCAAATTTTCATTTGACCTTAACATCTGATTTGACTTCAAGGCTTGACCCAATAATTACAATAGTGGATATTTTGACTCTAATTCAAGTTATACAACATACTAATGAACATCCACCCTTAATATATTTTCATGATGTAAAATATTCACTCTCTCTCATACTCCATTCTTAAGAAAATATCACAAGTCATCAATTAAATCATCTCCCATTATCATTTACTCACATGATACTTAAGCCTTTAAATCAAAATGCAATCCACTTTTCCAAAGATTTAATTTATGATGAAAATAAAATAAATCATTTAATTTCCAACGTTTAAAATGCCCTTTTGAAATGAATTATCATACCTTATCTCCCTTCAAGGTTATTTAATAAACCTTCTCTTCCCCATTCCAACTCTATGGATTCCACTCTTCATACCATAACCTCTTCAACACGCTCATCATCTTGGCGCAAACAATTTTCCTGCACTTCCATGCAGCTCATTCTTTGTAATGATGGTTCTCATGCAACACCGTCTCTTCTCAGTGCACAAAAAAATTCATTCACAAGAATTTTCCAAAACTTCCTTTTAACATGGTGGCATCAACATTTTTCTCCGGCAGCAACAAACACAACTGCACCCAAACCATATTTGCATATCAATTTCTGAGATGTATTCCTTAAAATTTGGATTGATTTTACTCTTTCATAAAATTTACAAAACACAAAATTAACTTCTCAAAATATGGAAAGGGAAATTTAATCATCCAATTTAAAAAAAAATGATAAGGCTGTCCGCAAACGCTATTTTCTTCTATATTAATAAACAAACAAGGTTTTATAAACCGCCCACCAACATCCCACAAAACCTGTGCTTGTATTGGTGTTGCACTCGTTTCAACGTTCCACAAAGAATCTATTACATACTTCCACGGATATTCACACAACACTTACACAATGTCATGAACTCAATGATGTAGGGAAAAGATATCTTACCCAAAATTTATTTGTAAGACCACTACCAACCCCGCCTCTTCCCAGGATAATGCAAATCATCAGAATTTATAAGCAGAGCTTTTATCAATGAACCATGTAATAAAATATTTATTACACAAATACCTTTTTTAGTTCATTGTTTATGGTTATTGGTCCTCGACTTATATCCCAAGAAAACCTTTAAGCCATAAGGTTACTGGTCTCCACTTAAACGTTTCCTTTTTAGCACTTAATCCCTTTCACCTTAAACCTTACTCTACGTGTGACTAAACATTTTTCGGGCAAATTCTCACCCCATCACCACATGCTTATTGCATAGATAAAATAAAAATAGCTTACCAACTTGAAGCTGTGTTATATACCGTTGTTTGTTTACAAATTTCGCTGTCAGGTTCCTTCGCACCTCGAGTTGCGGTTCCGACACACATAGTTCCATCCACGCAATCACTTACTTGCTGTCGAGTCAGAGTTTCAATATTTATGCTGGTTTGACAACGTAGAGTTCCACCATGCTTCTGCCACACCTTCATATGTGAGACGTCAGCATAAGAAAGAGAAGACACAATACTAAAAGATGGCCCATCACCATGACCCCACGGGGACTGTGTTCAATATTTCATGTAGTCTCACAGGAAATCAATCCGTACACACCAAACGAAGCAGCTAGATCATGCTGCTACACTCCATGTTTCCACAGTGATTTCATTTACACACATCTGTGGCCTTTACACTTAACAGCCACGCCAACTTACAGTGACAGCCTTTCCCCTATGGTGGCTATCTCAAGCCTTCAATTCCAAGGGAAATCACGCCTTCCACTACTTTCTCCTTGGATTTTACCACTTTAGAAAACGAAATGCTCACATTCTTTTGCTTGTTGCATTAATTGACACCAAAGCGTCCAAGATTTTGTTTTTATTATGTTCCACATCTAGTATGCCGCATTCAACGTTCTCTGCCTTTGCACTCAGTCCACAGCGTTTGATCGCCTCCTACGCTGCCTCTCTACAACCATTTGTCTCATAAATATTTCACAGAAATATTTCAACACAAGACTGCAATTACAAAACCAAGACCCAATTCCACAACTCCGATTTTTTTTTTAAATAATACAAACTGCAACTTATATGGACTGAAATCGATAATTCTGACTCACAATTTATATTATTAACTTCATACTTCATTCAATGAAACTGCACTCTGATAAAAATAGTTGCACGCTATCTAATAAAATAATTACTATACCGGAAGCAGTTTATACGGAAATGGAAGCCATCTTGCAAGCTTGCGTTACTGCTAATGAAAATGGGAATTTGTTATCACTGTTATATAGTACCGATTCCCATTTTCCAAGTGCTATCTACAATTTCTCCAACCAATCTTTGCGTTCAATGTTCCAGGCCCTTCACCGATCATGTACACTCAGTGATTTCCCAATCTGACATGGACTTCGCCATCAACATTTGCTCCAGTTGCGCAGATTTTCCTACAACTGATACACTCACCTCTCGTCCAGGGCTGCATGGATTAATTAGATCTTTGTCTCTGATACCAAATGATGAAGGGATTCTGCATAAAACAGATCCTTGTGCACAATAAAATGTGTGTTCTCTTTACACAGAAATCCGAACACAAAATGCCATATAAGCTATCTAGATTTAATATAGAATATTAAGAGCGAGCCGAAACAAATAAAATACTTGCACATAAATAAACAAGAAAATTACACATTCAAACCATTTTGGCCGAATATTACAATTGTTGGCCTCTCGACTCTCACCCTTTACATGAGCTCTCACACCATTTCTCTCTATCTCTCTTTGTATTCCTCTTTGTTTTTCATCCTCACACAATCCTCATATTTATACATAATTATGAATTAATTCAGATCCATGATTTCCTCCACACAAATCTCAACCAAACTCTAAAATATATTTATCCCTTATGTTACACCATTTTTTGGTCATCTAACCTACTATCATTAGATGGACCCGAGTACACCACGTAAGACCAATTTTACCCTAAGTAAAATTGCTTTCACTATGTAAAATAACTTAATAAAACACATTTATTAGGTTGTTTATGGTCTAAACAGGAAACCCCAAAAGGAAATATTAAACAAACCTATATTTGTTTGATTTTCCTCAAGGAATAATTAATTAAAACAATAATTTAATTATTATTCCTGGTCATGTTTAACCCAAAACAAAGAAATCAATTAGATAAATCTTTATTTATCTTATTATTTTCTAGGAATAATTATTTAAATCTTATTTAAATAATATTCCTTGTTAAATATGACTAAATCACCCATAAATAATTAAATAAATCATTATTTATTTGATTATCTTTCAACCACTTCCTTAAAATGATAAATAAATCATTTATTTATTTATTATTCAAAAATAAAGGGATTTGACCCAAGTCAAATACTTTTTCCCTCCAACAAATATAATAAAATATTCCATAAAAGGTGGATCTATATTTGGTTAATGTTATTTTAATCATGCACCAAGATCTAGAATGACCCAATATTTTGTTATAAATAGGAGGGTTTTCTCCTACCATTCTTCACCTTTTGTTGCCTATTAGATCACTCTGGATCTATACTCTTGGTCTAACTTTGATCCATTATCATTGTCAAATTTTCCATTATTTGCTGTGTGAGCTCCCTTTGAGTTCTATCTTTGTCTGGGTTTTCTACACCAACAAGAGAGAGAAATACTAGATCTGAAGTGCTGAGGACTTCCAAGAACCCATCCCATTGAGGAGAATTGGAAACACCTTCTTGTTTTCCTCCCAGGTGCCCTTAATACAAAAATTCTTTCAAAACTATTATTCTTGTCTTGTCTATTGGATGTATGGAGCAAAACCTCACTTTTACTGCTTAATGTCTCTTTATGCATAGATCTAGATTTTTGCAGCATTTGTCTTGATCAACTAACTGCAGATCTGAAGATATTGGCAGCCACATTTGATGTTAGGGCTATAAGTTATGCGTAGCTAAAGTGGTATTTTTTCGTACACTTCGACAAAATATTCATACTAACACCTTATTTGACTCAACTAAGCTCCATTTAAGGAATTTCTAATCCCTAAAATATCTAGCCAAACCAATTCCACTCATATTGTAATGTTCCAAAATTTTAGCCCCCAAGCTAAATGGAACATTAGAGTTAGCAGCAGCTCTAGTCGGTAAATAAATGGGTAGAAAAGCCCATAAGTCTCCTAAGGAGGATAAAAACACTCCAAGTGTTAAAGGAGACACTCTTTCTAGCTGGATAAAACACCTCCATGTGTGAACATGGTTAAGATCTAGCTACTTTGACTAAGTCAACAACACAGTTTTAGTGGAGGAGGAATCTAAGGATGAATAACGCAATTTTGGAGGGAGATGTAACTTGGGTTAGAAGTAACCTAATTTAGTGGGGCAAAGGGAAATAAAAGTCATGTATTATATAAGGAAGAGGATGGCAGCATTATTCCTCATGTCTCAGTTTTATTATTCTTGTCTACGAAGACTTGTTGCTGCTTTGCTGCTTAGCAAAGTTGCAGTGTTGTTTAGCACTGGGTGTTCCCGAGTGGGAATCCCACCTCTCTCCTTGAGGAGCTTCATTGAGAGAGTGTGTATTCATCATTCCACATTAGGTTTTTAGGCCAAGCTTCAGCCTACATCATCAACACAACTTTTCCGGAGATTGCGCAGTGTTGCTGGGTGCAGCAGTGGAAGGGATTGGAATCCTGGCTTTTGAGCTAGTTTCTCATTGGAGGAAGCTTTCCTTCACTTGAGAGATCATTTTGGAGAGCTATAGAGATTATTTCAGATATGTGGTATCAAAACACACATTTACCGTACATTCCCAGTGCTGTTTCTTCCAGGGAATGCATTATTTTGGAGGCAGTGCTTAGTGCATGGTTTGGTGGCTCCGTTGTTGAGTTTCCTTGTGATTGAGAGGTTCATTCTTTCATGGGAGGAAGTATTTTAGGGATATACATAAGATTAGACATATTTTCAGTATTTTACACTCATGTGCTTTAGTGTTTCAGTGGTGATTCAGTAAATTACTGGATATCACATTCTTGTATGTAGAGTGTTTGACAAGAAACGCTTGCCGGGTTATCTTGTATTTGTATAAGGAGACTAGATCTTAGTTATTAATGCATATTTCATCAATATATGAGTAGATATATTTTTTTCCTTATTCTATGAGCTAAAACCCTCAAAATACTGCGCAGTCACTTATGCAGCAACTTCGGTAGAATGCAGTTTTGGGGTTTTTCATCATTTTTAGCTACACTAGTGTGGGAGGTCTGTTTAAACCACCTAGTTTGATTTGTTTCAGCTCTATTCTTGGATTTAGTTTGTATATTTACTAATATAGAGGATACAAGAGTCCATTTCACTATTTTATTGCATATTTTGTTGGAAATGCACTTTTACTACATGATTCATGAGCTGTTCCTAATCGGGAACATTACAGTGGTATCAAAGCATGATCTCTGGCTCAACCTGTGAGATCCAGATATCAGAGGAAGGGGAGATGGAGAAAATCCAGAAAGCTTCAGTATGTGATAGAAGAAAGGAAGACAAGCTTACAAAGCTTCTTCCAAAATCTATGCAGAGCTTTCAAGGAGAGCTGAAGAAAATGAGATTGGAGATGGAATCTCAAAAGGAGGTTGAATCTAGAGCTGAATCTAGATTTTCATATGGTGAGAGTGAGCGTGCAGCTACCCACCATTATGCACATCACAGTCAAGTGCCCAGATCTATCCTGAGATGGATGGGAGGATGAAAAATGCCTAAGAGAATGACTCTTAGTAATTTGCTGCGGGAGTATGAATCTCAAATTGAGAGGTTTAGAGATCATGCTGATTTCTAGGAGTTTTGAAAGATCCATATGGAGAAGAGAAAGTAGCAGGATGCAGATAGATTTCTTCTATCTCCTTTTCTCGGATCACCTACATGTTCACCTGGAGTTTGGGTGCATGAGCTAGATTCCTATTTGCAGCTGCACCACATTTCCGAAGAGGAAGCCATTAGAGTTGCAGCGCTGCATTTCAGAGGTAAGGCTCATGCATGGTGTATTTTTGAATCTTGTTCTTTAAAGAATTCCAAAACTTTCTCTTATGCAAGATTCATAGAAAAATTGATGGGAAGGTTTGGTGAAAAACTTCCTAAGGCATATGAGAAAACAAAACCCTTGCATGTTATAGAGGGAACCCCACTTCAGAAAACCATGGGAGGAGCTGATATCTTGCATTACACTTTGCCGGAAGAAAAACCTCCAGTTCATATTCTTGAACAAGAGGGCATGAGGATCTCCTTTTCACAGGAGGATATAACTGTTGAGATGTTGCCCATACACATTGAGGAAGATGAGGGAAACAACTTCGTCACATCTAGAGCACATACAGTGCCTCATGCAGAGGGAGGAGGAGCACATGCTCCAATAGGAGGATTCTTGTGCCTTTGCAAGAAGTTCCCTAGGATCTCATACATGGAGGTCCAAGCACAATCAATGAGCAACATGATTGTGCATCATTGCACCTGGAAGGAGAAGGAAGGGAGGAAGAGCAACATCATTTGAAGAGAGGCACACACCCTTCTCTATTTTAGAGAGCAAGTGCAAGAAAGAGGCAGACTGTATTGCGTTGTGAAATCAAGGGAAAGGGTTCCCAACCATACGAGCAGTCTACTCTTGACATTGATGTCTCACTATATGGAGGCATTCCACTTAGGAGGCCACCTGATCTAGAGTTGAGGGAAGACATCTTGTCTTTGGGTTCACCACTCTTACATTTTGGAGAGGTAAAGAGTTTGGAGGAAGAATTTGGCATGGGGTATGTCAAAGAAGCAGGCAACAACATGAGTGGAGCTTCACATGCCAGATCACCAGCGCTGTCATTGAGGAGGATTGATCCTTATTGGAGATCTTAGCTCTTAGTAGAGTACTCCAAGGATCTTGGTGCATGCATGATTCTTGATGACCCGGATGGAGATGAAAGATACATGGTAGATGATGTGGTCATCTATTCATATGGCAGGATCTTATTGGCTAGATCTTCTAGTCTCAAGGAGAAGCTGCTACATGCAACACATGAGGACTTCTCTTCTTTGCACTTTGATGCATATTTCCATCTGATGGAGGAGTTGACATGGGAGGGAATTCAACATGACATATTACAGCATATGGAGAAATGCATAGCCCAGATGGTGATAGAAAGGATGTCACAACCACCTTCCTACTCAATGGGATTAAGGGAGAATTTCCAGTTGAGCCATTTCAGCTCAAGGCCTCAAGTACATGATGGAGGAGGTATAATTTCATATTTTTTATTGTACTTCTTTCCCTTATTTGAGTATCATGATGTAACAAGAAGGATAATCTCTTCTTGCATATTTTATGATGATGTAATTGCAGCTACTTGTAGCATTGATTTTGGCTATCCTTTTGATGGTTTGTGGGGGAAGCCACATGGTTCTTGGGGTGCACCATTAACACCATATTGTACTTTCATGTTTTCATCTTATGAGATGACTGTGGCAGCAAACAAGTGGCTGGTAAAGCACTTGTTATTTCTGATTTTGATGCAGGCAAAGGATGCATTGCGCTGGTTCCATGAGAGGGACCATGATTCACTCTCCGATTGTCATTTGACAACTTGTTTTTATTGTATCTTGCTTCCATGTATTGTTGATGTGTTTTTGTTCAAGGGAAGCTTTGTACGGAGAGAAGAACCAATTGGATGGCATGGCACCCATATGATAGAGCAGCAGAAGACTTGTTGGTATGGGATATCATACAAGTTGACCTTCATGATCTTACTCTATGGCTTGTATGAGGGAGAGATGAGGCAACAACAAAAGTTTTTGTTGCTATGGTTTCACTTGGGAGAGTATGGGAAAAATTCTTCCCATACTTTTCATGATATTTCTGAAGAGAAGAAAAGCACATTCATGGTGCAAGGAGGCTACCCTTGAGTATTGGAGGATCATGAGAGACTTCCATGTAGGAAGGTGATCTCCTCACATAGCAGCATTATGGTGGATGGATTTGGCATGTGGAATGCCAAAGGGAGAAGTCATGGAGTCTTATTTCTAAGGCCTACAACGCTGACACATGGGAGAGTGTTCTTATTGATGGAGTGTTCTAAGGAGTATTTGTATCCCTTCTTCTTGCAGATTTTTATAAGGGAATCATCATGGGGGAACTTATACATGGAATTCAATTTCAGCTCACACATGATGCATGATGAGAAAGACATTGATGTGCTTGTTGATTACTCTATTGAGTATTTTTACTTTCTCACCATATGTAAACAGTGCATTGCTCCATATGAGATGAAGATCATTTATGGGTTTCATGGTCACTTTAGGGCCAAATCTTGTGATGTTGATGAACCATATTTACATGACTTTGGGCAAGTGTTGTATTCCTCTGATTTTGCACAGCTGGTATATATTGTAGCTTACTACTTCATAGTAGATGAGCTAACATGCATAGCTTCAAATTCTTGGGAGGACAACTTGCCACTTGATGCTCTACATCAGCAATTGAAAGAACTGTGTTGTGTCCACCATAGAGACCATATGTATCATATAAATGTGCACATAACCTTCAACCATCTTCTGATTTGGATGCCATGTGGTGATGATGTGCCATTCATATTGAATGGAATGGTTTGGGCTGGCATGTCCCATGATTTTGGAGGAAGAGTCATTGGAGGCTCAATCTTCTTCTTTCCATTGGAGGGAAATCATGTTTCAGCCCAAGATCAGCATGACCTCTACACTTATCATGAGTGGAGAGGAGGATAGTGTGGGATAGGCCCTCTTGCCTATCATGTACATTTATTCAGCCCACCTACATTTCAGGAGCACAAGGTGGAGGAGAATTTTCCTGAGTTACCATGTTGGAGGGTGACTCACTTCATTTGGATGATAGCATGGGTGAGAGGGGAACTCATTCACCATGATGATCATCAATCCTACTTTGTGGAGGCCATGAGATAGTTAGTAGGTTTCCATTCACACTTTCCACCTTTGATTGATGCAGACACTTTGGTTTTTCACACTAGGGAGGAAGCATTGGATGACAATATATTTGCAGATTATCTTGATGCAGTGATGGAGGCTATTGATGGAGGCCACATGAAGAAGAGGGGAGATATTTTTCTGTCCTCATGCATTTTCTTGAGGACAAGAAAATATTTTAGAGGGGAGGACTGTAATGTTCCAAAATTTTAGCCTCCAAGCTAAATGGAACATTAGAGTTAGCAGCAGCTCTAGCCAATAAATAAATGGGTAGAAAAGCCCATAAGTCTCCTAAGGAGGATAAAAACACTCCAAGTGTGAAAGGAGACACTCTTTCTAGCTCGATAAAACACCTCCATGCGTGAACAGGGTTAAGATCCAACTGCTTTTACTAAGTCAACAATGCAATTTTAGTGGAGGAGGAATCTAAGGATGAATAACGCAATTTTGGAGGGAGATGTAACTTGGTTGGAGGGAGATGTAACTTGGGTTAGAAGTAACCTAATTGAGTGGGGCCAAGGGAAATAAAACTCATGTCTTATATAAGGAAGAGGATGGAAGCATTATTCCTCATGTCTTAGTTTTATTATTCTTGTCTGCCAGGACTTGTTGCTACTTTTCTGCTTAGCAAAGTTGCAGTGCTGTTTAGCACTGGGTGTTCCCGAGCGGGAATACCACCTCTCTCCTTGAGGAACTTAATTGAGAGAGTTTGTATTCATCATTCCACATCAGGTTTTCAGTCCAAGCTTCAGCCTACATCATCAGGACAACTTTTCCAGAGATTGTGCAGTGTTGCTGGGTGCAACAGTGGAAGGGATTGGAATCTCGGCTTTTGAGCTAGTTTCTCATTGGAGGAAGTTTTCCTTCACTTGATAGATCTATTTGGAGAGATCCAGAGCTTATTTAATATCTTTGGTATCAGACCACATATTTACCATACATTCCTAGCATTGTTTCTTCCAGGGAATGCGTTATTTTGGAGGCAGTGCTTAGTGCATGGTTTGGTGGCTCCGTTGTTGAGTTTCCTTGTGATTGAG
The DNA here is from genome assembly GCA_034641835.2 of Pinus albicaulis. Lineage (NCBI taxonomy): Eukaryota > Viridiplantae > Streptophyta > Pinopsida > Pinales > Pinaceae > Pinus > Pinus albicaulis. Next base: position 1,066,546,379 of record CM076584.1, read on the forward strand.
AGGTTCATCCTTTCATGGGAGGAAGTCTTTGAGGGATCTACATCAGATAAGACATATTTTCAGCCTTGTACACTCATGTTCTTCAATTTTGCAGTGGTGATTCAGTAAATTACTGAATATCACATTCTTGTATGGAGAGTGTTTGACAAGAAACCCTTGCCGGGTTATCTTGTATTCGTATAAGGAGACTAGATCTTAGTTATTAATGCATATTTCATCAATATATGAGTAGATATATATTTTTCCTTATTCTATGAGTTAAAACCCTCAAAATACTGCGCAGTCACTTATGCAACAACTTCGGTAAAATGCAGTTTTGGGGTTTTTCATCATTTTTAGCTACATTAGTGTGGGAGGTCTGTTTAGCCCACCTAGTTTGATTTGTTTCAGCTCTATTCTTGGATTTAGTTTGCATATTGACTAATATAGAGGATCCAAGAGTCCATTTCACTATTTTATTGCATATTTTGCTGGAAATGCACTTTTACTGCATGATTCATGAGTTGTTCCTAATCGGGAACATTACACATATCCTCAATTTATTAAGAATATATTTACAATAAACCTCAAACTCATATATTTATATTTTAATTTATTAAAAATGAGCATAATAATTTATAAAATAATTAAAAAGACATCACCCCCATAATTAAACAATATTTTAATGAAAATTAAGCAGGATGCTCCTGCATCAAACACATCCAACTCTTCCTATGAAAATTGGATAGTACGAGGTCAAGAACCTGAAAGTCATGAATACATAAGGAAAGGTGATAGATAAGTTTTCATTTGGTACTCGGGACTTTAATCCGTACGATCCTTGTGGTATTTTCAAATACCACCGTGCGAGAACACATTTCCAGTGGCTCAACAAGAAATTTAATTGGATGGAGGAGGATCCTTGGAAGAATTTATATAATGGATCCATAAAATACAACTCAATCAGTTGTTTAGGAACTTCACAAGTGACTCCAAAAAAGGAATCTACTCCAAATTTAATTCCAACAAAAGGGAGAAACCCCGCGGAGGATAAGGGACAAAGAAAGGTTGCATACAGTTTAGGGAGAGAACAAAGGCACAAGATGAAATCAGATCTAGCTATTATGAAAGTGAATTTAGTAGTAGAGGCAAAGAGGAAGTAGATGGTGCAGAGATCAAAACAGAGGAGGAGAGAAGAGCAGAGGATATTGCAGGAAGAAAATTAGAAGCAAGAAAAAGAAGAGAAGTAGAAGCAGGAAGAAGAAGAGAGGCAAAGAGCAATAGCAGAAGAAACAACATAGAAGAAAGATGAAGAGCAAGAACAAAAACAAAATCCAATAGAGGAGGAGAGAGGACACATGCAAGACACATATATTTCTCAACAAATTGAAGAGTTGATAGAACATGGAGGAGGAACCGAAGCCACAAAATCAAGATGTTGACCTGATTTCAACACATCAGGTCACCATTCAATCTCCACCACCTCCAATAGCAGAGTTAGCTCCATGAGAGGAAGAGGAAGTTCTTCCTCTTGATGATGATCCAGTTATGGACATGTACAACCTTTCGTAAAATAAAATTCAGAGTAAGCTTTTACAAGCACACAAGAAGCATTTTCCAGATGAAATCGCATCGCCTGAATTCATTAGATAAGTGGTGATAGTGGCAGAAACCAGGAAGAATACCGATGCCATTTCCGAAGTCAACTTGGCCTTCACAAGTGAATCAAGGTCAAACACTTAATATTTGATGGTAGAGAATAAGAAATTTGCATAAAACTTACAGGTTGTGAAGAAAGAGGTAGAACATCTCCACGTAACAGCTCATAATGCAGCTTCCACATAGGTCCATCTGGAGGAAATGAGGGTAACGATACTTGGTGAAGTATCGACACTTGCAGAGACCATGAAGAGCCTCTATGAGGAGCTTGTTACCGGACATAAGGAAATTTTCCGTTTGCATGGATTGCAACAGAAATGTAAATAATTTTCCAAGACTCTCAGGAATGTACAATATACCATCACTGTCATGCATGAATTTTCAATGCGATACAAAGGGGCACCACTTGACTTGGGAAAGAACAAAAAAACAACATGCAAAGCTGGAGAAAGCTATAATTCAGATGTTGATTGAGAACAACAAACAAATCTCCTCATTCATTAGTAGCATTCAGACCTCATATATACGGTTATAAAATAGTCTGGATTTCTTGTCGAACACACACAAGATCCCATTAGTTGGCTCGCTAAAAAAATCCAAACCCAGGAACCAGGTGAGGAAGGAGATCGAAGAATACTTGGAGCATATTAGACAAATTTCCACCAAGAAATATTTGAAGCTGAATAGAAAGAACATGTAGCAATGCATCGGTGGCCCTATCCAAGTGAGTACAATGTTGCTCCTGCTCCAGAAGGAAGTTAAAACTATTTACAAATCATTGTACCTGGATTCCATGGAGGCTAGAGTTCACTTCCAACTAGAAACCATTGCACAGTTTGGGGATGTCATCGCACAGTACCAAGCTTGGCACCAATACGTGACCAAAATAAATCAAGTGGAAGATGCTGAGCTAGAGTTCCCCAAACTCAATCATGATAGTGTTTTGTCTTGTTAGGATATCAAGTTCTCTACCCTATTTTGTCTTATATGGGTATGTGTGTAATTGTAATATTCTTTTGTGAATAATTTTCAAGTGAAGTTCTAGATCTCAATTGTGGAATGTGAAGAGTCATGATTTAATGTAATTGAATAGTAATTTTTAAAGAATTTGAAGAGTCACGAGGGAATTCCAAGAGTCACAAAGGGGAATGTGAAGAGTCACCCCCGTTTTTTATAAATACATCCTCATAACTCATATAAACGGCTTTTGGGAGCCAAGCGTTTGGCTAGGATTAGGCTTAAAATTAGGAGCTTGGGAGTTTTGTTAGAGGCTTGGCTTATGCGTAGCATAGGTGGAGTATTTTTCTTTAGAGGAGCATGTGATGTTGACTTCACCTTCCACTATTGGGCCTAGTGGTCCATCAATGGTATATGTATGATAGGAACTTTCACTTTAATAAAATATCAGTGCCGACACGTTTTCATGCATATGTTGTGAATATAGTAGGAACATTATTTTTGTATTTGAAATGCATGTTATTTAACTTACGCTTATGCTTATGAAGTATTTTTTTTTTCATTGGTACAAATCTTGTTGAATTCGTGCTATTGTATTATTTCATCGTTGTTAATTTGTGAACTATTTCACATATTAGCTTGTGATGTATTTATGATCATGTGTCTCTTTCAAGATGCATACTATTATAGGCTTCTAAGGGGCTCACTCATTTTCCCTTCACGTGTTGGAACCTTTACGCATCACACTTGACTCTCGGTAGGGTCACACACTTGCTCTCACCAAAGTCACCTGTTGTAGCATTCAACAACCCCCCATTTTTATACTTAGTTTTCAATAAAAAATGGGGACCCTTTAATTCTTATGTTTTATTTCCTTTTGTTAAAGTTTTTGGTTTAGGAAATAAAGAGAAATTTTGAATTAGTTATAATGATTTTAGTACACCTTGAGCCTTTCCCCTTGTCGAAACTTCTCATATTGGAGTCGTAATTAAAATATGATATAAAGGCCCGAGGCTCCAATAGGCCCTACTCTCAAAGATAAGTATTATCAAAAGATCACACATCAGAGTTATATTCCATCGCAACTTTCTTTTCAAATGATTTACGATAAAACTCATCCCTTATGTGTAACTCCCCGATGTTTAATTTTTTGAAAAATCATTTACAAGGGTTTATTGAGGTTTATTAAAAGATTTGCACAATTTTTCATAAACATTATTATAAAACTCCCATTGGCCCCACAATTTATTCATATCGGTGCATTTCATATCAGAACTCCATTTCATCGTGACTTTATTTTAAAGTTTGTTACGATATCCAATATCTTGGATATCACATACCTCTGATATCATTTTCCCTCGATGTCCTTTTAATATATTTTAATATTCACATGGGAACTTTCACATCGAAACTACTTCATCGAAGTGTTTTATGAAATCCCCTGATATAATTCTCCCAATATGCTTATACTTCTTTTGTTAGAGCTTTTTGTCTGAGGAATCCATCATGACCATTATGTTATCAGAACTTATTCATATCAAAGATTTGGTTTATCCTAACTCTTATACATAAAACCTCAAATATAATCCCTCCGATGAACTGACATGACAAGCCCACGTGGTTCCTCACTTGTACACTTAATGATTGATAATGTGGGTATATGGTTCTCGAGATTCTATATTCTTATATTTAATTCACCTCAATTTTGAGGATTTGCTTAAGAGGAAAGAATTATTGTTCTGAATTGCATTGTTTTCACTAAGTTTTGGCTAAGGAAAGTATACTACTCATCTCTGTGATTTTATTACAGGAAAGCTCCGATTCCCGGAATAGTGAAGAAATTTTGATGGCAAGTAAAGGTAAAAAGAAATTACTAGTACAACAACAAACTACTACTCTTATGGTGAAACATAAAGCTGAAAATACCCCTTTTCCAGGATTGTTTTTTGATATAGTTTGTACAAGGGGTTCTAGACACTCTTCATGGATGAAATGTATAAATTATTTAAGGATGAAAAACCTAGGGTTAATAAGAGAACAATGACCGCTGATGATACTACTCTAGTTTCAGAGACTACTTTCAACGATGCAACGAATTCCTTTCTGCACAGAATTACAGCCCGACCGAAAATTATGCCTTATACTGATATGGTTCCTGGGTTGTGGATAATTTGAGCATTGTTGATTAACGAATTATTACGGGAAAAGACATATACATAGGGTATTTTTCCAATGAATATTTGTAGAAAATGTATCATTTGCCCAAAACACAGTGTAAATATGATAGAGCATATGTCGAGGCATTCCTTAAGGAACATGGACATACGTTGGAGTGAATTAGAGGTTGGAGGCAAGATTCAAATAAGCACAAAAGAGAATAAAGTGGTAAGTACGTTGTTGATTCTACTGCTGGACCTTATTCCCAAATTTCTTCTATGATGTGTAGAATCTATGCAATGCCAAATGTACAAAATTTTTCTAATAAATGAGTACCTCTAATGGACGGGGCTTTAGAATGGTTTATATTTGATTGGGAAAATATACTTTCTAACAATTTCGCTGCTCATATATTTCCTTTTAGAATTAATCGCAAATTTTTTAAAAATATAATCCCTCCTTTCTATATGAGTGCTTATATCGTGGATGCTTTATGTTTTTTCAATGGATTTTCCATCTATGGGTTGGAAATGGAATTTTCAAGACCCAAATCCTATCCATGTTTATCATGATATTTTATGGGATTCAAAGTATCATTAACACATTTATAAAATTTTCCATAGGGTCATGTTACCAATCTATCAGGTCATATTTGATACAAAGCATCCCAAATGTCTCCAGAGGTTGAAACTGATCTTTTGTGAGTAGGAATATGTTTCGGTGAGGAATCATTTAACTATATCAAGGTATATGGAACTTTAGAAAACTCTCATGTTTTAACATTTTTCATCCCATATAAACTTATGAGCAAGGAAATATCTTATCAAACTGTGGGTAATGGTATTTCCAAATTCCTTAAAGATGATAATAAAAATATGTGGCTTCCTTTCCCAGCTCAATTTGGAATATATTATTTGGAAAATTATAAACATGCCTTGATTGAAATACATGATATTCAAGCCCTTAATTTTCCTACTGTACCTAATAGGAAATATGATCCTCATATTGTCGTCAAGAAGATCACAACTACACAAAGTATCAGAAAATTCATGCATGGGCCTGATGAATTTGATGATTGATTTGAAAAGGCTTCTTCTTATTCAATGGTGACATGAAGTGCAAAGGAACAATTGACTCTTGAAGAACTGAATCAGTTTATGCAATACATATCCCCTAGGCTAGTGAATCTTCATATGGATTCATTACACGTTCTTCAAGAGGAAAGTGTTAATGATTATATTAGCTGTCTTACACAGCCAACCGATCCTTCTCAGCCAAAAGTAGCAGTCACTTCTTCTTTGCAAATAAACGATATTTTTCTTGATATTAAGTTAGAGGAAATGTGGAAAGAATATAATCAAGCTTTAATTTCTAATATTGACGAGTCTCAATCTGTTGAGACTACTTCACAAATGAAGGTTCATGATATGTTAAATAATCCTGAACAGACTTCCAAAAAAATGAAGGATGCTAAAAAATATGTAGAGGATAAGGATATAGAAAGCATACCAGCATTTCCCTCCTCTAAGGTGGTTTTGAAGATTGAGGAATTTCCCCCATTAGACATTTTCTACAGTCCTCAACACAAGGTTGCAATGAAAATGGAAATAAAGAAGAGAATTTGATTAGTCACAGGAATCAGTCTCTGGTAATGCATATTTTGAAAAATTATGGAAAGGCCCCTCACCCACTCTAACAGAGGAATTGGGTATACTTACCTAATTTACAAGTGATTATGCCTCAACTACCATTGATAAAGCAACATAAGCACAACAACAACTTAAGGAAAAGGAGGAGAGACTTACATTGTTGGAACAAAGTGTTGAAACAAAAAAGTAGAAGATTACAACACTGGAAATCATAAATGGCAAAGCTTCAGTAGAGATTCGACTCTCTCAATATTCAACATGATATAGATATAAAGGCAAGAGATGCACATATTCAGGAATTGCAAGAAAAAATTGAACGTTTAAGCACCATCACAAAATTGGTCGAATTCAAGAAAGAAGATAAAGAGATAAATACTCTTCTTACCCAACAACAAATAGTCTTTTGCCAAAAATTGGAAGTTATTCATCATCATTGCAAGATAATAGAATCCTTGGTCAATTAACTTTCTGATATGAAAAATTAATTTGAGGAGATAAAGGAAAATATTTCTGGTTTCCTAACCTGGTAGGAAAGTGAAGAAGGTAGATCAACTAATCTACCTAAAATTGAAGAAACTCATAAATAAATTATTTTCAGGGAATGGGAGATTCACATAAAGCAAAAAAAACCAACAGTTTATCAGGCTCGGGACATTTCAAAAAATATCATTGAGGAAATCACTGATAATTTATTAAAATTTAATCTCATTCTGAGTTGCTTCGAGGGAAAATTACCTGGCATCAAATTCTCGACGAAGACATGGCAGGAATGTTCCTAGAAAATGGTTGATATTATTGATTAATTTACCAAGAGCGACTGAGAGCTTCATTGAAAATTCTTGGTAAAACCACACAGTCAATGGCTAATGCTTCAATTCCTATTGAACACCACCATACAAATTTTGCCAGGGTTAAGGGATGCCATCTTCACCAACCATATGAGGATTCAACCAAAGTCTCTACCAGAATTGAACAATCTGATTGATATCTTTGATTTGCGACAATGCATTGGAGAACAGTCTTCCTCCTAGGCATATACACTAGTACATATGGTCAATTTTTTGACACTTTAGTTCTGACACTTTTGACGTATTGTTAGAAAGTTCCCCATTTTTTCTCAGTTTTTAAAATCCCGCCAACAAGCATCACTCTAGCAACGTTTAGGGAGTATCGTTGGAACAAATACATTTAGGAAAATATTCGAAATACCGAAATTTCGGGACAGAGCGTCAAAATTGCAACGTTTTGGAGCCAAGTGTCATAATTGTGATGTTTAGGAGCCAAGTGTTGGAATTGCGATGCTAAGGAAAAGCGTCGGAATTGCGACGTTGCGGGAGTATGCATCAGAATTGTGATGTTTCATAGCCAAGTGTCAATATTGCAATGTTTAGGAGACATGTGTCAGAATTGTGATGCTAAGGAAAAGCGTCGGAATTGTGACGTTTCAGGAGTTAGGGTTTAGGGTTTAGGAACAATGTTAGGTTTTAGGGTTTAGGAACAATGTTCAAGAGTTAGAGTTTAGGGTTTAGGAACAATGTGTCGGGTTGTGTGATCGGGTTTATGGTTTAGGAACAATGTGTCGGGTCATGTGATCGGGTCGTGTGAGGGCACCCAAGGAAACGTGTTCGAGAGGGTCGGGTTGGGTATGGTCGAGTTGTGCCGTGTGAGGATGCCCAAGTAAATGCATTCTTATGGGTCGGGTCGAGTTGTGTGATGGCGCCAAAGGAAATGCATTTGGGTTGGGTAAGGTCAGGTCGTGCCATATTGTGAGGGTGCCCAAGGAAACACATTCAAGCATGTTAGGTCGGGATGGGTCAGGTCAGGTCATGCCATGTGAGGCCACCCAAGGAAACACATTCGGGTGGGTCGGGTCAGGTCGGGTTGTGTGAGGTTGGTCATATAAAAAATGCTAAGTTGTGACTGCCCGTGTTACTTGTTCACATTTGTGCGATCCGTTTTCCATTTGCTCCCTCATGCACCCTTTGTTCGGGCAGGTCGGGTCGTGCCGTGTGAGCGTGCCATAGGAAACACGTTTGGTTTGGATCGTGTGAGGGAGACCATATAAAAAATTCTAAGTTGTCACCACTCGTGTGCCTTGTGCACGTTCGTGTGACCAGTTTGTCATTTTTTCCCTCTTGCCTTCGACGTTCGGGTGGGTCGGGTCGGGTCGTGTTGTGTGATGACGTCAAAGGAAACACGTTCTGTAATGAATAAAAGATTGTAATAATGATTAATTAGTTAATTAGTAATTAGGTTGAATGACCATGTCTGATGAGACATGACCTTTCGTGAAGAGGCACCTGCCTAGGTATATAAGCAGGCCTCATTTGTAAATCTCATCTCATTCTTCATACCTTTTATATAATAAAATTTGTATCCTCATGGATATTTTCATATTTCAAGTCTTCTGTAATATTTAACTTTAGAAAGAACTTTGTTTGCTTCATTTGGTATTAGAGCAGTTCGATCTTCTAGCCGCTCATCTCTGCATATAGCTACACTCCTCAATCCAGGCCTTTGGCCATAAAAAAATCGTCAACATTGTTGTCGTCGAAGCATTTCACTACTAGTCTTGGAGTTTCTCCATTTTAACAAATAGGCCTTTGGAAAAAATTAAAAATTTGAAGAAAAAAATGAGAAATGTTTGAAAAAGAAGAAGCAAAAGAAATATATATATAGTAATATATATAGTAATATATATATATATATAAGTAAAAAAAAGAAAAAAAAAAGACATATATAAAGTAGTACATATACGTACATACCAAGACAATTTAAAAATAAAAAGGAAAAATAAAGAAAGAAGAGTAAATAAAGTTATTTTGATTATTCTTTAAGTGGTTTACAAGCTCGTGGTTTTAGAAGCCCATGGTAATTTGCACATGGTATTTTCAAGGTAACATAACAACAAAAGGAATAAAAAATCTCTGTGTGAATGGTAAGTTTACTTTTACGTGGAGAAAATTAACCGAGTCAAATACACATAAGTGGACATATATTTTATAGGTGAATATATGTGAATAGCCATGTTTCACTAGGGTTGTAACCTTTCAACAACAAAAAAAATAGTTAAAAAAATCAATTGTTATATATATATATATTATGAAATTCAAACATCTTCTTAGTAATTAAAGAAGATTTTATAAAAAGAAATCAAGTAATTTTCAAAAAAATTGGAAAGGAAAAATATTATTAAGGATTTCTTAAAATATTAAGGAATCATTATTAAAGCTCGAAGGTATATAAAAGGAAAAAGAGGTTATTAAAGGTTTAAGTATTGGAAAAGTGGAAAAGGAGATAAATCATTATATTCTAAAGATTTTATTTAAAAAAAGGAATATATACATATATAAAAGAATTTGAGCCTCTTTTAAAAAAATAATATTAGTAAAGGATTCATTACCAAAGATTGAAGGAATATTAGTGAAGGATTCATTACAAAATATTGAAGAGGAAAATAATAATATTTTATTATAAATATTAGGAAGGGTCACTTTAAAAAAAAAGAACCCCGAAGTTATCTTGACAAAATGGCATCCAAAATAGAACTAAAGGAGGGAAGATTTCCTAAAAATTATAGTATGTGTGTCTATGCGCTAATTGAAATCAAAGGGTCACTTGCGGGAAAAGAGGTTCTCATATCTATTGATTTTACTCGAAAGAATGATTATGTTAGTACCGAATGTGCTAACCAATTAGTGATCCCTGAATCAAATATAACTGAAGAAAATTCATTTAACGCAAATGATAAACAATACAACATAGAGAATTTACATCTAAGTATTGGGGAGTATTCCTTTGTCTCGCAATTTGTCGTTAAAACCTTATTTTGCAGCAATATTGATATAGTTATGGGTTCGCTCTGGATGGAATCACTAGGGTCATTCATCCTAGTGACGCTTGAAGACGTAAAAGAAATTTTGAAAGTAATTTTCCAAGAAGGTAAAAAAGTGATACAAAATATGTAGAAGGAAATTGATAAAATCACAACTAACAAGAATGAAGAAGTTTCTCGCCTCAAGCACCACAACGATAAATTACTAATGCAAATTAAGAAGCTGAATAAAGACAAGAATTCATTAGAAAACAAGGTGCAACAACTTGTCGAAAATGAAGCATCGAAATCTCCAAATATAGAAGTTCAAGTTGAAGAAAAAACGAACATTGATACGGCCGTAAATGTCACAACTAAAGAAGAAGACAAACAAGTTGCAGAAAATACAAACTTAGATGTTGCGGTTCAGACGAGGAACAGTCTAAGTGAAATTTATGTAACCAACTCAATAACATCCTCGCCAGAAGAAAATAAAAAAATTCAAACCAAAAAATTTCCCTATCGACATCCAAATCACGGGAGAAGACAACTTGACCAAGCTATGTATTCAGAAGAGAAACAAGCTAATATTTTGAAGAATACTAATGTCGGTGCAATCCACTCATGTGATAACAATTCTTCACAAGTTCCTAGTCATCGCAAGAGTCCATAAAAGATTGATTTAGGATGGTCTGATCCATTCTCAGTGCGATAGTTTTGTTTGTCACTTAGAGGATCATATCAACTTGTATCGATAAGGATGACTCCCTCGAGACAAGAAGATCTTCATAATAGGAAAATAAATCGAGGCCTTTCATCAACAAGATTTGAGGACAAAGCTTTTGAGGAGGAAGGCAATGTAATGAATAAAATATTGTAATAATTATTAATTATTTAATTAGTAATTAGGTTGAAAGGTCATGTCTGATGAGACATGACCTTTCGTGAAGAGACACTTGCCTAGGTATATAAGCAGGGCTCATTTGTAAATCTCATCTCATTCTTCATACCGTTTATATAATAATATTTGTATCCTCATGGATATTTTCATATTTCAAGTCTTCTGGAATATTTAAATTGATAAGGAACTTTGTTCACTTCACGTTCAGGTCGAGTCAAGTCGGGTTGTGCCGTACTATGAGGGTGCCCAAGGAAACACGTTCGGGCAGGTCAGGTCATGTCGGGTCATGTGAGGGAATCTAAGGAATGTGTCTAGCTAGGTCAGGTTGTGTCGGGTCGTGTGAGGGTGCCCAGGGAAATGCGTTCGAGCGGGTTGAGTCGAGTCGTGTGATGGAGCCCAAGGAAACACATTCAGGTTGGGTCAGTTCGGGTTGTTCCGTATTGTGAGGGCGCCTAAGGAGACATGTTCGAGCAGGTCGGGTTGGGTTGGGTCGAGTCAAGTCGGGTCATGTGAGGGTGGCCGTATAAAAAATGCTAAGTTTTAAATTCCTGTGTGCCTTGTATTGCACCTTCATGCGACCCGTTTTCTGTTTGCTACCTCATGCCTTTGACGTTCGGGTAGGTCGGGTTGGGTCGGGTCGTGTGATGACGCCCAAGGAAACACGTTCGAGTTGGGTCGGGCAGGGTCATGCCATACAATAAGGGCGCCCAAGGAAACATGTTCGAATGAATCAGGGCAGGTTGGGTCGTGTGAGGGCGCCCAAGGAACATGTCCTAGTCGAGTCATGCCAGTTCGTGTGAGGGCACCCATGTTCCTTGTGCACATTTGTGCGATCCGTTTTCTATTTGCTTTTTTGTGCACCCTTTGTTCAGGCGGGTCAGGTCGTGCCCACGACGTCGTGCGGCTTGTTTGCAGTTTAGATTATATTTTTAATTAATTTTGGCTTAGGAATTTTTTTTAATTAATTAAACCACTGTTTTAAAAAAAATATTAATAAAAAAATTATATATATATATATAGAAAGGTAAACAATTATTTCACCTATTTTATTCAATACTTATTTTATATTATATTTATAATGTGACAACAAGTTTGATTTTTCAGTACTTATTAGACTTGCAACAAATGTGTTGGGTTGTTGGAAACTTTGGAATAGCAACAAAACCGTGTGAGGGTCAGGTCGGGTCGGGTCAGGTCAGGTTGGGTCGGGTCAGGTTGGGTCGTGTGAGTTCAGGTCGGGTCAAGTCGTGTGAGGTTGGGTCGTGTGAGGGAGCCCAAGGAAACACGTTCGGGAGGGTCAGGTCGGGTCGGGTCGTGTGAGGGTGGCCCTATAAAAAATTCTAAGTTGTGACCGCCTATGTGCCTAGTGCACGCTTGTGCGCTCCATTTTCCATTTGCTCCCTCATGCCTTCGTTCAGGTGGGTCGGGTCGTGCCGTGTGAGGGCGCCACAAGAGACGTGTTTGGGTCATATTGTGTGAGGGAGGCCATATCAAGGGAGGGAGGCCTAGAGGGAAGGTATCAAGATAAATTGATAGGGGAACCCCTAATAGTTGTGATAAGGTTATTAGGGGCCCCATTATCATAACCCATAATCCATTAAACCCATAATCAGTAAATTCCCTATCCCCTTAACCCCAAAGCCATAATCCCTTAACCCCTTAACCTTTTGACACCTATATCCCATAACCCTTAAGCATTTAGCTGCCTAAATCCCCTAACCCCTAAGCCCATGGTGCTTAGCCCTTAACCCTTGAAGCCCTTAACCACTGTCATTAGCCTCTAACCCCTACACCCTCTAGACCTCAACCACTTAACCCGTAAATCACTTATGCCCTAACCCCTTACCCTTTACCATTAACCCGTGACGCTTAAACCCATAAAACCATTAACTCATAGAACCCCTAAGCCTTTCTCCCAAAGTATAGGTTCTCAGACACTAATATTCTTGGTCATATTAGATTTGTGTCCTCTAACCCCTCAAATGAAACCTCCAAGTACTACTTGGGTCAAAGGAAAAAACCCACAAGGTCCCCAAATCCGATCTACATTTTATGGACAATCGAATTTCCTCCAATTATCCACCACACATTTTCTTTCAAAGGGAAACAATATGGTCTTCTAATGTCCACAAATGCATCTAATTTCATAGGAATAAAGTAAGGTTCATCTCCATGCATGAACCAATGTAATTCATGTCCCATAAAAAGAAAAAAGAGGATACGAGGATGTCTCTTTACCTATCATCATCCTTTAACACTGGGCCATTCTCGTACCAAATGTAAGGGTAACAATCACATACAAGTCTACAATATTTCTCAAAGGTTCTATCCACAACAGGCTCAAAACAACATTCAAATTCCCTTAGTTTGCTCCAAGTATATTTGAAACTGACATAAGAAGTCCTCAACTACATGAATTCTGCAATCTCCAACCTATTAATATCTTAGTATGAAACAAAAAAACTATAATTTATTAATTTATTTGAGTTACCTTTGCTCTGGGTTAAAATTTGTTACAGATTACCAAATTTATGTTGAAATATTATATTAACATCATTTAAATGTCGTGTAATTTTTATATTTCAAACATTATTTATTTAAACCCTTTTTAAGTATATAAATATTTAAATAATAATACATAAATCTCTTTTTTCAATTAATTTAATTTCCATATGTAACATCTATACACAAAAAAATTATTTCATGGTAAAAATATGTCATAAACTTCTATAACTTTAAATTTCATTGTATAATTGTATAATTACCATGGTGTAGACTCATTAATTTACAAACTTAGGTTAATTTTTTATTATATGAATTTATTCTAAGTTCAACCCATATATGATCGATATATTTAGATGATATGTCTGGAAAATTCTTAGATGTGAGGACATCTGGCCACCTAAGAGCCGATGGATCTCTCCTCCATGATCAAACGATCGAGGACTAAAGGAGTTCGTTGAGGTACCGAACCCTACCCCCAGGGTTGCATCCCGAGCTCATTTTGTCAATTATGATGAGGGTTTGAGGGCTCTGTCTTCCCGTGAATTGGTTCAAGAGGCCAAGGTTTTGCGTCTGATGATAATGCTTCTTGCACAGGTATTGATCCTAGAACAGTCTCCGGTATTGCACTCATAATAGTCTCAGGAAGTTCTCTTTCAGAAATTTGGGCTCGTCCTGGAGGGGTTCACTATAGGTATTCCCTATTAAATATGTAAAAATGTTACATAGATGATTCACCTTTTTTCTCTATTGATTAATGGTTCTATTTTATTTTCTGTTTCCAAATTTCCTTGCTCTCCAGTGGTTACAATGCCACTCAAAAATCCAGACGGTGAAGCCATTACAGATGTCGCCGATGTCGATAAGTTTCTTGGCCTCGTGTTCTTAAACTCATTTATGGTGTATTCTTCTAGGGTTTATAGAGACCATTATATTCTGTGCAGGTTCTCCCATGAACTTGGTGCATGATTATATAAGTGGGACTTGGGCCATACCCCTCAAGGGTTTCCCGACCCTTTTCCCCGTTTGTTGTAAATACCTCCTGGAACTTAAGATTTTACCTCAAATTAATTATTACACATTGCAGGAATAAAAATATTATCACTGTTTATCAGTTTTGCATTCATATTTGTGTTCCTCAGGAAATTCAGACTAGGGTTTCCTCTAACCCTCCTGACAGAGTTCAATTATCACTCATAGTTGAATTTACTAGCCTAGAAAGAGAAGAAGATCCACATAGAATAGGATTTTTCAACATGATCCAAAATAGGTAGAAGGGTTCTTTAATACTGCCATTTACCTATGAAAAATAAATATTCGAACCCAAGCCACATTACCAGAGATGCTTGAAGACTAATAATTTCACCACGAATCTGATGTCTAGCTACATGATTCATTTATGTTCTCGATCATAAAAATACCATACTTATCTTTGGTAAGTTTATGATAGAAGTCAAGCACCTTGGGGTGTGATTTGATCTTATATGGATTAAATCCTATCAGCCTCAGTCCATCCAAATTCTTATTTGGGAGAAAGGGAAAGTGTAGTAATGGTATACTTGAGAAAGTGCTGAGGGGAAATTGTGATGAAACCTCGTAGCTTACAGTTGTACGATAATAAGGATATTGTATACAGAGATACTGATTGAAAAATGACTACTTTGAAAATGGTAAGATCTTAATTCTGATGACCTTTCTCTTCTTCAACTTAAATAGGTCGGGTGAAATTAACACATGACTGTAGTTATAACCAATCATTCAAGGTAGAATATCAAAACAATAAACATGCCACTGTAGGTATATCAAACTTGAGGTGAGAAGCAAGAGATTTAATGAAGTTTTCATATCCCATTCCTTCAATGAAAATGATTTAAGGGCTCATAGGAATGCTTTCCATTTTCATGGTTTATAATAATCATAATATTTTTTAGAATAAAATATCATGGCACATCTCTGTCATGCTTCCATTTCAAAGTGCTGGATCTATCTCGGTAGAGGTATATTGGATTACATATCCCAACCAAGCATGATGTCATATATATATTTGCTATACACATGAATAGTGCTACCATATTAATGTTTTTCATGATAAAATAGAGTGTGAGACATGCTTAAGCATGATCTAAATATCCAAATTCTCAACTTCATTCAATTTTTGGCTACATCTTTTGTTTTTAGAATGAATTCTCCATAGGAAGTTTCGGGACTTGATTTCTTGGGAATATAACTCGGCTTGTGTGGGATATTGAATCAACCCCTCGGTAGATCGACAGAGAGATAAAAATTGCAACATACTATCAATGGTCATGACTTGTTCACAACTTTGATTGAGAACAAGTCCCATCATTAGAATTTATAAAGGATACTATCATCAACAATTTTCCAAAGTGTCACAAATTCCTCGAACTGGAATAGTGTCATTTAAATACTTCTTCTTATGCTAAATATATGCATGAAAATATGATGATTCCAATATTGATATTCCTACAAATATGTTTTCATGCCAAATTTGCATAGGTATCCACCCCTCTGGCTAGGGATTCCCATTTTCACTGGTGGACCGATATTTCCTTTTGAGAATTCAACTTTCACATGAGTGAAATTTCAAAGTAGTTCAAGGACTTGTTAAGGAGTCAAGAACTTGACACTCTTTTACATGAATTGCAATGAATGTCTCTCAGTATTATCCTTATGCTGATAAGACACCTGAATATTTTCTCCTTTCAAATTTGGCCCACAAACTAGGGCTTTCAGCAAGCACAAGAAATTTTTTCTCCAACAGATCTAATTCGCCTTCAATAAATGAGGCCCACTAGTTTTTATGTTAAGGTGTCAAAACTTGTGTGATAGAGGGGCTGCTACAAGCATTCTTAAAGTACTGATTATGTTTCCTTGATTAGTTCTTCTTTAATTAGCGAAGTAGGAATTTTAGACTGTCCTTTTATGCACATAGACCCTTTTATCTTTCAAATTTGGCTCCTAGGTCAATGTTAGGACTTGGATCTCTTAATAAAAGGCAAACCTGGGCTCAAAAAATTAAATACACAAGTTCTTCAATAAATAGAAAGATTATTTGTCTTATGCTATTTGTAGCAACTAAAAATAAAGATTATTCTATTTCTCAAGTTATTCATCCATGTAGTCTCTATCGATACTGTTAATGAAATTGCCAATGTCTTCTCTATAAGGTTTCATCATAGATATTGTTAATGCTTACTACCATAAATAGGTTAGCCTATATTCTCTGTAAGATTATAATACATAAATCCACAATACTTTTCATCTTACTTAGGTTAGTATAACTTCTATGCAAGTGTGCAATACATAAATATACAATGCTTTTAATCATAATGTAAATAGTAGACATGATAATAACATATCATTCAACTTCATTTTCATTTAAACATAGATACATATCTACTGTGAAATGCAACATTGAAATAATTATCTCAATACCACAAGACTATTATGGTCCACCCAACCAATGGAACCGATAGCTCTTAGACAAAATCACTAAAGCTTCTTCAATTGAGGAGTAGTACTTCCTTTTATATACTATAGAACAGGATGGTAAATCACAAATTTACCTTCCTTTCTTTCTCAAACTAAAGTCTCTTCCTTTTCTGTGATAACACGCTGAGATATATGAACCTTATTTAGTCCTTAAACCTGTACTGACTTCTGTCCTAAAGTTTGCACTAGATCTTGTCCTTTTCCCGCACTTTATCTCATAGATGTTTACATTTTAACCACTGTAAAATATTCAGATAAGTATGCACCTTTTATGTCCTTTAGCCCACAATTATAACAAAATTTATCACACAATATTCTATCCTTTAACCTGCACTTAATCCTATCTGAAATACATAGTATCCTTCAGAGCAATCTGCACCTTTTTCCTGTCCCGAGATCCTGTAACTCTGTCTGAAAAACTCAAGCCAATCGAATCTGTGTCACTATCTTTCTACACATTATACTAGTATATATATAGTTGTTCCTGTCTATAAATGAGCTGAATTTACAACCAACTAGTAAGCTGACTTCATCACTGTGTATTCGGCCGACATGTAGTGAAATTATTCCAGCGTTGAATATGTGCTGTCTTGAGGGATGTTATATGCCATTATTCCACAAGGTATTGGAGCATTTTGGACGACTAGAATATTCATATTTATGTCCCTTAAATTATATTTATGACTATAAGACACAACCTAATAGACAATGTTATCACCAAATTGAGTCCTGTTGGGTTGCTTCAATGGTCAACTTGGAGTAAATCTTTCAAACCACTTATAATTGATGCTTAGCCTCTTCAATTTGAGAGGGTTCTCTCAAGGGGGTTTTATGATATTTAATAATGATAGTGCTAGATGGCTAACTCTATGAATTGTGTCTTGGTTTTGTATGATTTCAGGTTGAAAAATGAGGGCTTGCTACCATTGGACTATAGAGTCAGTGACAGGGATCTCAATGACATAGGCTCTCCTTGCGGAAGGTGAGGCATGTAGATATTTAAATGAAAGAAGAATACACACAAACGGAGTTTACTCAGCATATAAATGTTCAAAGGAAGTCAGAGCATGAGAAACATGAATTCTGAGTAATGAACATTAAGATACTGAAAGCAAGACATTGAGAAAGATATTCAATAATTAAATGCTTGAAAGGAAGACAGAGCATGAAGAGCACGAATTTTGAGTAATCAAACATTAATATATTGACAGAAAGTAATAATATACATAGGACAGTGTTCATGAAAACATCGAATGAATCTTAGGTGAAGGATGAAACTAATAGCCACTCTCTATTACTGATAAGAACCTGTTTACAATAGTAGAAGTCAGCAGTAACATATTCCAACCTTTCATTCATCAAAGTAATATTTACTTATAGGCATCTAGCCTTTACATCGAATTTTCCAAATGGTTAGTTCATTTAGTTCTTTTATTGCCACCTAGTATAACCACAAACTAGATATTTGTAACTAGAAATTAACACCTACTAAATTAGGAGTTAGAGTCCTAACATAACTCAAACACCTATTTATTACATTTTTATCTAAAAGATAATCCAACTACATCGAAAGGAAACATAAATACCCTCTTTGTCTTCATGAAACTGTTCTGCCTATTGTTAAGGAGTTGTTACGTTGATGATGTGGCAACATGATGAGCTGACTTCTCCAAACCATCTTCATGACAAGTGCTTCCATTCAACAATCCTCTGTTCTGATACTCTTGACACTGCTTTGATACTCTTTGAAATTTCCTATGGATTAAAAACCTTGGAAAATTTCCTTACCCTTCGAACATTTCCAAAAACTGACTTTGCTGCAAAAACAAGGTTTTTATGTACTTTCGCAGCGAGATTTTGTAGCGAAAACATTTAGGTCACCAATGCTGTACATCTGCTACTTATGACCATTGGATGGTGTTAGGTGATCAAAAAAATTTAAATATAGGCCTTATAGTTCCTTAACCAAGCCAAAATAAGTGGCTTTGAACCAAAAAGACATCTTCAACAATTCCGCAGCAAAAACTGAGCTTCAAGCCTAGGACATGCTGCAAAATTACCTAACTTCCCACAGACTTCACAGAATTGGGATTTTAGGCCTAGAAAAGGTCCATGGATCTATGAGATTATAGGACGAAGCATGATAAGGTAAATTTTGTTCAAAATACCTATTACCCTCCTCAAGAAACAACTTTTTCACTTTCAGCAACTTCATCTACCAATAAAAATGACTTTGTTTTTTATGAAAAATAATACTACAATAATGAGCTCCTATCTCTCGATCCTTCATAGATGTTGCAAACATGGAGGAGGTTTATTTATATAAGAATTTTTATAAGAAAAACCTCTCTTGGTTTTTGAAAACCATCTCCATTTGTTTGGAATTGAAATTATAAAATCATATATAAAATAAGAAAATTCTAAATTCTAAAAATAGGTCCCAAAGGAAACTTCGAATATCCAAATTGGTAGCACCTGGAAGAAAATTGAAAGAGGTTATTGTTAATTTTTTTGTGCTTAGAAAAAACCTCCTTCATATTTTCGAAACTCATCTTCAGGTGCCTGCAAATTCCTCTTGAAACCAACAGATCAAACAGTCCAAAAAACACAACAAATCCCCTTGTAACTCCTGGCAAAAATGCATGTAACCTATTTGGATGAGAAATTATGTGAAGATGAGGTCTTCCATGATCAATTTAAGGTCCATGGGCTCCTATCTAACCACAGAACCTCATTTTTATGCTTTCATCTTCATGTCCATCTTTCTTTATAACCCAAACTGCCCTCTGAAAAATGTGACACCTGTAAAAAAACAAATTGGACAGCAAGCTGTTTGCCAAAAGCTAAACTTTTCAAACATGAAAACTGACTGATACATGAAAAGGTTGAAAATATAATGACAGAGAAGATCTTGGGTGATATCTTTAAGGAATTGAATTTGAATGTGGTGAGAATGATGACAAATGAGGGAGTGGAAAGCAATGATGGGTGGTATTTATGCTTTTGCATGCTTGGATGATTATGCAAATCAATTGTATGACCTTACCTTTAACCTAAACCACTAAATACTTGACAGGTCATCATCCCATTCATTTTTGCAGAAAAATATGATTATGCAGCGTTCTCGGTTATAAATTTTACAGATTTTTTGCAGAATGATTAGGTGATTCTGCAACGAAAATCACTTGTTTTGCATAGAATTCACTACGGAATCAAGAAAAATCAGATATGTGACTAAAAATGAATTTTAAACCAATGCATGTGAATCTAAAGTGAAACTTTCTAGTTATCACTGAGATGACATAATTAATGAGGTATTTTGGACTTAGGATAAATACTTATTTCATGAATTTTTCATCAATTTCATGGACCAACCTTATGAGATAGATGAAACCTAGATGAGTGACCCTAATCAAAAATAAAAAATTTATGTGTGATAACAATGGCTCTAGTGGGGATGGTGTGCCCCTGTGGTACAACAAAGAACTTGTAGTTCCAGTGCCTCTCTCTTGAAAAATTGAAAAGTTTCTGAAATTGATGAAGACTTCGCCAAGCTCTTATGGCCTTCTCTTTGGGCTCAAGCTTGATGATTACTGCTGAAAAACCAAATTTGTACATATTGAAAAGATGCTTGGTCTACTTGACCTTATTCACACACACTCCTACCTACCCTAACAATTGCAATCTTCATGTTTGATTCAAGCAACATGAAACCCCCAATAAAACCAGTCAATGAGTTGATCTGACACTTGAACCCCTTGATTGCACTTGAACCAAAAGTAAAATGGATACTGAAATGACCAAGGCAACATAAAATGGGTCTGATTTTCACAATGAAAACATAATTGGAAATTTGGACTGTAGAACTCTTCCATGTAGTCAGCTATAGGATCATAGAAGACATAGTTTGTTTGATAATTCTCAAGATATTCTGCAGTTTTAGACAACTTATATATGATTTATTTAGCAACATAAGGTTTCACTTGTGTGATATCAAACTAATTTTCAAGAACAATACATTCCTCCTCAATCTCAAAAGAAAAAGGTGGCACCACCTTCTCTTTGTATTTTGGCATGAAATTTTTTGTAAAGGCTGATCTTGATCATGAAGAATATATGACAGAATTTTATTTTCTAAAACTTCAATGTATTTCTTAATGTTCTTAGCAAATTCATCCAAAAATTGAATCTTATCTTCTGACTTTCACTCAAATGACTTTAAATAAGAAGACAAGGTCGAAGAAATTTTTTCATCCATTCCTCATTAGTGTGATCATCATTCCATTTTTTAAAACCTTGAATGGAAGGAGAGTCTGCCACCAACTCTATTCTTTCCATCCATGTTTCCAAAAAAATAAGCCAAAAATATACAAATGACTTAATAGATCTGACATGAAAGCTTTCAATCCACTGTTTACATTTCCATTGAAAAGAATCATAGAACAATATGATGAAAATATCTTCATGTATGACTCTAAGAAGCTCATTAAGGTCACGGAAATCTGATATATACTTCAAGGTCAAACTCAAATCTTCTCCATTAAATTTTGGATCACTCCTTAAAAAATATGTATCCTTAGGAAAAGGATTTTGGAACCATAAATTTTTGAAAAATCTACACATGCACACCTCAAAGCAAGAATGGCAGCATCTGAGTTCTTCATAATTCCAGTGGAATCACCATGAGGCTATGAATTTTTGAATCCTTCAACAATGGAGTCGCCAAGGTAGTTCTGTGGCCTCAAAAAATTCTGAGCTCCTGCTACCTCCAAGAGTTCAGCTTCACTGTTTGCACAAAAACTTCTGGAAATATGTCTTCAGACTCCTGGCAGACGCACCAAAATGTTATCACCAAATTGAGTCCTGTTGGGTTGCTTCAATGGTCGACTTAGAGTAACTCTTTCAAACCATTTCTAACAGAAGCTTAACCTCTTCAGTTGGAGATGGCTCTCTCAAGGGGGTTTTATGATATTGAATAATGATAGTGCTAGATTTCTAACTCTATGAATTGTGTCTTGGTTTTGTATGATTGCAGGTTGAAAAATGAGGGCTTGCTACCATTAGGCTATGGAGTCAGTGATAGGGATCTCAATGATAAAGGCTCTCCTTGTGGAAGCTGAGGCATGTAGATATTTAAATGAAAGAAGAATACACACACACAAATTTTACTCAATATATAAATGTTAAAAGGAATTCAGAGCATGATAAACATGAATTCTGAGTAATGAACATTAAGATATTGAAAGCAGGACATTGAGAAAGATATCCAATAATTTAATGCTTGAAAGGAAGACAGAGCATGCAAAGCACGAATTCTGAATAATCAAACATTAATATGTTGACAGAAAGTAATAAGATACATGGGATAGTGTTCATGAAAACATCAAATGAATCTCAGGTTAAGGATGAAACCAATAGCCACTCTCTATTACTGATTAGAACCTGTTTACAATAGTAGAATTCAGCAATAACATATTCCAACCTTTCATTAATCGAAGTAATTTTTACTTATAGGCATCTAGCCTTTACATCGAATCTGCCAAATGGATAGACCATTTAGTTCTTTTACTGCCACCTATTATAACCACAAACTAGATATTTGTAACTAGAAACTGACACCTACTAAACTAGGAGTTAGAGTCCTAACATAACTCAAACACCTATTTATTACGTTTTTATCTAAAAGATAATCCAACTACATCGAAATGAATCATGTCCTTCAACAATACTGACCACAATCAAAACATAAATACCCGCTTTGTCTTCATGAAACTGTTCTTCCTATTGTTAAGGAGCTATTACGTTGATGATGTGGCAACATGATGAGCTGGCATCTCCAAACCATCTTCATGACAAGTGTTTCCATTCAACAATCCTCTATTTTGATACTCTTGACACTGCTCTGATACTCTTTAACATTTCCTATGGAGAAAAAACCTTGGAAAATTTCCTTACCCTTCAGACATTTCCAAAAATTGACTTTGCTGCAAAAACAAAGTTTTTAGGTACTTCTACAGCGAGATTCTGTAGCGAAAACATTTAGGTCACCAATGTTGTACATTTGCTACTTATAACCATTGGATGGTGTTAGGTGATCAAAAAAATTTAAATATAGGCCTTATAGTTCCTTAACAAAGCCAAAATAAGTGGCTTTGAACCAAAAAGACATCTTTTGGAATTCCGCAGCAAAAATTGAGCTTCAAGCCTGGGACACGCTGCAAAATTTCCTAACTTCCCACAAACTTCACAGTATTTGGATTTTAGGCCTAGAAAAGGTGCATGGATTTGTGAGATGATAGGATGAAGCATGATAAGGAAAATTTGGTTCAAAATACCTCTTACCCTCCTCAATAAACAACTTTTTCAACTTCAGCAACTTCATCTACCAATAAAAATGACTATGTTTTTTTTGAAAAATAAGGCTGCAATAATGATCTCCTATCTCTCGATCCCTAATATCTGTTGCAAAAAGGGAAGATTTTTTTTTATATAATAATTTTTAGAAGAAAAACCTCTCTTTTATTTTTGAAAACCATCTCCAGTTGTCTGGAATCGGCATTATACAATCATGTATAAAACAGGAAAATTCAGAATTCTAAAAATAGGTCCCAAAGGAAACTTCGAATCTCCAAATTGGTAGCACCTGGGAGAAAATTGAAAGAGGTTATTGTTCCTTGTTCTGTGCCTAGGAAAAACCTCCTTTAGATTTTTGAAACTCATCTTCAGTTTCCTGGAAATTCCTCTTGAAACCAACAGATCAAACAGTCCAAAAAACACAACAAATCCCCTTATAACTCCTGGTAGAAATGCATGTAACCTATCTGGATGAAAACTTGTGTGAAGCTGAGGTCTTCCATGATTAGTTTAAGGTACATGAGCTCCTATCTAACCACATAGCCTCCTTTTTATGCTTTCCTCTTCATGACCATCTCCCTTTATAACCCAAATTTCCCTCTTAAAAATGTGACACCTGTAAAAAACAAATTGGATAGCAAGTTGTTTTCCACAAAGCTAAATTTTTCAAAGGGGACAACTGAATGAAACATGAAAAGGTTGAAAATTCAATGACAAAGAGGAGCTTGGGTGATCTGTTTAAGGAATGAAATTCAAATGTGGTGAGAATGATGACAAATGAGGGAGTGGAAAACAATGATGGGTGGTATTTATGCTTTTGCATGGTTGGATGATTATGAAAATCAATTGTATGAACTTACCTTTACCCTAAACCACTAAATACTTGAAAGGTCATCATCCCATTCATTTTTTCAGAAAAAACATGATTCTGTAGTGTTCTCAGTTATAAATTTTACAGATTTTCTGCAAAATGATCAGGTGATTCTATAGCAAAAATCACCTATTTTGCATAGAATTCACTGCAGAATCAGGAAAAATCAGACATGTGACTAAAAATGAATTTTAAACCAATGCATGTGAAACTAAAGTGAAACTTGATAGATATGACTGAGATGACATGAATAATGAGGTATTTTTGGACTTAGGATAAAGACTTATTTCATGATTTGTTCATCAATTTCATGGAGCAACCTTATGAGATAGATGAAACCTAGATGAGTGATCCTAATAAAAAATAAAAAATTTATATGTGATAACCGAAAACAAGAAGAAGTCTATTGACCTATAATAAAACCTTTCTCATGAAACCCATGAAGCAAGCATAACAAAAATACATTTTATTATCTTTGACTTCTAGTTTACATAAATACATAATTACATAGTCAATATGAAGACCTATCCTAGTTACACTTTTCAACATCCATCACTTTCCTTAGTATCAGAAGAAAATCTTGAGTTCATAATGTTGTCATAAAATTTCTATCATCGATATTGTTTTTTATTATCATCATCATGATCACCATCTTCATGTTAGATCTAAGACTTTTGTGATCCATAATGTAGATAAAATTAATTTCGGATAAATCACATCATTCTGATGTGATTTATCCGAAAGTATTTTTTCACATCATTAGGATTAGGTGATGTGAAAAAAATACTTTCGGATAAATCACATCAGAATGATGTGATTTATCCGAAAGTATTTTTTTCACATCACCTAATCCTAATGATGTGATTTATTTGAAAGTGATTTTATCTACACCATCTTATTTTCGAGGGATGGGCATACATATTAGACCAGTAAGCATTCTGTAGGACTTTCGCTAAGTTAGTATAAAACAAAGACAATAGCATTTGGAATGGAGTGGGGTGGATCCCAAACATAGGTATTTCTAGTTATTTTAATATTTTTTTACCATTTGCAGTTTTAGGTACACAAATGGTCTTTTGCTGTTCTCATTTTGTAGTAACATCTGTTTTTTTGCTTTGATTTATTTTTTGAAAAGCCTAATGCTGATTTTGCAGATTCGAAGTTCACAAAGCAGGATATTCCTGCTTTTATACCATTTCTGACTCCAACATGGGTGAGCCCAAACACCTTGCATGAAGTACCATGGCTATGTTGAAGATTAATGTTACGAGGGATTCCACTATATTACCTTTGATAAAATTCTTTTATTTTAATTGCGCAGGTCATCTCATTATTTATGCTGATTGGGATAATATTCATAATAATTGGAGTTTCTTGTCTCCTTGCATATCACAGTGTATAATGATTTTGACCCTATAGTTACCTTGTCACACATTCTTCTATGTTTGAATTACTGAAACCCTATGATGGTAGTCTGTTGTGTTGTGACAATTCTGAATTATCTGTACATTTTGTGAAAGAGACTAAAAATCACCTTCTATTCTCAGGTGGTTAAAATTTTGGATCGATATGAGATTGAATGCATCCCAGAGGAATACTGGAGTAACACAATCGCCTACATTCAAAGTGATTCAATTTCCAAGAATTGTACTAGAAACCTGAGGGTGAGTTATATGTTTCATTATGAGATATGGAAAATATGAAAGCATAAAATATTAAATTACTAAAAATAAATCAAAATAACCACGATACATGCTCCAAGTAAAAGAACTATCAGAATAGTTTTACACAGTGTATTGGATAGACGACATACTATCATCTTTTGAAAATTTTATAGCGAGACCCATTATGATTCAAGATGAATTTCTTGCATGCATTGGATGTAATCATATTTCTGATAGCTGAATAATTGCCAACTTTCTAAACTCCTGAACAAATTTTCATATGTTATATAGTTTAAGACAAAATCTGTAGTATGGTACAATGGTGCTATTTACAAGAGAATGTTCTTTTACAATTCAATTAATAAGTAGCCCGTTTTTGTGGCATAGTTTAATGGTTAATTACCTTGCATTTGAAAGCTTCAAATAAATAGCACATTCATCAATATAACTGCCTAAATTACCTTCTAAAGTCAAGATATTTTTTCTCCTTTTCTAAAGAAATTCCCCAAAAAATTATTAAGATCATTGACATAAAATTATCAAATGGTTAAGACTTACTTTAGATTGATGATATGGTTTAGTACTAAGTGTTTTTTCTGCTAAGAAACAAGTAATGAGGGAAAGGTATTTTGTCAAAATCACCAAATACTTGTACGTTGCCTCAATAGTAAAATGCCTAGTTGATGTTCACCTATATTTTTGCTGACAGTGTTATGAGTCATTTATGGGAAGTCTTCAAAGTTTTGTGCCAAACCAAGGTCTATATTTAGGTTAAGGATGCTTTATCAACTCCAAGAGTTGCATAAATTTTTTAAAGAATGCTTATCCCCAAAGTGGAATTTTTGTATGATGCTTCTTAAAACAAAAAGGACTGCATCAGTCATGTATATCAACCAGAGTAACATAGGCAACAAAGAAAATAACTAACAAACATAGATTTAGGATCTTCTATCTCGCTAACATTGCATCATGGATTTTTCCAGTTCTTGCAATAAAATCACCTTCTGTAAAGAACTACTAAGATAAAAACTGGAAGGAGAATACTTGATACCATCTAGTAGTGGTGGTTAATGAATGAAATTCTATGCATTTGCAAGTCATTATTAAAATATTTCAAAGTTCATCATTTGACTACTAAAAGAGGAGTGACATATTCACGCACAAGAAGAGAGATGAGGAATTGCACCGGCCTTCCAAGATCTGTAGAACCAATGATGTCCTCTTGCCCATAATATTTGTTACCACTTTAAAATGATTAGATGCGAAATTCTCTTCCTAGCATAAAATGCCTAACATGAGATTTAGTATACCTTGTTAATGTTACAAAAATTAATGGATTAATATAAAATCTTAAAATATATTTATATTGTTTATATATAAATATTTATGTTGAATTTCTATGTGATTAAAATAGATTTTATATTGGTTTTATATATAACTAAAATAGTTTTATATGTCGATTCTATGTGTGATTAAATTATATTTCTATTGGTTATATATATTTAAAATATATTTATATGTTGAATCTTTGACTTAATATTTTTATTTTAAATAAATTTTTTTTGTCGTCGGTATTCCGACGTTTATTTATTTTTTAAATAATTTTTTGTTTCCGTTGGTATTTCGACATTTAGAAGCGTTGGACTAGAGACGCTTGTTTTGGTTGGAAGAGCGATGCTTATAAGCACCGGTTGGGGCATTGTGTAGCTTCGAACTAACGACGCTTGTGTTCATTAGACGAGTGACGTGTTAGTTCATCGGAAGAGCGACACTTTAGTTCATCAGAAGAACGATGTTTATAATGTCGGTTATGGTGTTCGTTGACATCGAAATTGCGACGCTTATAAACATCGGAAGAGAGACGAAGCTTGAAACGTCGGAAGAGTGACGAACAATTTGAAACGTTAGAATTAGTGTTTCTCTACCGATAGTTAAGTCAAGTGTCAGAATTCTGACTTTAAGAGAACCGATGTTTTTCCCCACCTCAAAGTGTCGCTCTTGGGATGCCTATGTGTTGCAAGAGCTACATTTGGCCATAAAAAATTGGGCCAAATATTTTAGTGATAGGAAATTGTTATAACTGTTTTGTAATTTGTTCCTTTATTGTTTCTTCTATTAAAAAATCGCTTAAAGGATTGTTCTATTTTCCATATTTATCTTTTGTCTAGAAACTATAAATTTTCTCTCTGAGATAGAGACTAGGTTCTGAAAATTTGAAAAAAGGAAGCTTAAGCTGCACTATTGTAACTCAGTTTTTCTTAATATGAATTTGAAGCATCACCTTTCTATAATGAGCAGATCTATGGTTTATCGAGTAATATTATCCTTTATTTGTCTATTTTCTTAAAGTATAATTGAATTTTGTTATTATTGACAATATACGTGTTAAAGCAATATCTCATTATCGCTATTGATGTGTCTAATTGAAATTTGTTAATTATATGTGAATAACGAGATCTCAATATGTGTGATGATTAAACAACTAATTTAATTAACTATTTAATTAAATTAGTTATCTTTTTTTGAGTTAAATTCATAAGTACATGATGATCTATATTTTTATGATAATTGTGAAATCTTTCTAAACACATATACCATCAAATTTCCCGGGATAAATAATAGTATATTAATTTTTATTTCAGTTTCTAGTTATATTAGAGTAATATATATTTATTTACTTCATTTCACATTACTTATAGAAATGGAAATTGGTCCCATAATTCTAGTCAGAGCCATCCTTCCAAATAGTCATTCCAAACAGAAAAATATTTGCTCTAAGGTCTTGACTGGGTGGCTATCCCCAATGTTGATGTAGTCATTCAGGACCATCACAATTTTTGGGGCTAGAAGGAGGGCCATCAAACTATGAATGAAGAAAAAGTCCCATCCTAAAAAAAAAGATCATTCTAAGAGTTGTTCCCCCTCAAAATACCCACCAACTTCAAGATCTCATTTTATATCCCCTAGTTCTAGATATGAAGTTGCTGAACCAACCACTCAACCTCCTAGATCACTTCCAAAATCAATCAGAAAAACCTCTACTCATACAAAGCCACTTACAAAATCTCCTTAGTTTCAAAATTTAATTTATATATTGGAAATAATTTCCATTTATGAAGAACAAGCTACTTAGCATGATTTATCTAAAGGAAGTGTTGCTTCGTATCTCAATCTTCTGGAGTTATAACTAGATCTCAGCTTGGATTCAAGCCTTTTTAATTTCCATTGCCCACTCATAGGAAAAATAAACACACTCCAAAAACTGAGTCATCAGCTAGTGGGATTGCATTATCTTCTCCACCTCATACTCCTGTCAACCCTGCTTCTTCTCATTGTCATTTTCCTTCCTCCTATCGTCCTATATCCCCTGGCTCCATTCACATCCCTCTTTCACAGTGAAATAGTACTATTATAATAATTATTACTACAAGGGAAACTTATTCAACTGTCAATTTTCCTACAACCTCTTCATCAAGTAAAACTTATTCTGGGCCTAATACTTTCAGAATGGAAAATAAACCCAAAATACCATGGAATAATCTAGGATTCGTTGCCATGACACCACCTTTGCATCCTCTTCCTAAGCAGCCAAAAATATGGTTGCCTAAATATAATCCAGATGATGGTTTACCTGCAGAGAACACCTTCATAATTTTATGCTGGCAATCAATATTAATGGAGTTTCAGAAGAAGATGTATTTTTTAGACTATTACCTTATACATTTGAAGGATGTTCAGGGTCTTCGTACTTCTCTTTACCAGCTGGATAAATCATAGACTGGGACACATTTGAAGAATAGTTCTTGAAGAAATTTCAGGATGATCGAACAATTTCTACCTTGATCAATGATTTATCAAATCTTAAAACTACCCCAAATGAGAAAATCAAAGACTTTAATTCAAGATTCAATAAATTATTGAATAAAATAAAAAAATTCCTCCAAACCTTGGGCAAATATTCAAATTGTATGGTATATTAGTTCCCTACCTTCAAATATTGTGATGTTTGTAGATAGGGCTCATAAAACAATACTTTTAGATAACATGAAAGAAGCTCTATCTATTGAGAAAAGAGTTCTAGTTCTTGAAAAAAAGTCTGCCATTGAAGAAAGAAAATAGACCAACAAAGTAACCTTTAAAGACGAGTCCAAGAAAAATGTTTCTAAAGACCCTTTTGAATTTTAAGGATTACATAAATTTCTTAAGACAATGTCAAACGAGATGGTTGAAATTAAAAAACAAGTTGCTGAACCTTCGAGGAAATATTATAGTTATTTCAAAAGGAATCAACCTTCACAATCTCAACCACCTACTAAAATATCAAATGTAGATTCTGATGAAGAAGAAGAAGAAGAAGAAGAAGAAGCATCCGCGTTAGTTGATGAAGCACAAGAAGAAGAAATAGTTGAATCTCATGGCTTATGGAATTTTATTTGAACTAGTTCAAAGAATGAAGCATAAGAGGAAGCTTTTCCAATAAGTACTAGAAGAAAAGGACATGTTGATACTACTTCATCAAGAAAAAGTAAAACATTTCTACTCCATCAACTAAAGAGAAAGGAACATCTAAAAATACTCCTTCTCAATCTTCCGATTCTTCTCCAAGTACTTCTAAGTCGCCTTCACTTTCTCTTGCATCATCAAAAACTCTGAAAGTTTCTAATAGTATTGAATATAATATTATATAGGGCATGAAAATTACTAAAGAAAATATTTCTTTATATGAGGTCAGTAAACTAGAACAACATAGATTGTTACTTAATGAGTTGAATTTTTTTCTTGCATCTCCATTTCCTTCAACTGCTATCACTTCAAAAGCCTCAAAAGGAAAACATAATCCCCCAAATTTCCCTATAGATAAAATCAATCCTTCCGATGCAATCTTAATTGGAGATAAATCTAACTCTCACAACCCTCCTATTTTGTTGACTTTTGAAATCTTTAACAAAAATGTTCATAATTATTTAGTAGATTCAAGTGCCTCTTCCAATATCATGCCCTATTCGATATGTCTTAAATTGAATGTCATACCTTAAAAGTTTTTTGTGAAAATTGCCTAATTAGAAAGAACAAAAGTCAAAGTGTTAGGCAAAACGAATGTGTTCTAATTAGACTATCTTCAAAATCAAAATTTATCAAATAATTGATATATTGGCTGCTGATATCCCCGAGTTTTATGGTCTTATCTTAAGCAGGGATTGGTATGAGAAACTACATGGTTAATTTGCAATAGATTGGTCACATTTGTGGCTCCCTTATAATGGAAAACACAATGAAATTCACGTGGATAGGGAAAAACACATGAAATATTCTGTGACTGATTTAGATGAAGAGAATGGACCAGTAGTTTTTACAAGCAATATTTTGGGAAATTACACTTTAGAATCCTTCTTTGGTAGTTTTCCTGCTTTAAATTTCCCTTTTCCTGTTGATTATGTTTCATCACAAATGGAATTTGTTTCACAAACGAATTCATCAAGATGCATTAATATTGTAGATAATAATGTAAATAAGAATGATGAATTGTTTTGGATTCTTTATTTTGATGGATGGAAGTCAAGTGATAGAGCAGGTGCCAGATGTATTTTAATGAATCAAAATGGAGAAAAAACCATGCTTTCATGCAAATTGGAATTTGATTGTACTAATAATGTCACTGAATATGAAACACTAGTTCATGGTTTACAAAAAGCTACCAGTCTTGATGTCAAATATCTTAAAGTTTATGGTGATTCAAAAATTGTTTAGGAAAGTAAGGAATAATATTCACTGTGTTTCCAATCATCTAAAGAATTATCAAACCTTGATTCAAGATTTAATTACTCATTTCACAACTTTTAATATAATTCCAATTCCTAGACTACAAAATGCTAGTGTTGATCTCTTAGCTAGCATTGCTTCAAAACTCATTCCTCCAGAAGACTTCAATCCTGATATATTTTCGATTGAATTGATTTTTAGCCCATCCATTCCTGATAACATTACTAATTGGAATTATTCAATGATGATAATGCCATTCTATGTTTTTTAACTTATGAAGGTTCCTATTCAGATCAGATCATTGACGAAGATGAACAAGATAAGAAACTTAATAATTCATCTGAAGAAAATTATTTGCCAAAACTGTTGTAAAATTGGAAGACTTATATGATTTGAAGAATAGATTCAAGAAATTCACGAACTATAAACTCCAAAGAAGTACCTTAATATTTGAATTGGTTAATCCAGGGTCTAATGAAAAACCCGAAAACATCAATTTAGGCCTTGGAATTTCACCTAATGAAAGATATGCTTTCATACATTTTTTAACAAGATACAAGGACATGTTTTCCTGGAGCTATGATGATTTAAAAACATGTGATACATCTATAATTCAACATAATATACCCATGCTGCCTGATGTAAAACTTTTCCAACAAAAACTTAATAAAATCCATCCTAATCTTGAAACTCAAATCAAGTCTGAGTTGAACAAATTACTAAAATCCAAAATAATTTTCCTAGTGAGACATTCAAAGTGGATTTAAAATACCATTCTAGTTAGAAAGAAGAATGTAGAATTTAGAATTTGTATTGATTTTAGAAATTTGAATAGAGAATGTGAAAAGGAAAATTTTCCTTTACCACCAATGGAGAAAATCTTACAGTTTGTCGCAGGTTTTGAACTTACGTAATTTTTATATGGTTTTTTTAGGATATAATCGGATTCTTGTGCATCCTGAAGACATATTAAAAACCACATTCAGGACCAAATGGGGAACATACACTTATCAGAAGATGCCTTTTGGATTCATTAATGCTGAAGCTACTTTCCAAAGAGATATGGACATTGCTTTCAAAGGTTTGATTAAAAAATCATTTGTTTTTATTTGGATGATATTACAATCTATTGAATAGAAATGAATAATCATCTTAATGATTTAAAACAAATCTTTGAAAGGTGAAAAAAGTTTGGGATTTCTTTAAATCCTAAAAAATCATTCCTTACTCTTAGTGAGGGAAATCTTTTAGGATTAATTGTTTCAAAATAAGGAATTATTATAGATCCAGAAATATTTAAGGCTATTTTAAAAATTCCCTTACCTCATAATAAAAATTCTATGCAATCTTGGCGAAATTAATTTTGTTAAGCACTTTGTTACTGTTTTTTCATAGATTGTCATGCCTTTACAAAATATGATTCAAAAGAAGACAATATACAAATGGCGACAAACTGAAAGAACATCTTTTGAATCAATAAAGCAGACCATAATAGATGCTCCTTCATTATCATCGCCCAATTTTTCTAAGGAATTTGTCTTATACACTTTTGCGTCTAAACAATCTTATGCAAAAATTTTAACTCAACCAAATGAAGAACAAGTTGAAGCTTTCATTGCCTTCTTCAATTCTAATCTACGAGGAGAATGATTGAACTATTCAAAAGTATAGAAACAAGATTTTGTAGCTTTAAGTCAAAAAAACACTATAGACCTTTTTTCTTGAAAACACATGCAAAAGTGATTTAACTTTCTCAACAGTTAGACAATTGCATATCCAAGAGAATTAGGAGAAAATAGAGCTAATTGGGTCACATCCTTATAAGAATATGACCTGGAAATAAAAACAACTAAAATAGTTAGAGGTCAAGGTTTTTGCAGGTTGATAACTAGAGCATCTAATGATTCAGCTGAAGAAGATTAAGGTAATAATGTTCAAGTTTCATAGGTATGCCCTGCTAAGACTGAATCTAAGTATGCTGATTTAATTTTCTATTTGAAAAATGGTCATGCACTAGTTGAACTTGATTATAAGAAAAAGAGAGCCATAAGGCTTAAAGTAAAACAATATAAACTTGTTAATAATGCAGTTTTGTTTATAAGAATTATGATTCTGTCTTACTTAGATGTTTAGAAAATCCTGAAGCTGAAAAAGTGTTGCAGGAATTACACAATGGACTAGCTAGTGGACACTATAGTGGATATACCACTGCTAAAAAAATCCTTCATGTTGGTTACTATTGGATGACTTTGTTCAAAGACACACATGGTTATGTAAGAAAATGAAAAACCCACCAGACAACTT
Source organism: Pinus albicaulis (assembly GCA_034641835.2). Classification (NCBI taxonomy): domain Eukaryota; kingdom Viridiplantae; phylum Streptophyta; class Pinopsida; order Pinales; family Pinaceae; genus Pinus; species Pinus albicaulis. The sequence goes on from CM076584.1 coordinate 1,066,580,463, forward strand.
CAGGAAGAGAGAAGAAGGCAACCTTGCCTTTGCAACTAGTCAATATTGAACAACATTTTGAACAATGGGGACTGGATATTATAGGTGAGATTGTTCCACATTCTTCTAAACAACACAGATATATTTTAACTGCTACAAATTATTTCACCAAGTGGGTGGAAGAAATACCCTTAAAGGTGGTCAACTATGAAATTGTCATGGATTTTATTGATCAACATATAATTACCAAGTTTGGCCTTCATAATGCTATCATGTTTGATAATGCTTCCTATTTTTCTGGTAACACCATTACTGAATTTGCACTAAAACGAGGTTTTAAAGTCAAATATTCTACAAATTACTAGCCTCAAGTAAGTGGATTAGCTAAATCCACCAACAAAAACCTCTTGATAATTATCAAGCAAACTATTGATGATAACCAAAAGAAATGGCATAAAGTTTTAATTTTTTCTCCATGGCATGATAGGATTACTCACAATGCTTCTTTAGGAACTTCTCCCTATTACTTAAAATATGGAAAAGAAGCTATGTTTCCTCCTAATTTAGCTTTACCTTCACTATCCCTAGTGCAATCTATTGAGGAACAACCTTGCTCTTCTTTACAATTAAGATTATCTCAAATTCCGAGATTAGATGAGGGAAGAGAAAAATCCAAACAGATTCATACCCAACATTAACATATAGTTAAGTCTTGGTTTGATGCAAGTTCAATAGGAAATAAAATGTTTGAAATTGGTGACTTGGTTCTGAAACAGGATAAATCCCATGAAGAAAAGGGAAAACAAACAAAGTTCCAGAATCTTTGGTTTGGTCCATTTCATATCATTGAAAAACTTGGCCCATCAACTTTTATTCTCCAAGATTTACAGGGTAACAGAGATTCTCTTCCCGTGAATGGGCTAATCTTAAAAAAATATTTTTCTTGAAGAATTCATATTCTGATTGTAAATGTAAATAATCGTATGTACATATCAATGTCCTTAGATTAGTTTTGTTGAATAATGCTCTTTTGACTTCGTATTTGGGTATTTATGACCTTATTCTCTCATCATTAATATGAGATTTATCAATAAAAGGAAATTATTTAGAAAGAATTTATTACATTGAAATTTAGTATTTAACCTATTCTAACCTCTAATATCTTTATCTCCACTATCTTATGAATATTTCATAACTTACATCATTGAAAGATCATGTTATCCTTTGATTTGTCATTTCAGTATCTAAATAAATAAAGACTGTTTCAAAATCTGTAGCACCTTATGACTTCAATTGTCATCCATAACTCTTAAGGAGCAGTTTTACCTCCCCATCCACAAATTTAACATTTTTAGAGTGTAATTCAAAAATATTTAAACTTGAAAGATAAGGGGTCTTATTATCAGACAAATTACCATGATCATGGGGGACTAATGATATTGACATTATCACATCTGGCTACCAAACTGGGACAATGGCTTGTAGTCTTAAGACTGTAAGACAAGAGGTCTCATCACGAGTCAAATTGTTCATTATCATTATAACTTGTGAATGGCATTTTCATTATCTGGCCACCAAACCAGGACAATGGCTTTCAAGTAATAAAATAAAGGTTATAAAAAAATAGATTAATAGCTCTAAGATCTATTATAGTTGATGGGATACTGGTATCACTTGGTTAAATGGTAACCCTGTCAAGGCTATGGATGCCTGCTGGCAGCAATGACTCCACTAGTGACAAAAAGTCAATCTTAATGTGAAGCTTCAATAGTTCTTTATTTCATCTTTTTAACTGATAAAATGACTAACAAAGATAATATTGGTTCTTATGAATAACAAGTTATGAAGTTTTCAAAGTAATGAGTTCTGTTTTATTCAGAGTTATTTCAAACAATCTAAATTTCAACATTCTGATCTTTTTATCTTATTCCTTTAGTTGTTAAAATTTCATTCGTTTTAACAAAGGTAACTGTTTCACCCAGTACATCGCCAATTGTTGTAGCATTCAACAACCCCCCATTTTATACTCTGTTTTCAATAAAAAATGGGGACCCTTTAATTTTTGTGTTTTATTTCCTTTTGTTAAAATTTTTGGTTTAGGAAATAAAGAGTAATTTTGAATTAGTTATAATTATTTTAGTACACCTTGAGCCTTTCCCCTTATCAGAACTTCTCATATCGGAGTCGTAATTAAAATATGATACAGAGTCCCGAGGCTCCAATAGGCCCTACTCTTGAAGATAACTATTATTGGAAGATCACAAATCGGAGTTATATTCCATCATAACTTTATTTTAAAATGAGTTACGATAAAACTCATCCCCGATGTGTAACTCCTCGATGTTTACTTTTTCCAAAAATCATTTACAAGGGTCTATTGAGGTTTATTAAAAGATTTGCGTAATTTTTCATAAACATTATTATAAAATTCATGTCGGCTCCACAATGTACTCATATTAGTGCATTTCATATCAGAACACCATTTCATCGTAATTTTATTTTAAAGTTTGTTACGATATCCAATACCTCTGATTTCACATACCTCTGATATACTTTTCCCCTAATTCCCTTTTAATATATTTTAATATTCACATTGGAACTTTCACATTAGAACAGATTCATCGAAGTGTTTTATGAAATCCCTTGATATATTTCTCTCGATATGCTTATACTTCTTTCATCGAAGCTTTTTTTCGGAGGAATCCCTCATGATCATTATGTTATCAACACTTCTTCATATCGAAGATTTGGTTTATCATAACTCTTCTACATAAAACCTCTGATATAATTACTCCGATGAACTAACATGACAATCCCACATGGTTCCTCACTTGTACACTTAATGATTGATAAATCATCAATCTTGGTTTACCTGGAGTCCAGTGGCCTCAATCACCATTTTCTAGGGAGTTGTTGGTAGCTTCCCTATAGAATAAATAGAGCAGAGCTAGAGCTAGGAAGAGTTAGTCTATCCTAGTCTCGCTTCAATTCATATTTATTGTTGTGAACTATTGAAGCTTTTTGTTTTATTCAGGGATCGAAACTTTTAGATATGTATGCAGTTATTCTTTTATGAAATGAGCATACTGATTTCATTTGACTAATTTAAGTTTCAAAGGGCTAGGCTCGTGGGTTAGGGCCCAATCCATGTGCCGAAGCTTCTCTATTCTTATTATCTTTTCCTTTTTGTCATTTATCTATTTTTTCCTTTGTCATTTAAGTTAGATATGCTTCTAATAGGTTTCATTTCTATTTATTTTTTTATGTTGTTGTAGTTTTAATTACTTATGCATAGAGAAAGAGAGGAAAAACTCCAAAAATGTGGTCAAGACTCCCCCTACTCATCTCTGTCAATAGAGTTCAAGTAGGGGAGACCTTCCCACAAACCCAAAAACTAGTTTATGTTCGTTGTTTTATCACGCATTCTTATCTGTTTTCCCGTGCATGAATCCGCAGGTTTGTTTTCCAGAATTAATGTCAACACCCTAGAGCAGTTCTGTGGTGCTTCCTGCTTCATTCTTCGTCTCCATATTCACGTCTTAAACACTGTTTTTACGCCTTCGTTCCCCTCCTTTTCCTCTTGTTTAAATTCTACGCCCACCTTCTGATTCATAAAAACACTTAGAACCATTCAGCCCGCCTTATTCCTGCCTTTTTATTGGTCCTGGATACTTTACGTTTTTAACGCTAAATGCTTGAAAAACCATTGAAACTCGTCGTCTGCCTTTGCTCCTCGAGTCTCCCACCACTATACATCACACTGCATAGATTGCAACATTTACCTTTTACCTTTAATGCTCACCGCTAGCTCTTTGCGATTGCGATCTTGCGAAATTGAAAATCTCACTTCGCAACATTTACCTTTCACCCTTAAACACTTACCGTTGGTTCTTGCGATATCATGCATCGCAGCCCAAAAATTTTCCCTTTTTCCTTTCACCACCACGTCATCCCCATCGCACATCACATCCCGCAGAACTTACCACATCGCAAATCACATCTCGCGGAACTTACCACATCGCAAATCGCATCCCGCATTTCTTATCATATTGCACATCGCAACCTGCAATTTCTTCCTTTTTTATTTTTCACCACCACGTCATCCCCATCACAAATCGCCTCCCGCAACCTTTACCGCAGCTCACATCGCACTTCGCACATTTTGGTTTATTCCCGTTAAATCCTTACTGCTATCCATTTAAACTTGCGAAGTTGCGATTGCGACATCGCACATCGCAAATTTTACCTCCATCACGTCTCTACCATCACATTTTTCAATTTTTTCCACTCCAAGGCCATTTCTTGCGCTATAATAAGGTTTCATAAGGTTTTAAACCCCCCCCCCCCCCCCCCCACCTCCCCTTTCCGCTTCTAAGCCTTTTTCAATTCTTTCCGCTCCAAATCAATTTGCGCCATATTCTAATGTTTTCTAAGGTTTTAACCTCCTCTTTCCATTTCTAATCTCTGTTTCATGTGCTAAGCCCTCAATTCACCATTTTAGCCACTTTCTTCCCTCCAAGATGAAAATCAACCCCTTTTCAATTAGAATTAAGTCATGGATAGTTTAGTTGCATGGATAGAAGCATGGTAGATGGACTATAGAATAAGTGGAGTGTATTTAGCTAATTTGCTAAGTTAAGTGTGGTTTAGAATTAGTTTCCTTTCTGCCATTTATTTTCAGCAAGTTAAATTAGTTCCCTTCCTCACATTTCCTTTCTGAAAATTAAATTGGTTTCATTCTTGTCATTTCTTTTCAGCAATTTAGTTTCATTTCCTTTATGTCATTTCCTTTCTGTCATTTCTTTTCAGCAATTTACTTTTCAGTTCTTATCATATTTTAAGAAATAGCACCCTTTCCTAAAGTAGAAGAGGATGACATGAACAGAATGCATTTGTTGTGTATATAACACTGTCACCTCAAATTTTGTACGAACCCCGGGTTGATAAAGTAAAGTAGGGCAGTTCCTAGGAGTTGCGGCACTCTTGGTGCAATACCAGGGCTCACCACTTTTTGGCGCCATTGTCGGGAAGGTATCTACACTACAAGGAAAAGACCTTCTAGCGGAGGTTATAAAGGAGGATTTTAGTGTTATAAAATTGGCCAAAATTGTCAAAAAAACATATGCTACGACATCTGTTTCTGGTAACAGAGGTTTTTGCGGAGCTTTTAACGGAAATTCAACACAACTAAAAAAATGGGCGGTCGGAGGTTATTACGGATGTTTTTTCATCAGCGCTCTTATCAGGTTTGAACGCACTAGTGCGTAACGGTAGACAGCACACCGGGGCAGTCTAAGGAGAATGCACTGGGCTGTTAAGGAAAATAACAGCACCGGGCGTGGTGTTGGTGATACAACGCATGGGGCCGTTCTAATTGGTCTTGGGATTTGAGCGGTGCCCATAGGTCATATCAACGTGCCGGTGCGTATGCTTATATAAATGCCCCAGTGCATCGTATCACACAAATGCATCGAGGTTTACAATTGGTATCGGTATTCGTGTGGTGCAAATATGTCATACAAATTCACTGGCGCTTATCGACACATAAACGCCCGGGTGCGTACTATCACACAAATGCACCGAGATTTGTAATTGGTATCGGTATTCGTGTGGTGCCTATTGGTCATCTAAATGCACCGATGCGTATAGTCAGAAAAATGCCCCGGTGTGTAGTATCACACAGACGCACCGCAAATTATCATTGGTATCGGTATTCATGCGGTGATCGTAGGGGGTAAAATGACACTGGTGCATATAGATATATAAATGCACCAGAGCGTCATACTGCACAAACGCCTCGATATTTTTAACTAGTTTTGGTATTTGTGCGGTCCTGATAGGTAGTAAAAACGCACCAGTGCGCTTAGTAATACAAGTGCACCGGTTTTCATTTTGTATTTTTTAGAAACATCGACTTGTGGAAGTGCAATTATTGTGATTGTTTTAAATTCATTATTCATCAAAAGTCAACACATATTATAACAATATTCATATTAATTAAATTTTTATTAATGGATTTGAATGTGATGTTTAGATTAATTTGTTATATCATATCATAATTATTGTGGTTTTTTAAAATTCAATATTCATCAAAAGTTGACACATATATATGTTATAACAATATTCATATGAATTAAATTTTTATTACTGCATTTGAGAACGACAATGGAGAACGCAATAGCGACAATAGAGAACGCAATAGAATAAATTAAAACATTTTATTATTATTATTATTATTATTATATATGAATAAGACATTCTTTGTCATACAAAATGGGACAGTTATTGGTATCCCTTTATCTTTCAATTGGGACACTATGTCCATTACATTAAAGAAAATGTCTGATTTCACAGACATTTTTCCAAAAATAGTACAACGCCTTGCTTTTATATCCAAACATAGTGATCATCATTCTTCGCTTGAACTGATATCACTGCTAGAGCTACTTCCATGACTTGGGTTATTTTCATAAATGTTTTGTTCACCGCGACATTGATTGTTTTCTTCTTCTTCACCTTCTTCCATCTACAAACATAAAAATAAATTGTAATGAGTGTATATCCATTGGTGAGAATAATGAAAATTGCAATATTAAATAATATACATCAATGTAAATTGAAAAGAAATGACGTACCAATGCAACAATTGAATCATAAACTATACACATTCTTTAAAACCCATGTAACATGCCATCTTTCAAGATTTGATCTATTGGTGCAGTGCCATACTTTGTTTCCTGCAAGTTTTATACCCCATAAGAAATCATATATTTAATATAAAAGATTTATTTTTTCTTTTAATTATAGACGGAGCTAAGTAAAACAAGATCGATAGATGCTTACAAATTCCATAATTAAGTTCTGATATGCCAACATATACGCACAACCCATATTTAAAATAATTTCAATAAATTCCTCTAATGGTTCTTCTTTGTATGTTAGCACCTATTTGGAGACATTCAATGATGATTTTTGTAAAATAACTTAAAAATACAAAAATGAAATCTAGTTAAGTTGTTATAAGGAAGTGACAATTACTCACAAACTTAGATGTCAATCCTTTTCTTCCTTGTTGTCCTGTTTTATGTGCTGAATGGGTTCCATTTTCTTTTCTTTTCTACAAGAAAATACTTGAAAATTAATATTTAATGCTAAATTGTTTATTTATTTTACCTAATGATCAAAAAATTCAATGATTACATATTACATTTGAAGCACGTTGTTGTTGAGATGGCTCCTCCCGCGATGCAATTTTTTCAATTTCTTTGACCATCTCCTTGTACACCTTTTTGAACATTCCTACTGGCATATTTCTGATATCAGTTCATTCATCTTTTGGTATTTTTATAATCTTCCTAAAAATGTAACATGACAATAAACTATTTAATTTTTATATTGATATATGAAAATTAAGTATAACAAAAGTGATATTTATAAGTAATTCTGGACAAACATCTAAAGGAATATTACTTTTCCATTCCTTTTTTTTTTGGGTACGTTTTTGCTATTAAAAGTTTGACATGTCTCATTGACCAATTCTCTGAAAACTCATCCTGTAGTTTACATAAAATCTGGTTCTTGGAATCATTAGATTGGTTTTTGTATTGTAAGTGGAAAGAACGTCTATGCATTTGTTCCAGTAGATCCCTCAAACATTTGTAAAAGTTTTTCCCCCTTTTGTTAACCTCCAACACCACTCCAGATGAGCTAAGGAGCAATTCATTTTCATTTGCATGTTCTATTGTTTTTCTTTTCTTAGAACAACATTCCTTTTCTGAGTTTTTGTTCCCTGTAGAACATTAAACAGAGGTGAATTAATAGAATTTTTCACACATGTTATCTAATAATTTTAATTATATTATTAATGAAAACTAAAAAAAGAAACTCATATTGGATCAATAGTATTTTTTTCATTCACCTGATTCATCCTTTTGAAATTTTTCCATCAAGCTTATACGTTCTTCTGGTCCTAGTTCTGAAATAATCTTATCGAGCTTCGTCATTTTGTGGCTCTGCATGATACACATTAAACAATACATATTATTTAAACTTACATATAGTTCAAAAATAATTTTTTTGTAAAAAAATTACAAAGAACTTGCCTTTTTTGCTTTTTTTAACGTGTCATCAGTGTTTTTGTTACTTGATCTCTTGTTAGTCATTTCTTTAACAATATCAAACCTGTATCATATCAGTCAATAATATATTTTTAAATAAACTGTCAACTTCCCAATTAAAAAAAAAAAAAAAAAATTCTCAAAACAGCGGTGCTCCATTCATGGTTAACGCACCGACATCGGTGCATGTAAGTCTTTCCCACGCACCGCAAAAAAAATATAATACACCGTATGGTGCTCTATGTCAACAAGAAGCCCCGGCGCGTTACATGTCACTTACCGCACTGGTTAACCATCATAAAAATAATAAAAATCGTTCAGTGTTACTTTTTTAGCATAAATCGGTGCTATATTTTATATATGGCACACCATTAAAAAAAAAAAAAAAATTCACATTAATTATTTGGTGCTCTTGTAAACAACAGAGCACCGGTGCGCTACCTTACATAAAGCGCACCGGTAAAAAAATTGTTTTTTTTTTAAATCATTCCAGGGCCCACATGGATTAGGATACGACTATGTTAATCGTCCCGTCGGTTGCATGTCTTAGGTCTATATTTAGCAATACAAATCCTATAAATATAAATTGAAAATTCTTAAATCTGAATCACAGAAAGAAGAAGAAGAAAGGGCAGAAACAAAAAGAAAGTAAGGTTTGTATTTTTTGAAAGTTTTTTTTTTTTAAACTGAACGTTCGCGGTGCGTCATAATGAAATAGCACACCGGCTGCATATTTTTCTAATTTTTTATGACAGAACTTTCATGGTGCATTGTGATCACAGAGCGCCCTAGTGTGCTCTGTCAGACAGGACAAACCGATTTTATTTTATTTTTTTTACGCAAAGGCTGACATGAATTAGGATTCGGCTATGTAGGTCAACCCATTCGTTGGATGTCTTAGGTTTATATTTAGCAATATAAACCCTATAAATATAAATTGAAAAGCCCTAATTCTGAAATCACAGAAATTGAGAGAAGACAGGGCAGAAACAAAAATAATGTAGGGTATGTTTGTAAAATGGTTTTTTTTTCAAAACAGCACGTTGTGTGGTGCACCATAATGTAATATTACACCGGTGCCATATGTTACATATGGCGCACTGATAAAAACATAATTTTTTTTTTTTTATCATTGTACTTGCGCGGTGCGCTTGTATACGAGAGCGCATCGGTGCGCAACGTTATGGAGGGCGCACCGGCGAAAAAAAATCTGTATTTTTTTAAGATTGAAGCAAGGGCCAACATGGATTGGGATCCGACTATGCAAGTCGTCCCGTGAGTTGGATTTCTTATGAGTACAGAAACCCTATAAATCTAAATTGAAAAGAAAGAGGAAAAAAAATGGCAGAAACAAAAAGAATCTAGGGTATGTTTGTAAAATGGTTTTTTTTCAAAACAGCACGTTTTGCGGTGCGCCATAATGTAATAGTGCACTGGTGCCATATGTTACATATGGCGCACTGATTAAAACATAATTTTTTTTTATCATTGTACTTGCGCGGTGCGCTTTTATAACAGAGCGCACCGATGTGCAACGTTACGCAGGGCGCACTAGCGAAAAAAAAATCTGTATTTTTTTAAGATTGACGCAAGGGCCAACATGGATTGGGATCTGACTATGCAAGTCGTCCCATGGGTTGGATTTCTTACGAGTACAGAAACCCTATAAATCTAAATTGAAAAGAAAGAGGGAGAAAAAATGGTAGAAACAAAAAGAATCTAGGGTTTTATTTTTGTTTCTGAAAACTACAAAAAAGGTAAAAAATTGCAGAAACAAAAAGTTAAAAAAACAATAAGATTTGATTTTGTATTTTACTTCATAAAACACTAGAGAAAAAATAAAATAAACAATAGACTTTGATTTATTATTTCACTGTATAAAAAAAACTGCAAAAAAAAGTACAAAAAAAACAATAAACTTTACTCACGTAGTTTAAAATTCTATGGTACAGGGTTTGAATTACCAGAGGTTTGGAATTCAGATTGTCTAAATACTTCTGTTCAAACATATTTCCCTACTCCACAGTGCTTTCGTGCTCTGTTTGCTCCAGGTATGTATCCTGCAAATCTCTGGCTGAATTTTTTGCAAAAATAGTGAAATAATAATAAGTGTTTAGTATTTAAAGAAATGTTTTATGAAATTAGATTTTCGAAAATATTTTTCCGCCCAATTTTCAATTTACCGCTTTTTTTCACTTAAATAAAATAGGGTTGCACTTTTTTTTATTGCGGTTATTCGTTTACCGGTGCGTCTTTTAATTTAACCACACCAGGGCAACTTGTTACAAAAGCGCACTGGAGCGCATAATAAAGATGTGTCCGAAATGTGGGCATTGCAGTTATGATAAATCAAAAAAGAAGGGTAAATCACGTATTGGTCCTCCTTTTAAGATATTGAGGCACATGCCTATAATCCCAAGGATTCAAAGGCTCTTTCATTTCCAAGAATTAGCTATGTTGCAGGGATGGCATGCCTCACACAGAAGTGAGTTGGGAGTTATGTGAATACCAACTGATCCAATAGCCATGAAGCATATAGTGGATACATGGCTCGAAAAATTCAAGAATGAAGTACGAAGTCTACGACTTAGCATAGCCATGGATGGCATCAACCAATATTCCCTCCAGAACACCAACTATTCTTTTTGGCTTGTAGTATTGATCAATAACAATATCCCCACATGGTTTTCTGTGAAGAATGAACATCTTATGTTAGCTCTCATAGTCCCTGGTAGAAGACAAGTGAAGAATATGGATGTCTACTTACAACCACTGGTAGATGAATTGAAGGAATTATGGGATGGGATAAATGTATACGATGTATCAAGACCCATCGCAGTAGAGAGGAGGTTTACATTGTATGGCATATGTGCTTACACGGCACATAATTATCCAGACTTAGGATTTTTCTCTGGTAAATTACATGTTTAATTTATTGATTTGTTTATATATAATGTAACAATATTCTTTCACATTTTAGTCATTTAATTCATTGTAATATTATTTGTTCTAATCTTCATGATATTCTTTAACGTGCCATGCATATTAATTAATGTATACAAATATAATCTCGCAGGTCTTGTAACAAAAGGGTATTTTGGATGTAAATGTTGTGGACCTTCTCTGAAAGCTAGATGGTCCAAGGACCTATGAAAGCCATTGTATGATTTCTCCAGGATATTCCTACCAAAACAACACCCTTACAGAAGAGCAGCATCCGCTTTCAATGGTAAACGAGAAAGAACACAAAGGCCTCCAATAATGACACTAGCGTAATGGCTTAGAGCATATGAGAGAGAGCAGGAGAAGGAGTTCACAGAAATGTTCGATTCAAATCGGGAGCCTAAGTTTGATGATCCAGATTTCTTCAACACCTATGTTGAGAAATTTCCCATTGGGATGAAAAGGAAATCTATCTTTTATGAGCTCCCATATTGGGAGCATCTTAAGATTGCCCACTTATTAGATCCCATGCATATATTTAAAAATGTTTCATCTTATTTATGGAGGCACATATCATCGAAACAAAGTGACACACTGGCGGTTAGGAAAGATCTTATTACTTCAAAAACTAAAAATAAATATTGGCCAAGACAATTGGAAATTACGGGATCAGAGGCAGGCACTAGTCCCTCTAATTCATGGTTTTTCAAAAAAGGTGATGTCCCATGGATTTTAAAAAAAGATGATATATCTTTGGCAAAGGAAGTTATAATGAATGCGAGGGTGCCAACTTCATATGGGTCTTCACTATGGCGCTGCTTCATCGTGGATGACCATTTTTTGGGGTTGAAATCGCATGACCATTTGAATCTTCTAAGAGTACGTATAATGTCAAAAGCATGATTTTATTATTTGTTATATTAATAAAATTTTATTTCATGCGGTGATCATAAAACATAACTAATTTTGTATATTATTTCACGTTTTTATAACTTTGCAGTGTCATTATCCTTTTTTTTTGCGTGGGTGTGTGAAACATGAATTCCCTCAAGACCTAGGACGTGCCATATCTAAATTATCTGCATTTTTACATTGGATCACATCAAAGGAGATACATGTGGCTAGAATTCCACGGTGGCGTCAAGAGATAATTGAGATTGTTTGTATGTTTGAGAAGGAACTGTCGATGAGTTTCATGGACTTACAGGTTCATCTTCTAATCTAGCTGGTAGATGAGGTTGAATTAGTTGGGGTTGTTTCTTGTCGTTGGATGTTCTTCTTAGAGAGGTACATGAAGAAATTGAAAGGTTTTGTTCGACAGAGGGAAAAACCCGAGGGGTCTGTACATATCATATGGGTCTTTCTACTATGCTAGTGAGTACATCAAGCAGATTGACAACAGACCAGGTGCGGTGACTTGGGGCAATGAATTGGATGAAGACAAAAGAGAAGGAGAGTTTCTCCAAACAAGTGGAAAAAAGCACTTGATAAAGAGTAAGCGACTTGTAATTTTTCAAATTTACAAAAAGTAATTAATATTCATGTTGAACTTCGATATAATTTATATTTTGATCTCTAAGTACTATATAATGTTGGTTTGATTTCATCAACGAATGCAGAAATTGAAGCAATCAATAAATTCATTCTTTACAATTCTGAAGCAACACAACCATGGGTCGCATTGTACGAACAAAAAAGAATGAAATGGGATAGTGATAGGAAAGAATTTAGATGGTTGAATGGTAGAAGTGTGCCTTATCCCGATCATTTAAAAGAAAATATGCCAAAAATATGCCCCAACAGTTGAGTTGCTGACCAAGTCAGAGAGAAATACGATGCTACCGGTCATTACCCGCGTGCTGAAGAGGATGCGCTAAACATAGGGATTGGGTGCAGCAACTCAGTAATAATTTATATGTAAATTTGAAACTTATATTAAGACATCTACATTTCATATTTTAACTTTTGGATTATTATTTATAAGACACATGACACTTATATTATTTTTTAAACTTTTTTATAATAGGTGCATTTGTTCCCATCTATGTGGGCATATGGACACCATTTTCGCACAGAGAATGTCGATTGTGGAAACATCACACAAGAATATGGAGTGGAAGTTGAGTTCGATTAATCTAGTCGATCTAGCCACCATGATCAACAACAAGTAAGAGGGACGATAGGTTACGTCGGAAAGATACAAGAGATCATTGAAGTGGATTTTTCTTCTTTCCAATGTGTTATTTTTAGGTGCAAGTGGTGGGACACCTTTGATCAGAATAATGTAAAGGAATATCGCGATAGTAGGCTAATATGTATCAAGTCTAGAAAGATGTGGGATGAAGCTAAGGAGCCCTATGTTTTCCCTAAACACTGCAACCAGGTGTTTTTCTACCCAGATGTGTTGGATAGGGATGGGTGGTTCGTATTGACACATGACCCTAGATCAAAGCATATTTTTGAGAACAATAGTGTTATCATGCCATGCGAGCTAGAAGATAATGAGGGTGATCATGATGAGAACCGAGAGTGATATGGTACAATATGTGTTATTTCATCAATATTTATACTTTTTAAGATGAGTTTTTCAAAATATTAATGTAATATGTATTTTGAATTAATTGGTAATTTGCATTGTCTTAATGTTAAAATCAATAATTCACTTGATAATTTGGTATTATGTACTTGATATCAAAAACAATGGCATACTGTATAAATTAATTCTATTTTTGTATCTAAGATCATAATAAAATAATGATAATTATAATTAAGTACAAGAATTTATTTGCATTATTTTCTGAATTTCCTTATGTTACAATAAATTATCATATTATTCTATATTTATTATTTTACAATTATTTAAAATTTACAAATTTACAGATTTAAAAATTTTAATAAGTTCATTTCACATTAATACAATTAAAATTTTACAAATATTTTACATTCAATTACAATTATAATTAGAATTGGAATTAGAATTATTAGAATTACAATTACAATTTTACAATTTCACGTACATTTTATAAGAATTTTACATATATACAATTACAATTTTACAAATTAAAAAATTACAATTACAATTACAATTTTAGAAGTTTACATATATATAATTACAATTATAGTTTTAGAATTTTAAATACAATTATAAATACAAATATTACAAATTTACAATATCATGATCATTATTTGGTATTTATAAATTAATTAATAAACATCACGTTCATGATAAGCATCGTACAAACATCATATTTGACTAAAAAACACATTCAAAATCGCTAATTGCATCATCGTGATCATGATCATCTAACAAAACACAATTAACATTATATATTAACATCATCAGTACAACACAAACATCAAATATACATCTCATGCTATCACATACATATCTATCTACAAGCTACACATTAAATGAACATATCCAACATGACCTAACAACATACACATAATGATGATCACCAACATGTAAATTAAGTACAACTGCAAAATGAACATAAAATACATGGACCATATAATATATATATATAATGTTAAAAATATACAACTGTAATATAAATGTCATGGATCAACCGATGATCGAGCCTCATCTCCATGATGACTGTTGGTAGATGCTACTGGAGGCTCATGCAAATCTGGCGCGACGCAAGGCTGTGAACGATCATGAGACGTCAATGGTACATCACAGCGCCTCACAGAATTTCCATGATCATGTGCTGCGGCTCGCTCGTAACGTGCGACAGTCCTCATTAGTCGCATAAAAGCTGTCGTAACTCCTACGACATGCCGCATCAGGCTGTACATTTCATGCGGCATGCCTCTCCACATCTATAAGAGCCTATCATCAGCCTCTATATCTCTAAAATTAGAAGGGCAGATGCCCGCCTCAACAAACAATGAAATGAG